>CM045768.1:20680655-21280655 GCA_025200525.1 Camellia lanceoleosa
CTTCAGATGATGGTCTTGGAAATTGCACATTTTTGTTACCATCTAACAGAAATTAAATTAGACCAAAGCAATACATACCAACACAAAGTTAAAAATGTAATGTAATAAACTTGGATTCAAATTTCGGAGTATATTGAGGAGCCATAGTTTTAGTGGGGGGTGCAACAGGGGGCGGGGCTCAATCGGAGCAAGCAATCGAACTCGGTCTAAATTTTTTGGGGTTTGGATAAAATATTTTTTAAATTCGGTATGGACTTGGGTAAAAATTGAAGCCGAATTAAATTTGGGCGGGCTTGGGGCAAGAGCGATCAAAACAACCCAAGCAATCGAAACTCATGATTATACATATATAGATATATAAAATATTAAAAATATACATATAAATTATTAGCCATTACATGATATTAAAGTAATTTATATTATTAAATTATATTGAATATATATATATATAAATATTATAAAATCTTTTTTTTCTTTTATTTTTCACTCATAAATTGTGAGGACTACTATAATCCGCATCTCTCTTATATTACATAAATTATTTGTTTTTGATAGTATTAATGATATTCTATAAAAAAAAAAATAAGTAAATAAATAAAATTGTAAATAGAGCCAAAATTTAATAATTTAATAATGTAGCGCGTAAAAAAAAAAAAAAAAAAAATGAAATTCATTTACAAGTTAAGACGGCAATTCGGGATAATTAGGGTTTAACTCGAATTGGGACTTGGTGGCGGAACAACCTTGAGTTATAATTTGGGTTTGGGCCAGGTCTTAACACAAGCTTGGGCTGAGTTTGAACAACCTCCCAATCCGACCAAACCCGCATAGAGTTGCACCCCTAATTTTGGTGACAAATCTAGTTCCTATGACAATAGATTATTGTACATGTATATAGATAAGTAATATATAGATGGGGTGTGTTCTATGGAAAACGAAAAAAAAGTTGCTTTAAGGTGAGCAGAACCATCAATTGCATGAAACAATAAAAGGCCCCAAATCCATACTTGGTTCAAATTGTTAGCCAATTGAGAGATGCCACAACAATCAACAATACCTTATACACCTGTGCCCACAACACTAAGAAAATATGAGTTTAATTCAAAAGATACCACAATTGGTTCCCCATTAGATCTCTTGAATAATTGAATTTATACAATCTTGATATCATTGATTATTTTGATTTTTAAATACTAAAACAGTTTAATCAAAAGTCCTAATTTTCATTTTAAAATGGGAGGGTTTTAGATAAAGGAAAAAAAAAAATCAAATTGTAGATTGAGAACATGCACTACTATAATCATACTTTGAAAAATGAAACTATCTCATTTTTTATTAGAAGTGTGATAAGAAAAAATTAGATTGATATTTTAATCACACTTAATTTAAGTGAGTATAATAATATTTATTTTTAATCTCATTTTTTAAATAAGTGTGATTATATCTTCTTTTTTAATCACATTTTCTAAATAAATATGTATTTGTATGTATTTTTTAATTTTAATTTTATATAAAATAATTTCCTAATCTGTAAAAATTCAAATTGTCTACCATGGCTTTTTTTTTTTTTTTTTTTTTCCTTCTATTGCGCAATAAAGCAGCCCACACACTTACATACACTCTCACACACACCCAATCAATTCTCAAATTAAACCCTAACACCTCTAAACATCTCATTGTATTCACAGTTGGTAAACAACATTTGTCTCACCTCTTGCTCCTCCACTCATACGCCATCAATACGCCTCTATTAGCCTTACGGTTACACCGCCACTAGTAGCCTTGCTGAGTCGCCACATATTCTCCGCTCACCGATTTAAAAAACTTTTAAGAAAAATGCAATCTTCAAATATATTGTCATCTAACTTCAAATACTACAACAATTTAATCAAATGCCTAATTTAGATCTCCAAGAAGGAAGGATTTAAAAAAAATGGGGGGAATCATATTATAGATTCAAAACATGAGGAAAAAATTCAAAGAAAACATAAAAAAAAATAAAAAATAATAGTAGCTTTAAAACTTTACAAAATCAGATTTTTTCCTCAACCAACAATGGTGGTTTTTTGAAACCAAATCTCTATATTTCAATATGTTGATTTTGATTTTCGAATATTACAATAGTTGAATTAGGGGGAATTAGGGAAGTAATTTGGGTGGGCTCAACTTGAGCAATCCGAACCTAACCGAATTTTTTAGGGTTTTGACAAGATATTTTCAAATTCGATATGGGCTTGCGTAAAAATTCAAAGGTCCGAATTAAATTTGGGCGGCACTGGGCAAAGACGTCAAACAATCCGAACAACCCAAAGCCCGAATTATACATATATAAATATATAAATATATTAAATATACATATAAATTATTAGCCATTACATGATATTAAAGTAATTTAAATTATTAAATCATATTGAATATATATTATATATACAAATAATATAAAATCTTACTCTTTTTTTTTTTATTTCGCCCAAATTGTAAAGATCACTATGATAGTATCTCTCTTACATTATATAAATTATTTATTTTGATGGTATTAATGATTTTCTATTAAAAAAAATGTAAATAGAGTCAAATTTTAATAATTTAATAATGTAGTTGCAAAAAAAAAAATTTGAAATTCATTAACAATTCGAGTAACTTTCGGGCAATTCAGTTTAACTCGGATCGGGTTTGAACCAGACAATCTCGGGTTACAATTCGAGACCTAGGCGGGCTGAGGAGTCTCGGCACAACTTGAGGCTAGGCTGAGCAGATAACTCCCAACACTTGAACCACGCAGAGTTACACCCTAAGTTGAATCAAATGTTCTAGTTTTGATTTTAAGAAGGAAGGGTGTCATAAAATAAAATAAAAATAAAAAAATTAGCTTCAAAACATAAGACAAAAACTTAAAGAAAATGGTAAATTACAAATACACCTACTGAGATTTGCTTAAAATATAGATTGTCTCTTATAGTTTGAAATACCTCTTTTTTTTATTTAACAGAATTAACGAAAAAAAATGAAATTCACAATTGCTCTCCTATACAATAATAAAATTACCTAAATTATTAATTGAAACATATTTCTAACATCATTAAAAATTGTTAATTGACTTAGGAGGTGAAATGTAATTTGTTATGAAATTAGAAACCTCGGGAGGTGAAATGTAATTTTCAAAACTACGAGAGCGATTTGAGTTTTAATCAAACCTCAAGGGTGTATTTGTAATTTGCCTAAAAGAAAATATTAAAATTTTGAAGTCAAAACTTACAAAATTAGATCTGCGATTCTTCCTCAAGCAAACAATGGTGATGAGACGAGAAGTTGTGAGAGTATAAAAGGATTGCGGAGGGTTGCCGGAAGGAGGAAGAGTCGGTAGGGAAAGATGTTTGGTGTTAGGAAAGATGTCACGACCCAAAATCGGCAAGGCAAACCACCAAAAGGCGCACTTCAAACACTAACTTTGTACACAATAATTACCTGTGTAATCCTTATATTCACATCACAAATAATGTATAAGACCTTTCGATTGGCCAACGTATATGAGATGATCTATTTAAAGACAAAATATCATCATTCTATTAAGATAGTTTCCATGCACCACTACCCAAAAAAAAACATTCTATTCATGAATCCATCATTACATTCAATTTCATAAAGCAAATATTTGCAATCAACCTCCATCATAAAGACAAAGGATAAATCTACATCCTGGAGTGACCCTACGCAAAACCTCAACTACAAGATACCCACATTTGATCTTTCAGAAACTCTAATCTTCCAAGTTGAGGCGAGCCACGCTAAAGTCTAGGAATCTGGAAAAAAAAATAATTTAAAAAGAATGAGTCAGAGCCCAATGAGTATACCAATCGCATGGAGTTATAAAATTTGTTCCTTCCAAATGGGTTCAATATAAAGATAATAAACATAAGAGTTTGATTGGATTGAAATTTATACAAAATAAAAATTGCATAAACCATTATCAAGATTTTTTTAAAAGAATTTCATAATGAAGGAAAAATACATTTGAATAAAGAAAGTAAACCAAAAAAATAAAACTTTTCAATATATTAAGATCTCATGTTCATCATACGAACTACTACATAGCTTTAGGGTTGCATTATCTCGCGACTTAGGTGGTGGCGATACCGTTACCCAAAACATATCCATAGAAACATAACTCCGTCATCATAGCACTTCAATTTTCATTTCAATATTTGGTCCCCAAGACCCTTATGTACTATGACCCTTATGGTCTTTAAAATATTTAGGTCCCTAAGACCCCAAAAGCATTAAGCCCTTATGGTCCCATAGGCTATATGCAGTTATATGATCAATGAAAACAAACACTTTCGCACGACATTTCATTGTCATTCAATCATCAACATCATAAAATTTGAAAGACTCAACTTAAATAAATTCTCATGAAAAATTAATATTCCATTATACAAATAAAATCATTTATTTAAACTCAACCTTTTACCTTAACAAAATTATAGATTTTCTTTTTATACATATATCATGATGAAATGTGTCATTTACTTCCTTTAATTTAAAAATATTTTCAAACTTTGTAATTAAGATAGAGATAAGGTAATTTTTATGATAAGTATACTCACATCCAAAATAGCAAAAGCGTAGATTTGAAACTCTGAGTTAATTACGAAGAGGTGTAAAGGCGTCTTCCTCCAATCCTAACAATTAGTAAATAAGATCTAAAATTAGGAAAAACCTTTCAATGAATATTACAACATCTACAAAATTGATCTTAAATAAGACATGTTATGGAATGAGAGCTAAAACCAAGCTAAAGAACTCGTCAACTTCAAGTCACACAAATAAATAACTTATCCAATCTCCACAATACCCAACCTTTGTACATTTTGAGCTATTAACTTTTTAAATATCAACCAATTTATATGCTTAATACCACCATCTATTAAACCACAAAAATTAAAAAATCAACATTTTTCATAAACTCAACAACAGGTAAGACCACTTCAATCATTTATAAAATTCCTCTAAAATCATTTATAGAACATAAAAGATTCCCAATCCACCATTTATCAAATCAATTTTAACATATAAATTTCCTAACACCAAAATCCCTAATTTTACATCACATTCAAACCCTAGATTAACTCAAATCTCAATCTCAAAAAAATCATCAAATTGATCATTTTTCTACATACAAAACATTCATACAAATTAATTGAGAGTATAGAACTCAACAATCAAACCCCAAATCATAATAGGTCTAAAATAAAAATAAAATCATCAACTCTAACTCAAAATATGTAAAACCTTAAACTTTTTGAGAAATATTCTTACCAATTAAAGCCTCTAATCCATCAAGAAATAAACCCCAAGCTTTGATTCTTCAAAAAATAAGAAAAATCTAGAGTTGATACTTCTATTGTGCTATTTTAGAGATAGGGTGAAGGAGTGACGATCGGACCCTTTCTGCAAGATAAGATGGCGGTGGTGGAGATGGTGGGTTAAGATGGTGGTGTAAGGGTGGAGCAAAGGTGGAGTGTTTGGCCACCAAGAAAGTAAAGGAACATAAGAGAGAATGTAGAGAGCAGTTAATGAGAGAAGAATGAAGACAATGAAGAAAAAAATCTGCATTTTATTTTAGTTGAAATGGGGTGTTTGGTCACACCTACTATCAAGTTTGGAGTTGGGTTTTGATATCCTAAGTGGAGTTTAATTTAGGAGTGTGTTTGTTTCTAGATGAATGTTGGGAATATTATAGAAGAGAAGGAGACGGGCGGTGGACGCTGTGTATAGGGAAGAGTGAGACAGAGTTTGTGCTACATATAGTTGATTTGGAATCTTGGGTTGACTTTTTGCTTTTAGTTTTTGGTTATTTTGCTTTGGGGCTAAAATGTCTTGTTTGGAATAAACTTTTGATTTTTTAACTTTTGTGAGAGAAAAAAATAAAATGATTGATATTTTTAAACTAAGACTAAAAATTTATTTTATCTTTTTGTAACTATTTTAATCGACCCACCCAATCCAACTACCCAAGCAGGTGCATAAAGAAGGAAAAGGAAAGGAGGAAGAATTAAGTGATTTTGGTCCACTCATAATTTTGCCAAACAATCTCATTCATTAATTTTTCATTTAAAATGATCTGTAGCTCTAATCAATTATATATTGAAAACATTTTTAAAATCATTTTATTATATTATATAAATATAAAAGAAAAATTAAAAAATATATATACAATCACATTTATTTAAAAAATGTAATTAACAAAAATGTATATCATCACACTTATTTGGAAGGTGTGATTAAAATATCATTTTAATTTTTTTAATCACATTTCTAATAAAATTGAGATATTTTTAATTTCTCTTATGTGATCTTTAAGCATTATTGTAGTAGTGCTAATACAATATTACTGCTAATATTATTGCTGTAGTTTGAATGATTATGATTGAATACATGATGTTGCTTACCCAAAAAAAAAAAAAAAAAACCCTTATGGTGTACCAATAAGATGGTTCTTCACGCGGGTTCTGCTCCACACCTTTTAAAAATTGCTTAATGACTATTTTTGGCTAAACCAATATAAATGCATCATCATCAGCCTGTAGGTGACTCAATTGATTGTATTTTAAAAGGTTGATTCAATATCAGTCAGTCTTGTAGAGTTGTTTAGTGTAGATTTTGACCTCGGACTTAATACATTGGTCACGCACTAGTATTTTTGTACTTCATCTTCAGCGGCCTGTAGAGGTTATGGCATGTCAATTCATACAAGCGTTTGTTTTGATTTTAAGCGTTTGCTGTGATTTTAAATAGAGTATTTAAAACTCCTGTAAGTGGGTGGTGGGATTAATTCTTCGGGATTAGTCGAGGTGCACGTAAGTTAGTTCGAACAACTGGTTATCAAAAAAATAAAAAATAAAAAATGTGCTTCATCGTTCTGATTGCAATCCTAAACCAAAGTGTGACCTTCAATGAAATGCCTCATATTTTGGTCTATTCATAATAGGGTTCTTTCTTTGATCATGGCTCTCTGCTATTTTTTATATTGAGGAGGTTAGTGGTTGTTGTGATCTGTATTCTTCAAATGTTACCCATTACACTAGCAAGAACTCATTATCCTCTTAGTTTTAGTAATAATGCTTTCTTTTTTCAAGTACACCTCAATTTACATTTTATATTTGTATCATTCGGACACAATATTGTTGGAATATATCTCCCTATTGGAGTTTGAGACCCAATTGGTTTTGGAAAAAAAATTTTAATTTGGTTTGATTTGGGTATAATATATTTTTATATATTATATTTAATTTGTGGAGACCTAATTCAATTTGATAACAATTAGGGTTTGATTACAAAACTCAATACTCAACTATATATATAGCAATAGCGACAACAATATAATTGATTATTCGGTGAGTTTGGTTTTTGGTGGATAAGCAGTAGCTTTTGATCAAAATTTGGTGAGCTCTTTGTGTGTAATTTTGATGTTGTTACAATCTCAATTTTGAAGCTGATTTGAGTTATTATTTTGGATCTTCTACAACTCTGGTTTTGAAGATTTTGATTCATCTATTTGGTGAGATCTTTCCTCTTGTTTATTTGTGATTATTTGGAATTCACCTAAGCGTGATTTTGTGAGACCTTTCGTGTTTACGTTTATGTCGTTTGAAAACTCTTTGGTTGATAGGGGAATCAGATTTCGATCCCGTGCACGTACCTCACATTCAGGAAACCACGTAAAAATTCTTGTGTTACCTTTGATTTAATTTTTCCGCATTAGGTTTTATTCCCATTGATTGATTTACTTGTGGGGAATCATTGATTTTTCCTAACAACTGGTATCAGAGCTTACGGTTTATTGGGGCTTATTTATTTGTGTAAATTAATGGAGGAGAATTTGGGTCATTTGTCTAGCTTCAATGGAAGCAATTGGATAACTTGGAAAAATAAAATAGAGGATCTATTATTTTGTAAAAATTTGTATAGGCCAATTGAGAGTGATAGTGGCAAACCTAATGATATGAAAGACGATGAATGAAAGAGGCTTAATCGAAAAGTTGTTGGTGTTATCCGTCAATGGATTGATGACAGTGTATTTCATCATGTTGCTACTAAAACTTCAGCACATGATTTATGAAAAAAATTAGAAGGCCTTTATGATAGGAAATCAGCCACAAATAAAGTCTTTCTGTTTCGTAAGTTGGTTAATTTAAAATATAAAGAGGATAGCCCTATTCTGGAACATCTAAATGAAATAAAGAGTATTGTTAACCAACTTGTTTTTATGAAAATTATTTTGATGATGAGTTGCAAGCTTTGATGCTACTTAGTTCTTTACTGAAAGTTGGGAAACTTTGGTTGTGACGATTAGTAATTGGCATTCGATGGAGTTGTCACAATGGGCCAAGTCACTAGCAGCTTGTTGAATGAAGAAATTAGAAGAAAATCAACCGGTTCCTCTCATTCGGAAGCATTTGTTGTGAGAGGTTGAAGCAAAACAAGGGGGAGGAGTAAGACTTCTCATAGTGCGTGGTCAAAGGCTGTGACAAATCAAAAGATGGTTCTTTTTCAAAGAAAGACATTGAGTACTATTGTTGTCATGAGAAAGGGCACATGAAGTGAGAATGCCAAAAGCTCAAGAATAAGGAGAAACAGCGTAACAAAAGTGTGGATAAGATGCAAGAAGACACAACGGCAGTTACTACCGATGATCTCATGGTTGTTTGTGAAGATGATTGTATTAATTTTGTAGACCAAGAGAGCAATTGGGTGATTGATTAGGTGCTTCTTTTCATGTGATTTCTTGAGTTGATTTCTTCACTACCTACACCAAAGGAGATTATGGTTTTGTTCGAATGGGTAATGAAGGTCTATCCAAGATTATTGACATGGGTGATGTTTGCTTGGAAACAAATTTGGGTTGCAAGTTGTTGCTTAAAGATGTGAGGCATGTTTCCGACATTCGCCTCAATTTGATCTTTACTGGGAAACTAGATGATGAAGGCTTCAACAACAAATTTGGTGATGGAATATGAAAGCTCACAAAGGGATCTTTGGTGGTGGCTAAGTGCAAGAAAACCCATACACTTTATTTGATGCAAGGAAAAATTTGTAAAAGTGTTGTCAATGCACTTGAAGATGATACTTCTACTGAATTGTGGCATAAGCGACTTGGCCATATGAATGAAAAGGGGTTACAAGTTTTGTTCAAGAAAGAGCTTCTAACAGGTTTCAAAGGTACACATCTCAAAACTTGTGTTCATTGTTTGACGGGTAAACAACATAGAGTTTCTTTTCATAAAAATGTTGCTTCTAGAAAAGAAAATGTTTTGGAGTTGATTCATTCGGATGCTTGTGGTCCTTTAAAAGTTAGAACACATAGTGGTACACTTTATTTTGTTACTTTCATTGATGATTATTCAAGAAAAGTTTGGGCTTTTCTACTAAAAACTAAAGATCAAGTTCTAGAAGTATTTAAGTATTTTCAGGCCATGGTTAAAAGAGAAACATGGCAGAAATTGAAGTGCATCCGATCAGACAATGGTGGTGAATACATTGGGCCATTTGATGAGTATTGTCGTAGCCAAGGTATTCGGCACCAAAAGACAGTTAAGAAGACTCCTCAACAAAATGGCGTTGCCGAGAGGATGAACCACACCATTGTGGAAAGAACAAGGTGTTTGCTTTCATAAGCTAAATTGCCAAGATCCTTTTGGGGTGAGGCAATAAAACCGGCGATTGGCGTGATCAATTTGTCACCTTCCTATCCTTTGAATTGTGATGTTCGAGAAAGAGTTTGGACGGTAAAGATGTGTCTTATGAGCACTTGAGAGTGTTTGGTTGCGAGATTTTGTTCACATTTCAAGGATGAAAGATTCAAGCTTGATCATAAGTCAAGACAATGTATTTTTCTTGGCTATGGCGGGATAATTTGGGTTTAGATTATGGGATCGATTAAACCAAGAAAGTCATTGAAGCCGTGATGTTGTATTTATTGAAGACTAAACAATTGAAGACTTTGGCAAAGGTGATCAGCGGAGCCAAAGACTAATGATCTCATTGACATAGATCCATCTCCTTCATCTTGATTGATAATGAAAATAGGGGAGATGTGCGACCACCTATTGAAGATGTGGAGGATGATGCTAATCCTAATGAAGTTGAGCTGAAATTGAGAAGAGCATCAACTCAAACCTTTATTATCACAACTTGAGTTGAGAAAATCTACAAGGGACCGACAACCTTCGAGAAAGTATCCTCCCAATGAATTTGTGTTGATTTCCGATCAAGGGGAGCCTAAAAGCTACCAAGAAGCAATTGAGCATACAAAGAAAGGTGATTGGAAAAAGGCTATGGACGAGGAGATGAATTCCTTGCTGGAAAACCAGACTTATGATTTAGTGAAATTGCCTAAAGGAAGGAAAATTACGAAAAAATAAGTGGGTTTTCAAATTGAAGAATGATGGCAATGTCGAGGTACAAAACACGTCTTGTTGTGAAAGGTTTTGGGCAAAAGAAAGGTATTGACTTTGATGATATTTTTAATGGGTTGTGAAGATGTCCTCTATTTGGGTTGTACTTGGCATGGCTGCAAGTATGAACCTTAAAGTTGAACAACTTGATGTGAAGACCGCATTTCTTCACGGTAATCTTGAAGAAGAAATTTACATGGAGCAATCAGAAGGTTTTGTGGAGAAAGGGAAAGAGAAATTCGTTTGCAAATTGAAGAAAAGTTTGTATGGCCTCAAGCAAGCCCGCCGGCAATGGTACAAAAAATTTGACTCTTTCATAATGAATAATGATTTTTGTAAAACCACCTCGGATCATTGTGTGTTTTTGAAAAATTTTCCGGATGGCAAATTTATTATTCTTTTGCTTTATGTTGATGATATGTTAATTGTGGGTCAAGATTCTACCATGATTAACAAGTTGAAGTTAGAGTTAAGTAAATCTTTTGCTATGAAAGATTTGGGACCAGCAAAGCAAAATACTTGGTATGAAAATTGTTCATGATCGCAAAGAGAGATTGATTTGGTTGTCTCAAGAAAGCTACATTGAGAAAGTTCTTGAGAGGTTCAACATGGATAAAGCAAAGCCAGTTGGTTGTCCACTTGCGGGTCACTTCAATCTTAGTTCGAATCAATGTCCTACAAGTGAGAAAAACAAAGAAGAGATGTTGAAAGTTCCTTATGCATCGTGATTGGTTCTTTGATGTACGCCATAGTTTGTACAAAATGGGATATTGCTCACGCGTTGGTGTGGTGAGTCGGTTTCTTTCTAAGGGATAAAGAACATTGGCGTGATAAAATAGATTTTAAGATATTTTCGAGGACTTGAAGAATGCGTTTGTGTTTTGGAGATAATAAGCCCGATACTTAATGGATTCACAGTTACGACATGATGGTGATGTTGATTCTAGAAAATCTATTTGAAATTTAATGACTTTTTGTAGGGAATTGTGACATGGCAATCTAAATTACAAAAATGTGTTGCTCTCTCAACTATCGAAACTGAATTTATTGCTATTACGAGCTTGCAAAGAAAAGTTCTTGTTGAAATTTTTTTGCAAGAATTGGGTTTTAAGCGAAAAGTATGTGCTTTATTGTGATAGTCAAAGTGTTATTCATTTGAACAAAATTTAATTTTCATTCGAGATCAAAACACATTGATGTGAGATACCATTGGATTAAGTGATGTGTTAGATTGAAATTGTTGCAACTTCGAAAAGGTTCACCTGAGATGATAATATTTCAGATATGTTGACTAAGATTTTGTCGATGGACAAACATTTAAAGTGTCGAACTTTGGCGGGTATGGTTGATATCTCCACCTAAGTCGATAGGGGAAGAATTGTTGGGATATATCTTCTTATTGGAGTTTGAGACCCAATTGGTTTTGGAAAAAATTTTTTAATTTGGTTTGATTTGGATATAATATATTTTTATATTATATTTAATTTGTGAAGACCTAATTTAATTTGGTAACAATTAGGGTTTGATTACAAAACCCAATACTCAACTATATATATATATAGCAATAGAGACGGTTACAATATAATTGATTATTCGGTGGGTTTGGTTTTTGGTGGATGGCGGTAGCTTTTGATCAAAATTTGGTGGGCTCTTTGTGAGTAATTTTGATTTTATTCTGATTTCATTTTTGGAGCTGATTTGAGTTATTATTTTGGATCTTCTACAACTGGTTTTAAAAATTTTGGTTTATTTATTTAGTGAGGTCTTTCCTCTTATTTATTTGTGATTATTTGAAATTCACCTAAGGATGGTTTTGTGAGACCTTCGTGTCTCGTTTATGTCGTTTGAAAACTTTTTGGTTGATAGTGGAATCGATTTCGATCTGTGGGCGTATCTCACATTGAAAACTACATAAAAATTCTTGTATTGCTTTTGATTTAATTTTTCCGCATTAAGTTTTATTCCATTGATTAATTTACTTATGAAGAATCATAGATTTTCCTAACAACAAATATTTGGATTTATGCTCATCCCATTGATTTACCTTTTCCACTTGCAGGTGATGGATGTGGGAGAACCTTGATGTCTCTTAGCAGTATGAAAATTTACTCTTTATTTTCTCGGGTGCTGATTGTCTTAAGCACCTTTTCTCTCAATGAACAAGGGCCATGGCAATGTAACATTGGCTTCTAGAATAACGCTGAAATACCTATTACATGAACCTTGAATTTTGAATAATGGTACATGTTTCTGGTTATTTCAATCATACAAAACCTTCAGAAATTGACAAGGGATGAAAGAATTGAGCTGAACATAATGAAGTCAACAAGTTGATGTTCGAACAATGCAATTTGGGCACATCAGTTATGAATTGGGTCAGATATCAACTAAAATTTATGCATATTGAAAACTGATTAACATCCATGCAACCTTCATTAAGCCAAAAAAAATTGATATGGCAAATACAATATAAATATCTAAAATAAAACTCAATTTACATTAAAAAAACTTAAATAAAATAAAAGAAAATATGAATTGAGAAATAAAAAAGAAAAATGTAAATTAATGACACCAATTATTAGTCGATTTCAATAACTGAGAGACATTTCTTTCTTACGTGTTGTTCCAAATGAATAAGATGAAAAATTTAATAAGTCAGAAGATGAACTGCTTAGTTTGTATTATTATTTTTTATTTGTTGGAAACAGTATGTGAATAATGTCACGTAACACTTAAAAAAGGGTTTTGCTTCCTTTATAATTGAACTGAAAGGTATTTTTAGGCTCGTAGAAATTTATCACGAGTCCTGTTTTAATAATTTAAACCGATAAATGTATAAAATTCGTTGAATATTATATACTTATAAAAAATCATATTGATCGAATATCGATAGTTACGTGATAAAATTAGTTTTGTATAATAAAATATTAAACAATTAACAAAAATCTAATCCGATAAAATAACTATCGATATTCAATTAACGTGATTTTATACAAATATATAATACTCTACTAACTCTACACATTGAATGATTCAAATTATTGAAATAAAACTCATGGTAGCCACTACAAAAAAATTATGGTTTTATAAAACAAAATTTAAAGGTAACATTATTTTTTTAAAATCAAATAATTTTGTTACAAAAGTTTCATTATATTTTTAGTAATAAAAATTAAACATTAATGATAAATTATTATTTTTTTGAGACCAAATTATTATCTCTAAAAATCTATTTATTAGTGTCATTTTTAAAATTTTGTTATTAAAAACCTTATGTTTAACTTTCCAATACGACCTTTTAACAACTATTCTCATTACGATAAAAATTAATCTTCAAATATCTTTTACATCAAAAATTTTCACTTTAAATACGAAAAATTTGATCTTTAAAACTCTTATGTATTGTAATGAGCCTTCATAAGTCAACAATATCCTTCAATCCGATCTCGGATGGGAGGAACCTAATCCTTAAAAATAACTATAATTTCTGTTTACCCAAGGCTAGTGACGGCAACTTGAAATATTATTTTGTAATTATCATATTCCCATTGTTAATATATGCCCAGAAAAAGTTCAAAATGTGTTACGTTAATTATTACAAACTTGTTTCATCAGATTTGACAGCATTGCTGTAAATAATCTGATTAACCATTTTTTATTTCTCCACGAAAAAAATGATTCTAAAGAAATGAAAATACAACATATTCAAAGAACACTTCTTGTGAATCATGTGCGGTAGTGTTAGCTTCAGCATTACCAACAGTTTATTTTCATGAGACCATTAACCCTCACAAATAGCTTCAGTTTGCGAAGATTTTAGCAAACACAAATAACAAATTACAAATTCAAATTCTACACTGCATTTTGGATTCACTAAAAAAATTTTGAATGAAATATAAATAAAAATTTTCACAATTTTCTTCAAAATCTCTCCCCAAATCTAATTCTTCCTTAGTCAAGATCCAAACACAACTTGAAAGCTTAGAGGCTGAAAATATATTCCTAGGAATCCCATCCTGGAGGAACTTCCCTCATATCTTCCTCTGAAGTACAAAGAACATTAGGAATCACTGTCCAACAAGTATAGAAACAACTTTCCAGTATAGACTACAAAAGCAAGAGTGAGTAAGTACTGTGATAATCGGCAACATAAAAACAAAAAAGAAGAAAGTTTAGAAAGCAGACCAGGCAATAGAATAACATAGGGAAAGGAATATACTTACAGTGATTTCTCCATTCTATTTTTCACTTTTTGCTTTTCTATTTGTGGAAGAACAGAAGAATGGTTGGAATCTGTTGGGTCCCCATAGAGGAAGGAGTGAGGCTGTCAGAGCATGACCTAGCTAGGGTTAGACTTCTCCCTCACCTCTCTCTCCACATTATCCCTCTAACCAAGGCTAGATCATGCTGGCAGCTTCACTTGTTCCCCTGCAGACTTTTATACAGTAGGTCAACTTGAAGCATATGTCCCCATTATAATAAGGCAAGCAAAACCCTAGAATGATATGACACTTCTACTATGGCACAGATGAATTACAAGGTGGAATGGTGAGACGGGATTTTTTTTTTTTTTTTTTTTTTTTTGTAGTCATTTTATGCAGAGAAAGAGAGAAAAAGGACAGACAAACCCTCACATTCACACAAAAAAAGGCACTAATTTATATGATTATTAAAAATTCTTGTCCTAATACCGTTATAGATTACAACAATGCTAATACATCTCCAGAGATATGACTATTTGGAACCATGAAAGAACTGGAGATCTCTTCTTTGTGTATAAAATGAAAGAGGGTCAGCAAAACTGTTGCAAAAATCTTTTCATAGAAAACATTTTGGAGCTTTTAAGTGAGGGAAAAATGTCTACTAGACAAGAAGAAGATGGTGCAACTAGGAATTGTTCAAAAGCGATGATTGAAATAAATAAATATAAAGGAAAGGAGAAAGAGAAGAAAAACAAGCAAGAAGGAAATTATTCAGCAAGAACGAAGGGAGACCTCAAAAGAGGAATCTTGACTTGAGGGGTGGTGTCTGAAGTAGTAGAGAGGAGCTAGGGGTTGTGATCTATTTATAATACGGGGAGATCAGAGACAAGTCGATAAAAAGAGGTCCTAAAGACACAAACCCACATTGCAAAACAGTGAAATAAAGGAAAATTTATTTCGGAGTGCATGTGATTTGACTAATCATAAATTATATATTTTTATGTTATTTTATAATTATTTAATATAAAATCATAAACACCGCGTGATCCGTACACTACAACCACCAAATCATAGATCACCATGTGAGCCTTCTGTGAGAGAGAGAGAGAGAGAGAGAGAGAGACAGCTAAGGGAGCTACATAGAATAGAGTCTATAGATAGAGAGTGATTTTTGATGAAAGTGGATTTTTTTCAAGTTTTTTTTATTGTAGAATATTATTAGAGAAAAAAAATTTTGTGTTTGAAAAAATAATTAAATTTTTTTATAGTTAGATGTGGTATTTGTGAAAGAAAAAATAAAATAATTATAAAATTTAATGTGATATTTGTTTAAATTTATTTTTTTATTTTATAATCAATTTATCTTTTAGTAAAAAAAAAAAATTTAAAAATCAAAAAAAATCCTTCGCAAAGACGAAGGAAGGGGACTTTTACAGGTGGTAGAAGAATAGAGTAGGGCGGCAGTGCAGCCTGTGGGGGGCGCTCCTTTCAGTCCTGGTTGAAGACTGGGTGCCGTACTTGAGTTTTACCGAATGACTGTTCCTATTCTGCACCAGAAAGGGTTCTGCAATTATTGGCTTCAAAAAATATTTTGTTTAAGATACGATACCCTCTCCTTTGGATTGTCCTTTTTTATCTGCTTCCTTTCTCTCAATATTATTTGTTCATTTTTTGTATTGGTACTTTTTTAATCGGATTATAAAAAAATAATTTTAAAATTTTAATTAGTTCTTGTTGCTAAGGCGTGAGGTTTAAACCCTAAGGATAGGTGGCATTGTGGTTAAGATTTGGGATTTAAGTTTCAAGATCATGAGTTTAATTTCTTTTTTTTTGGGCCAATCTCTGGTGAAACGATTGATTAGGAGGTTGGATCTCAAGTTGTCTGTCGATCTTGGTGTGGGTTCAATACTCCTCCTTGTGCAGTCTGACTTAAGTGGAGCTTTGTCTTGGAAGGTCAGACAGTTCTTAAGTTATAGTCTCATTTCGAGCGACTAACGAGACACCTGTGTCTCTGGAATAAGCTGCCTTGGACCTCTGAGAGGATAATGAGGATTTTCTGTAACAAAAAAGTTAAAAATATAAATAATTTGTTTAGTTATTCAAAATAATGAAAATGAGGATTGGTTTGAGAAGTGTGTTAGTTTTTTTTTACTTTTTAGCTATTTTAATTTGGGCTAAAAATTTTAGTTTGGGAAGGATTTTTTGAATTTTTTTGTGAGTAAAGAGTGTAATGATTATGGGTTGAATGTGATGTTTTGTTTGTTATGGTCAAAATAGCTTATTTTGTCTTTTGTGATTAAAATAGTCACAACTTATCTTTCCAAACAAACCCTAGATAAATATTTTCAGATGTAGTGAGTAGTTTTTTTTTTTTTTTTTATCAGCAGATGCAATGAGTAGTTGAGGATCGGCATTGAGTCGAATCTATCTACAAAATTGGTGCTCAAATCTGATCCTTAATTTTTCTTGGCCAATCAGGCTGGAGATCTAGGCCACAACTTGCACCCAAACAATGCCCAAGAAGCTTGCCCCAAATAAACTAATGGACCAACCCATGGACAACATGCCAGAGGGGTTGGGATTCGAGCATATTTTTCATTTTGAGCCACCATATCCAGAGGTCCAAAAGTCACATTTGGCCACCATCTTGACAATCACTTTTTAGCCATTATGGCGAACGGCCGACAACCATTTTTAAGCATCATTTTCACTGGTCAAACAGTCGTCCTACAAATTAATGTTTAAAAATTCAGATTGGATGGACGGTCGGATCGGTCTAATTGATACCCGAAGTGTCGGTCTGATAGTCTCTAAATTCAGAATATATTCAAAATCAGCTTAGAATTTGAAAATAAAAAAATCGTCAATTCAATCAAAATAATCAGTAAACCAATCACGGGCTGATATAAGAACCATCAAGTTTAAGAATTGGGATTTCTTTCAAAAAAATTATTGTGGAAGGGCTTAAATATATAACTAGGCCTCGTTTGGCAAATAATTATTTTAGTTTAAAAGTTAAAAGTTACTAAAAAATTAAAAAGTCAATAATCTATATCAAAAATTAAAGATTTTCTTTTCTCTCTTTTTTGCGTCTTTTCATAAAAATTCAAAAGTTACCCCAAACATACTAGTTTTTTTACATTATATTTTTAGAAAAATCAAAAATTCTTAAAATAGCGTGTTAAACGAGACTAAGTGCATAAAAAGTAAGGCTAGGCTAGGCTTGGTATATTCAAAAAAGCAAAAAAATTAAAAGTCATTATCTTATTTAAATCATATCATCTTATTTAAGTCACATTACCTTTCTATATCACTTCAAACCCAAACTATATTTCATAAAAAGTCAAAAAATACACTTATTTAGAATATCCCAAACAAAGTATTCAAACCACTTAACCATCAACACAATTGTTAACAATGTAATAAGTATATATATATATATATTTAATATTATCTTGATTATTTTTACTAAAAACCAATGTATAAAAAACATAAAATAAATTTTAAGAAATATTTTTTTTGTAATTGTTTATTTTTTATTATTTTTTGTAATTTTAATATGTTTATGACATAGCTCTCGTTTGGCATGTTGATTTTAGAAGTTAAAAGGTTAAAATAGTCATAAAAAGAAAAAATATATATATGTTAAAGTTAAAAGATAAAATATCACATTTAAATTATAATCATTTCATTTTTTTTTTTTACAAAAATCATAAAAATCAAAAAGTCTAATCCAAATGAGACTTTTTAGCCCAAACAAGGAGTTGTTTGAGGTGTCTAAATAAGTGCACTTTTTGTCTTTTTAGACTAAAAAGTTGAGGAAAAAAATATGGATGTTTGGATTAACTTTTTGAATTTTATGAAAAAATGTGTATTAAAAATTGTATAAATTAGTGTGTAGGGAAAATTAGGATTGAGAATTGTGCATTGTAATTTTGACTTTTGATGAATAGTGATAACTTTTTAACTTTTGAGTAATTTTTGACTTTTAACTTTTTCAACTTGCTAAACTTGGCTTAAGAGTTCGTTTGAGAAGTAGGTTGGTTTTGAATTTTTGTAAGAGAAAGAATGTAATGATTATCTATTAGATGTGATATTTTGTCTTATTGAACTAAAAGTTTATTTAAGTCTCTTTGTAGCTAAAATAGTCTCAAATTCAACTTAACCCATCTTTCCAAGCAGAGGCTAAATAGCCAAAAAATAAAAAAGCTAACCTACTTCCCAAGCGAAATCATAAGCCAAGTTTGGTAAGTTGCTAAAAAGTCAAAAGTTAAAAAGTTATCACTATTCACCAAAAGTAAAAATTGCTTTGCACAACTCTCAATCCTAATTTTTCCTACACACTAATTTATACAATTTTTAATACACATTTTTCATAAAAAGTCAAAAGTTAACCCAAACAATCATATTTTTTCCTCAAAAAGTACACTTGTTTAGACATCCCAAACAACCCCATAATTATGTCATTACGGTTCAATTCTAGTTCATTCTTGATTAAACGGTGACCCATCCGTCTAATCACTTTTCGATTCACTTACGATCAAAACATTGCTACAAACTATTTCCTTCACTTATTTTCAAAATAAAATTTTAAAATATTTGTGCATCAAATAAGTTTTTATTTTTAGCTTTAAGTATAAATTTTGTCAAAGCGGGACATCAATGTTTGTCCACTGATATTTTGTCGGCTTATTACTTATTCGACCGACTTTAGACAATTTAAGCTATTTTGATGTGTTTGGTTTATTATAACTTATATTATATAGCTTTTGGAAGTCAATATTCTTTGGTGGCGAGGAGATGCTTTAAGAATAAAATGGAAATCGGTTTAATGAAAGGATTATAATATATTTGAAGCATAAACTATAAAACATTTCTCTAAAGCGGGGCTCAAGTGCTACAGATGCATGCCTATCATAGTTCCATATATATGTGAGTCAAAGTCAAAATAAGGTTCATATGAGAAGTGGATTGCCGTTTTAATTTTAATTAATTATTTTAATTTGAAATTAAAAAGTCTAGATCTAGAAATAATTTTTTAATTTTTAAAAAATTTTATAAAAAAAATATAATGATTATAAATTGAATATAATATTTTATCTTATTGAACTAAAAATCTATTTTATTTTTATTTTATTTTATTTTATTTTATTATTTAACTAAAAAATCTCAAATCTCAACTTCCCAAACCAGCTCACAATAACATTAATGGCAAATTATATATACCTCTCTCGAATTTAGTTAAATTACGATACCTCTTGAGGTTTAATTACAAATACCTCTAAAATTTATATTTTCATAGCAATTTGTCACTGAGATTTATATTTTCATAACAAATTACTTGCAATTTATTATGAAAATATAACATTTAAAGGATATCTGTAATTTTTAAAAGCTGGGAATATTTATAATTTTACTAAATTTCAGGGGTACATATAATTTGCCCTACCATTAATGGACTCTGAACCCACGCGGACTCCGCCTTCGTATTCAAATCGAACAGCCAGAAATGGGACATCATGAAAATCTCGTTACAGCCAACGGTACCCGAACAGGTTTGGGCTAAATGAAAGCCCGTGACCATAATATCGTCTTATGAGAGGACAGTGATTAATTACTAGATTAACATTTTATAAGTTAGAAATTATATTCATATAATTTAAAAGAAAATTTTATTCTCCCATTCTATTCTTAGAGTAGATATCAAGAGTTGGTAGTCAAGAGTTAGTTAATTGATGATTGGACTGTTTCAAGAGCCACTGAGGAGATTTATATTGGAAAATTTTAAATTTTTAGTTTGTATTTTAAAAAAATAAGTACAGATAAGTGAATTTTTTTATAAATATTAATAATTAAAATTTAAAATTTTTGATCAACTTTAATAATTTTTAAAAAATATCACCGTGTGGTAATTTCTCTATTTATATTTGATTTGTGAAGAATTGAGAAAATTATAGCATTGTTGAGCTTTTGGGAGATACACAATCAAATTTTTAGAAGTATTAATAGTAAAATTGCCGTTTCATAAATTTTTTAAAAGAATCATTTTTTTTAGGGAAATTTAGCCAAAACCTTTCATTGGACTCTTATTTGCTGAAAATGGCAGCCTAATTTATTTTGTTTCATAAACATCTCAAGAAAAAAATACATAATTGAATAAGGATAAAATAAAAAATATATATATTTTTTCTTGAATAATATTGCCAGAGTAACATATTACTGTCAAATAGAATATTATGTTACTGTTACTGTTTACATCAGTTTTGACAGTAATAATTTTTTTTTTTTGAGAATTTTATAGTCAACGTAAATTATTTGATAGATTTTAATGAGAGAATTTTAAAAATACTAATTTTATTCAAAATCTATGTTTACATCAAAAGTTATATTATTTTAAAAATTAATATTTTGATAATAATGATATAAATTAGATTTTTTAAGGAAATTTTTTTATTCTTGTCCTTGATACATTAAACTTTTATTATGGAGAGAGTTTGATCAATTTTTTTTTTTTATTTATAGAAAAAGCCATCCTATTTGCTTTTAGTTTTATTTTTTAATTTACTTGTATAATTATTTTCAAACAAGACCTAATTGTGCTTTCTTAAAACAGTCTTAAATGATGCTATGTTGTTTTTCCAGTTTTGTTATACATCCTAAATATAAAAGAACTGCGCTTGCAATAAAAGAAAAGTAATAAAATGAAAAAGAATGAGCCAGAGACTGAGAGAGATGAACAAGTAAAAGTAAAGACATGTGAAAAGCTTATTTTGACAGCTCCTTCTCTCCCACTTTTTTTTGTCTATTATCTTGGATTTTGATCACTCTCTCCCTGGTTGGTTGGGTGTTTGGTTGTAGCAGAATTGTATATATAAGCATGTATGTATATATGAACAGAGTGCAGTAAAAGTAGAGTAGAGTAGAGTCTATATATATTAAAAAAGGTAATGATACATTCTACTAAAAGTGGTGCTCTAAAGCACCATTAATGAGTTGACAAGCATTTAAAAAAAAAAAAAAAGACACAAGTGAATTTCATCCATTATCACATCACTAGTAGTGTTTTTAGATCACCACTTTTAATGGTCTCAAGCATTATTGATATTAAAAATTTTGAGTAATATATATTGGGTGGTGTAGTAGGGTGGTGTAGAGTGGTTCTGTTGCTTTCTATAGTGTCCTGTTGCATTTGTACACAGAGAGAGACTGCATGCGCATGGAGATTGTGCATGAGAAACCCTAATCTTCTTTCTCTTTCACTTTGATGGTTTGGGTTGGGTCTGGTCTGGCTCATGAGGCCATTACTTTTTACTGCTGGTGTGGGTGGCTGGGGCTGGTGTTACGTGTCGCAATTATTGTACGTAATATTAATATCATGGAGAAGGACACAAAGCTGCTGTTGCTCACAACATTTAAGGAGGAATTTTTGAATATGTCACGCGATATATATATTTTTTTTTATTGTGATTGAATTTAATAGTATGATTTATTTTATTTATATTAAGTGTTTGATAGAAAATAGAATGTTATACATTTGTCAATAGTGAAAACAGTGCCACGTGGTATCCGCCTAATATACAAAAATTTCTCCCATTTAAGACTATTTGTTTCTGTAAAATTCTAGTGCATGAGAAAAATACCTAAAAAATTATCATGAATTTTTCATTTATGGTGTTCATTTAAACATGTTATTGTGGAGTCAAATCTTGAGTGAATCTACCATTGGCTTCCGATTATGAGAGATTTTTTAGTGTTTTTTTTTGGTTTTTTAAATTTTTTTAACAGTAGTTGTTTTGTTTATTTTCAAAGCAACAATGCTATAGATCCAAAAAGTTTACCCATAAATTTACTAGAAAATTCTGATTATTGATTTTAGAGGTAGCACCACAAGAAATAATAGCTTCCGCGACTACTTTTGCCGGCTGAACTAAATTTAGTGGCCAAAGGCATACCAATTAGCTACCAAAAATTTGTTTATCGTAATAGTAGAAAGTAGCTACCAAATAATATTTGTTCACGGAAGGACATGCATTAGCTACTAAACCTTTTTGGTGCGATAAAGTCTACTATTTTGCAACTAAAAACAAGTGTTGTGGGAATTGAGTGTGTTTTGGCATCTAATAATTTGTTAGCCGTAAAACCATGACATTTTGGGGGGACTAAATATGATTTTGGTCGCTAATTTCACAGTTTTTGGCTACTACTTGTGTGTTAGTCGTGCAAAACAAGGGTTTTAGTGACTATTTCAATTTTAATGCTAAATCTGAAAAGTTTACCGACTGTAATTTAGTAGCCAAAATGAGGTAAGAAATTATGGAGGAAGTATTTAATTTTTAATAAATATATTAGCAACTAAAACAAAATTTAGTCAGGAAAAAATATTTTTTTGTTTTATTTTTATTGCAATAGAACTCCATTTCCTTCCCTCTCGCACTCCCGCCTCTTTCTCTGCTCTGTCTCCATCGCCATCACAGCAAGGCTTATGGATCATCACTTTGTCTCCCTCCCAGGTATGTCCTCTCTCTCTCTTTCTATCTCCCTCTCTATTTCTGTCTCATTCTCTGTATGGCCTCTCGGTTTCCCTCTTTCTCTCTCTTGCTGTTTACACACATACATGCATATATATATATACATACATATATACACATACACAAATCATATATACACAACCTTGATCCCATACATAATCGATTATATACTGTTTCCCTCTTCTCTATAGCCAAAATCTCCATCGCCATCACCATCACCATCACCGCAAGGGTTGCTAGATCATCGGGAAGTCTCCCTCCCAGGTATGTCCTCTATTCCGCATGTGTGTCTCTCTCTCTCTCTCTGAGATACGTATCTCCCTCTCAATTTATCTGTCTCCTTCTCACTATCTCCCTCTCTCTTTCTTTGTCCCTATTTACACACACACACACACATATATATATACGCACGCATAAATCATATAGGAAATGCTGAAAATTAGGGCATTGTTAATGAAATTTAAAATTAGGGCAATTCTTGGGCTAAGATGTTATTGAATTTAGCACTGAGATATTTAATGATGTATAATGGATTTTTATTGTAGGACCTGCCATATCTTCTTGTCTTCCTCATGTAGTGAGTGTAACGGTTACATGGGAATTGCCCTGCGTGACTTGTGAAATTTGTGTATATATATATACACTATTGTGATCCTTATTCAATACAAGAAGATTTTAGCAATTGTGTTGTTTGATAATTTTTCGATAGAAATCAGCAATTGAATAATTTGAAGCACAACTCATACAAAGCGCTTTGAATGGAAATTTGAAAATAACTCTCCTTTTGTTTGCAATTCTTCATGCTCGTTTGCAAAAACTATTAATAAGAATATTCTGTTAACATCTTTTGTATTTGGTAATGACTCTCATTTTTTCTCTCAACGATCAACTCCATTCCTTGGATCCATATTAAAGTTTTGCAAATTTCATGTCGATGTTCTCAATCTTTCATCATTCTATCTCTAAGGTTTAAAGTCACTACCTCAAAAGGTTTCATGAACAAATGGCTTTAAAAAGATGTTTCTTCTTTCGGTTTCTAATATGCTTAGAGAACTTTATTTCATAAGCAAAACTATATAGAACTCTTGAAATAAATCCTACTTATTTAATGAGGCTGTTTGAATCGAGACATGTCTCAAATTCTGAAATGAATTTATTAATATTACCATTAAAAGGTGTTTTCAAATTCAATTAATGAACTAGCAAAAGTCAAAATTTCAAGATGAATCAACTACTCATGCATTTATGTGCACTCCAGTAGGTTAGTTTCCCTATATTTGTTAGCTTCCATACTTTTGTGTGCATTTGATATGTTTTTGAGTTGGTTTTCTATCAAAAGAAGTTATGATAATTAGAGATAAAAGTGTAGGCATGAGCAGTCAAAGTATGAGCAATTTGTTGTGCATTCATGATGCTTTGTTGTCAAAACGACTAAAAAATAAAATATTTTTGAAAGAAAAATCAATAATAGATGGGTTCTTATTGATACATAAGAAGATCCCACATTAAAAACTTTTGCACTCATCCAAGAAAATAAATTCTAAAATCTATAAACTTACGTATATTGATAGGAGTCAATCAAGGGGATAAAGATTTATTCAAGGAACAACTATCTCTTAGAGAATAAAGGCAAATGAAAAGATAAGTACTTGAAGAAGAGCAAGACAAGGACCATGTCAATAGCTAGCAATCTGAATCTCCCTCTCCCAGTTGCTAGTTATACAACTTTTTCTCGATGTGGGTGCGTTCTCTATTGGAACTTAGAGATCGAGAATACATTGAATTTCATGTTGATTTATGTTGGCAATATATGCGAGGATAATTTTTTGACTTTGGTGGATGAATGCAAGTAGCAGCCCCTTCCGTTGCCTGCGTATGCATAGGCATTGGATGGGTTTCTAATCCATACTTGTTTTGCTATTTCTCTTATGTTCATGTGACTGTTAAGTCCCTTTCTTGATGGGGTTTGCATTTTTACGCCATTTTAATGAGAATTTGAGTTTAAATTCCTTCATTTACGTGGAGATGTTAATTTGTTTTCATATATTAATTGAAGTATAGTGGCGATGGGTTTGCTTATGGCGATGTGGATGTGAATGTGGATGTGGATGTGGCTAGGGTTGTGGTGGAGGAGATTGAGTATATCTATATTGCATTTTTAGCTTCTGTATTTGGATGTTGTTTCTTATTCAATTTTAGCTAAATGGGTGAAATCTTGTGTTGATTATGATGTGGCTGAATCTTATAGTCCATTGGCCTCTGTTGATCATAAAACATTATCGAAAATGTCATGTATAATCAACAGTATTTTTATTAAATTAGCTAACGAAATGTTATTTCATTTTTGGTAGGAACCATTTTATTGTTCAAACCAACTTGGCAGTTCTAGTTCCAGTGGCAACAATTCCATCAGCAACTGTAGCGCACTCTTCACAACTACAGGTAACTTTTCCCTCTCTCTCTCTCTTTCTCTAGAAATTGTTTTCAATCTCTCATTTATTCAGATTTTATTCTTTGAGTAGCAACGAAAGGACATCAATGAACTTCTTACAACATAACTATGACTAGACTATATTCGGCATAAGTCGGATAGGAACCTTTGTTCATTTGATCATCTTCATCATAGAACAAGTAGCAATAATTGACAGTATATATACATATATGTCTCAGTAGATGGTAATTATTTGTGAGAGTATTACTTCTTAGTTTGATTATGAATGTTGAATTAAATATAAACTATAAGGACCATAAGGTATTGAAAAGAAGAATAATAACACTCAATTTTATACGTATTTCAACAAAACATTTGTTGCTTTAAGTTTTGGATTACTTTCTTTTTTTGTTTCACTTGGTTGAGAAAATACCATACTTTGAACATTTTGCTTGTTTGAAATGGGAAACCATGTCTGTGTTATTACCTTGTGTTTAACAAATTGAATTGAGCTTCCGTGTGACAATTTCTTTCCTACTTATTGACAATAAGCACGTCTGTTTATCTGGTTAGCTTTAAATAAGTATGACACAAACAAATCGTTCACTTAGGTGTTAGGAAAAGACAGGCTCCTCATGGTACAAATCGTTTTATTTGGTCCCACCCTAAAAGAGATTTATGTGACAAGCCAAATAGTGAATGAAAAAACAATATAATCTATCTCAACTTGAAATGCGTGTTCTCATTTCTAAAAAGTTCAATCTGTGCTTGAGTTGTAGGTGACAAAAATGGACAAGAGTTTGATGGCGATAAATAATAGGTTGACAAGTAAAGAATATCAACAAGGGGTGAAGGCATTCCTTGATTTTGCTCTGACAAATTTAGGCGTGAGGATGAAATTAGGTGTCAGTGTATGGATTGCATTAATGGCACAAAATATAGCGAGACAAGTTGTGTGGATGCACTTGACTCGAAGAGGAATGGCATCTTTAGTATATAACTTGGGTGCACCACAGAACATGTTCCCATGTCTCATCCTAGTGTATCAAATGACCAATATGGAGGTAGTGGCGAATGTATAGCGGATATCGATGATCCTCATAGGTAAATTGCCTATTATGTTGGGCGAAATTCGTGAATGGTCTTATGGATAATCATACCGACGAGGAACCTAATGGTTTGGAGAGAGAGGATTTGCATAAGTTCATTAGGTTATTCGAAGATGCACAGCAAAGTTTACGACATGTGAAAAGTTCTACGTGTTATCATTCATCATTAAGATGCTTCATGTGAAGGTGTACAACAAATGGAGCAACAAGTCATTCGATATGGTTATGCATGTATTCAAGGACATTTTATCGAGAATGTGATCAAAGCTGTTCCATGGACACTCTATGATGGTAAGAAGTTCTTACGTGACTTGGGTTTGGGATATGAAACAATTCATTAGAAAGAATGGTTGTGCACTATTTTGGAAGCGAGTGCAAATTTGGAGAATTGCCCTACATATGGCATAGATACAAGTTGAGCGATGATGGTGGTAAAAGATTCCACACAAGGTATTGCGGTACTTTCCTTTGACAGAGGTTGAAAAAGGCGTATATGTCCAAAAAAGCCTTGAGATATAAGATGGCACAATGAGAAGCGTGTGGATGATGACATATTAAGGCATCCGACCAATAGTGAAACATGGAAGGACTTTGATAAGCAATATCAAGCGTTTTCACAAGACTCTCGAAATGTAAGGCTAGAGTGACAGCAGATGGTTTCAATCCATTTGGAAATATGAGCACATCATATAGCATGTGGCTCGTAATCATAATACCTTACAATCTCCCAGTGGAAGTGTATGAAAGAGTCATTTGCATGTTGTCATTGCTTATTCTTGGGCGTTCGGCACTTGGAAGAGATATTGATGTTTACTTGCAACCATTAATAGAAGAATTAAAGAATTTGTGGGAGTATGGTGTGCAAACATATGATGCATCAATGGGAAAATTTTAGAATACATGCGGTAATGTGGACCATAAATGACTTCTCTGCTTATGTTCACATCGATCGTCGTTGAATGCAATAAGCGGCAAGTATGCCACTCCGACAACTAACGAGTTAGGAATTCAAATTAGGACCTTGTGCCCTATGAAGATGTCAAGTCATGGTTTGGATCTTGATGAGACTACAAAATCTGATCATCAAGCTATTCTTATGGCGATATTACTTGTCCACAAGATGTAATTATATTATGTATGCTTATAAGAAAGACTTTTATTTAATTATTACAATTTCCATTTGTTATGCTTGTAGGACAAGTTTCAAATCGGAGCGATTTCCACAATGACTTACAAGCACAAGAGATTGTAAATAAGAAGGCCTATGGGTTGTACAAAGATTGGAGGTACACCTTGAAGCAAAATTTGAATTCTTAGAGGGACTTCCGCGTGATGAAATCTATGCTCATCCGCCTAGGGGTGAGTTTAGATGATTAAAGCATTTGATCGATGTGGCATGGCAAGATGCATCTCACCAGGTAAAATAATAGACTGGATAGAGTACATACACCTATTCGAAAATGTGATATGCCTTAATATTTCCTTCAAATTGTTTATTTGCTTGTCTTATTTTTAGAAACGGTCAAAAGCTGGCAAGAGTAATAGGAGTCAATTGTCATACAATCATACCAATGGGTCTCGCTCATTTCCTATCGCAATGGCTGCTATGATGAGATTGATTTTATTTAAACTTGAATCCATTATATATTGTTTGGATATGAAAATGTTATGTTGTGATTTTTTGGGGCAATTATGGCTCTATTAGTACTGTTATTAAACTATAAAGTAAAAGAAGAAGAGCTATGTTTCCATTTCTCGCATTTTTTTCTACTCTCTAGGTAACCACATGTATTGAAATTGTAAATGAAACAAATAATAGAGCTCATATACCAAAAAATAAAAAAAGGCCAAAATAAGTATGTTTTCAACACCATAGGTTGTTGTTGTCTGCAAAAACTTTGTCTACAAACTCTGTCTGCAAATTCTATTTTGAACATCTAAAGTCTGGAAAAAAAAACTGTCTGAAACAAATCTGTTAAGGATACCAAAATAAAATAATCACATTACTCTATGTGTGTGTGTGTGTGTGGAACTCTTGGAATTTTGTTTATGTATGTATGTAGGACAACTGTGTTTGCATGTCATTGTAGTTGGTAGTTTACAAATTTGTTGCTTCTTGCGTGTTTCCAATCAATTGTTTTTTTAACTGTAAAATATCGACAAAATTTCAAGTTAGTGAATTTTGTAATGGTGGCTGGACCACCCCCATGATATATGCAATAATAAGAACTATATATATGTGTGTCTCTATGGACATAACCAAAACTGAATATTTTTCTCAAAAAAAAAAACAGATTATTGGGGAATCACATGCCAAACAACTTGCATGAACTTAGACTCTCAAAGACACACACAATTATGGCGGAAAAAATGATCATGATCCTTGTATAAGCGAGTTCCATCCATGCGGTGCTTTGAGAGCCTTCCTAAATATGATGAATTAAAAGTCCTATCCATATTAGAATGAGATTTGAGGTTTGAAAAAAAGCATGCGAAAAAAACCTTTTTCGACTACTTTCTTTGGATTTCTTAATCTTGTAGCTTCATTAATATACCTTCTCAAATCTGATGAACCCGCTTTAGGATGTCGGTGTTCCGCTTTCGGCTTATTGCGAGGAGGGCAAAGTAGAAAAACAGGGCATGCCATTGCAGTTAAGGGCATCTACGTCCATTGCCACTTGTGAAATTTGTGTAAACTAGAATACTGCTGCCTCTATTTCCAAATCTGGCTACAAATCATGATACGAAAATCTGTCTCCAAATCTGTCCACAAATTTGTATAAAAATCTGTTAATGAAAATTTGTCTATATAAATCTGTCTGCAAAGAATCTGTCTAAACTACAAATCTGTTTGCAAAAACTCTGTTATCATACAAATCATGCGCAACAAATCATGCGCAAAAATTGCTTAAAGTGTCATTGATTTATACATTAATGTGTTAGCGGTAGCAAAAATGGACAAGAGTTGGATTTTCCTAAGTTCTATGAAGGCGACCACACTTGAAGAAAGCGAATAGTGGATCCATCGAAATGCCGTGAGCTTCATGTAAGTATGTGACAAGGAAATATATGTATTCAATATGGTGTAATTAGTACCCGATAATACATATATGTTAGTTAGCTTTTTGTCTTATTTATTTGCAATGATAGCAAGAGATGGTCAATGTACAAGCGTACGCCATCGGTCGGGGACACCATTGACACAGGAAGCGCTTTCAAGGCAAGTGCTTGGACAGAAGAAAAGGTACTTGCTTGGATTTGGGAGTGGCCCACAACCCTCTACCATAGCTGTATCACGAGCACACGATAAGGACATGGAAGCAATGCGAGTTAAGGTAGAGGCACTTCGTGAGAAATGACAAAAAGATCATGACAAGTTAATGAAAGAGCGAGAAGAGCGCGAGAGATGTTACAATGAGATATTGAAAGAGAGAGGTGCATTCAATTAGCCAATGAGATATTGAAAGAGCGGGAGGAGGGACAAAAGGCAAGGGAGGAGACAAATACAAAGGTCGAGCATCTTAATAACGTAGTTGCTAAACTGTCACAACTCTTGTGAATCTAAGTTGGGCATCCGACGTTTGCTTTTTGGTAAGAACAATTTCATTAATGTCACACTTACTTTGTTTAAATATGTTCGCATTAAGAGTTGAAAATGTCATCAATTTGGGAGTTAATCTGCTTCACAAATTCAATAGGAGTTGTTTAAATATGTTCACTTTAACTTTTATTTATAAGTTTCTGAGCTGATTCTTTATACTCATTCCTAGATTACAAACCAAGACCGTCATTCACTGAAACCTGTATTTATACCTACCAACCATCAACAAAAACCTTTGCATTTTCAACTCTAATTTAGATTGTATCATTACCACCCAAGACCCTCATTCTTGAACTCTTACCTAGCAAAAGAATACTTCAAATGAGAAGTTGTAAAGGAAGAATCTTTGCTAAGTGACAATTAGGAGACATTTAAGATGCCTTGACAATTCATTGAACACTCTACTAACCAAGTTTAAAGTTTCATTAAGTGTCTACTACCTAGAAGTTTAAAAGCTTATTTATGAGTTTTTATAAATTAATAAAAACTCAAATCTCTAAACAACCACATGTTATTTGTACAATTGATTTCTTGTGTAGTTACTAGAGTTTGGTATTGAGTTTTCTTAACAATGAACTTGTATTTAACATATTTACTTGAATAAGATTAACTATAGTAGCAACATGTTAAAAAACATAGTGAATTTCAATCTTCGTTTAAAGTAGCATGTTGTTTTCAACAATGGTATTTTGAATAGTAACTCAAACCCTTGTTTTAGCGTAATGGTAAGCTTCTCGGTGACAAATGTGACATGTAGAAGACGGTATGTAAATAGAACACATCGTTGGGAGTTCGAGTTGAAAATGTCATAAATTTAGTCGAAAAAAAGGGGTTTGGGGGCGAAAATGCAAAATAGTCCCGGCCTTTGGTTTCATAGCGAAAAGCTTCGGTGAAAAATGTGACACGTCTGGACGGCGATGCGTAAATAGGACACCTCGTTGGGAGTTAGAGTTGAACATGTCATAAGCGTAGTCGAAAAAGATTCGAGGCGAAAATCGAAACAGCCCCGAACCATTGTTCTTACATAAAGGAAGCTTCGAGTGAAAAAATGTGACACGTCTTGGACAAGCGGTACATGAATAGGACACCTCGTTGGGAGTTAGAGTTGAAAATGTCATAAACTTAATCGAAAAAAGGGGTTCAAGGGCGAAAATGCAAAAGCGGCTCCCAAACCATTATTTTTACGTAGCAGGGAAGCTTCGGTGACAAATCGACATATAGGAAGAAAGCGATGCGTAAGTAGGACACGTACATTGGGAGTTAGGGTTGAAAATGTCATAAGCGTAGTCGAAAAGGGGTTGGGAGGTGAAAATGTAAAGCGACCCCGAACCCTGTTTTTTGTAACAAGAAGCTTCCGTGACAAATGTGTCATGTAGGGACAGATGAATGCGTAAATAGGACACATCGTTGGGAGTTAGAGTTGAAAATGTCATAAACTTAGTGAAAAAAGGGGTTTGGGAGGCGAAAATGCAACGACCTCCAAACCACTATTTTACATAATGGGAAGCTTCCCAATGACAAATCGACATGTAGGGATAGGCAGTGCGTTAGTAAGATACATCGTTGGGAGTTAGGGTTGAAAATGTCATAAACTTAGTCGAAAAAAGGGGTTGGCGAAAATGGAAAAGCGACCCCAGAGCCACTATTTTTCATAACGGAACTTCCGTGATAAATGTGACATGTAGGACGGGCGGTACATAAATAGGACACCTCGTTGGGAGTTAGAGTTGAAAATGTCATAAACTTAGTCGAAAAAAAAGGGGTTGGTAGAAAATGCAAAACAACTCGAACCACTATTTTTCTTAAGGAAGCTTCCGTTGACAAATATGTCATGTAGGGATAGGCGATGCGTAAATAGGACACATCGTTGGGAGTTAGAGTTGAAAATGTCATAAACTTAGTCGAAAAAGGATTCGGTGGTAAAAAGGAATTGAGGGCGAAAATGCAATGAGCCCCCAAACCCTTTTTTTATGTAGCGAAACTTCCTAGTGACAAATCGACATGTAAGGGATAGGCGATGCGTAAGTAGGACACGTCGTTGGGAGTTAGGGTTGAAAATGTCATAAACTTAGTCGAAAAAAGGGATTAGGCGAAAATGGAAAGCGGACCCCGAGCCTTTTAAATAGCAGGAAGCTTCGGTGATAAATGTGATATGTAGAGATAGACGGTACGTAAATAAGACACCTACGTTGGGAGTTAGAGTTGAAAATGTCATAAACTTAATCGAAAAAAGGGGTTGAGGCGAAAATGCAAAAGCGCCCCGAACCCTTTTTTCGTAACGAAGCTTCGATGACAAATGCAACATGCGAGCGGGCTGATGCGTAAGTAGGACAAGTACGTTGGGAGTTAGAGTTGAAAATGTCAGAGTTGTAGTCGAAAAAAGGGGTTTGGGGGGCACCATTTTGCAAGAACTAAATGTGATGAAGGATATATCTTGTTGACCTAATCGGTTGGAAATTCGAATAATGGATTTGTAAAGTTCAGCTAAGGTTTAGGTGCAATTGTGTATTTGATCAGTTTAACTATCACCACTACAAAATGCGAAGGGCATCCTAGTTCATGGATGCTAAAATTTGTTGAAAGAAAGAATGTACAACAAGTTGAATACTAGGCAGTTCATATAACATGGCCTCAAGATTTGGGTGATGGAAGGATAATTCCTCGACCTTGATCGAGAACTTAGGACTAAAGAAGCTAAGTATTGAAGTTACCTATCAAAATTAGTATGTGTTATTTAAGAATAGTTAATCATAATCTTTTTGACTATGGTCCCCATAAGCATGTAAAGAACCCCAAGGCATTACTCATTCAAAAATAGAAGTATATCTACATCTATAAACCCACTAATTAGTTAAATAGAAATGAGCGATATTATGATTTCATTACATTGTTAACAATTTCTTCTTTAAGGAAAGTGTTTCCAAACTTTCTATGATTATATTGAATAAATTAGAATCTTTTATGAAGAAAAAGTACACACCAATTTCCATCTATGGAGGTCACAAAAGCACTATTTTAATGTAACGGGAAGCTTCATGGAGGTCACAAAAGCATAAGCATAGTGAAAACACCATCTTCATGCTAACCAACACAATCTCCTTGCCTTTACAAATTGCTTAATTGAGGTTTCTTTATTGTAGGGCCAGTATTGAGTTTTATGGCCAGACAAACTCTAATGATGGGTCCTCTTACATTTTTATAACAAATAATTTTTGGATGAAATGGTAAGTACACCCATAATTTATGTAATTTGGTAATACCTACACAGTTTACTTTCACATTTAACTACTAAAATTTACTTAGATAGATTTAGAGATTAAAAAGCTAAAACAAGAACTCATGATGGGTCCATGTTTGGATATCTTTCATTAGTTAATAGCTATTACTCTCCTTGTCTTTTAATGTTTGAAATTATTACAATATATATATGTCATCCAGAAGTGCCTCTATACGCACCAAACTAATGATTTTTTATTTTTTTGCAGATGTTTTTGGACATACAAATGTGGATATGTTTTTTTTTGACAAGTACGGGAGGGCATTGTTTTTATATCTCTATCCGTATATATAGTGGTTTGTACAAATTACTTTTTTGGTGTGGTAAATATCGGCTAAGTTGGCATGGTAGAAATTAACATAGCACGTGGTACAAAATAGTTTTGTGTATCTGAGAATATAATTTTTGTTGTGGTATAGAAGTTCTAGGTGTACAATTAATTTGGTTATTCCTGTATTATGTATGGAATTAAATTATTGACATTGTATTAGACTTGGTTCTTATGGAATTTGCAATATATATATAGTTGGACGTTCAATATTAATTTTTTGGATGGTTGGAACTGAAATGTGTGCACATTGTTGAATGCTTGATAACATATTTAGCGTTGATAGATTATATTGTTTATATAGGGTGCAGGTTGTATTAATAATGAATATAGGTTATTTAGAAAAAAAAAAAAAAAAAAAAACACGTTAAAGTATTTGTACAAATATTTTGGTAGCTAAATACGTAATCAAATGTTTTGGTGACTAATAATTTAGTAGCAAAAACATAACCCAAAAATTTTTTGCGACCAAATAATTAGTAGGTAAAACAATTGAGAATGAGAGAAAGAAACTATTGGCCACTAAATTTTTTAATCACGGAAAAAAAATGGTATCATTTGGCGACGAAAACATTTGGTGGCAAAAAGTGAAGAAGTGAATGTTAAGAGGCTTTTGTCTACGAAACTTTTAGTGGGCAAAAGTAACAACAACAAAAATTACTTAGTAAGCTAAAATATGTAATCTATTGGTGACCAAAATGTTTGGTCTATAATAGTCATTCTTATTTTATCGTAGCACTTTCAGTGACTAACACTTTAGTCGCCGAAATCACCTTTTGCCGACTAAATAATGTTTGGTAGCCAAATGTGTACTTTCGGTGACCAATTCTTTAGTAGCAAAAAAGTGACACCTTCCCCGACCACACGAACTTTAGTAACCAAAAGTCACATTCGGCGACTAAAGGTTTTAGTGGCGGAAACATAACATTTGAGAACTAAACAAATTTAGTAGCGAAATGTAGTCACTTTCGACAACCAAACAAAGTTTAGTCGCCAATACTATCGCCGACAAGGTATAGGCAATGAGTTTGGCAACAAAATATTTTAATCGCTAAATCGTTTAATGACCAAATATTGGACTTTGGCGACCAATATTTTTGGTAGTTGTGGGGATATATTTGAGTACCAACCGTGGCATGGTGATGCCGGCGTGTCGGAAGTGCCACGTGTAAGTGGTAATTCGCCGAGGTGATCTCGGAGTTGCGAGGTTATCTCCGAAGGTGTCGGAATCCGAGATAAGTGGATAGGGACAAGAGTCCTAGATTGAGAAGACTTGGTTTGGGTAAAGATGAAACTCTTAGAGAGTTTATCCTAATCCCAGGAAGTCTCGAATACGATAATCCTAAGTCCAATGGGGCCAGGCTCCTATAAGGCCTAAGGTTGTGTTGCCTATAAAAGAGGAGCACCCCCATGGGTCTAATGTATGTTTTTATATACTCAAGCTTGTGAGTTGAATACTTGATTGTCTTTGAGAGATATACTAACTTGATCGTCGGAGTGGCCCCGGGTGGAAAAACCACCAAGGGCCTTTTCTTCTCTGTCAGAGACGTGAGGTGTCATCTATTGCACTGTGTTCTACAACTGAATTAATAAGGAGGGCAGTGTGATCGGAAAATCACTCACACAATTTGGCGCCGTCTGTAGGAAAGAAAGATGAATAGATGGCGATGCTTGCACAAAAAAGAAAAGGTTAGGGACGACGCTCCCGTTGGGAGTGGCAGGCCTATCAACCTTGACATTGAAGGAGACAACCATAACGAAGAAACCCGTGACCAGGGTCACGGAGGAAACTTGTCGGCGGAGGGCAACACTTCAAAAACTGACGGATCGGGCGGATACTACAACGAAGATAACCTCCAGGTATGGAGGGATAGGTGCCTACGGAGGGATGAGGAAGTGAAAGAATTGGTAGACAAGTTAGCAGACCTGCAGTCGGTCGTCAACTTTATGATGCAAAACAATATCATGCAGCCACCATACATTGCGAGACCGCCAATTCGATTAATACTCGGAAGGAGGAAGGAAAATAATTCGGCACCTCGGCACCAGGGCGCAAGGCACTCCCACCCGCCTTCGAAATCGGACGAGAAGAGCGAGACAAGAGAAATCGGAGGACATATCACACGAAGGGCCTTGAGCCAGAGAATATCGGCATATCCAAGGGCGGCGCTGCTTTGACACAACCCATGGAGAAAGATCAAAGCAGGCCACGAGGGCGAAAGTAGTGTCTGAAAAGATTGAAGTCAAAAGATGGCGAGCTCCATGGAGGAGCAAAGAAGACTTAAGAAATTACCTCAAGAGGAAGGAACACAATCTTTGGCAGGGGTTACCTCACCGTCAGCCGAGGACACCGTTCTCGATGAAGCTGGACAAATTCGAGGCAGAAGAGATTGACATCAGAGGTTTCAAATATATGATGGTAAGTCGACCCTAACTTCGCGTCGGATTATTTTTGAACTCAATGGCATTATCTGATGGAAACAAGCCATTGCTCGCAAAGTGTTCCCCTCGTCCTTTGGGGTGATTGCATCAGTTAGTTCCTAAGCGCCAAAGAGCGTGAAAACATGGGAAGGCTGGCGAGATGTTTGTGGCCAGGTTTGTGACGAACAAGCTGCAGCCATTGAGGGTGGACGAATTAATGGCTCTAAAGATTAGCAAGGATGAAGGCCTTAGGGCCTATGCAAAGAGGTATTACGAGGTGTTCAATCGAATACCTAAATGCAACCAAGAAGTGGCGGTCGTGTCTTTTAAGAACGGCCTGAAAGAGAATTGTTCATTACGGAAATCTTTGGCAAAAACATTGCCAAAAAGCATGGAGGAGCTCATGGCAAGAATCGAGAAGTATGCCAGAGCCGAGGAGGATACATCGGGGAATAAGGAGGTAAAACAAGAAAAAGGGAACGGCTCGCCGAAGCGAGGCCGAGGTAACAACGGATTCAGCAAATCGGAGACAGAACTAAGGGGCAAACAGGCAGTATGTTCGAATCGATCCTAAAGTCTGGATCAAATCTGAAATCAACCCTATTTGAGCACCGAAAGGCCAGGGAATACATGGGCGAGGCGTTGGTAGGAGTTGTGCTTACCACAATGAAGAAGGGCACCCAACTCGAGACTCTGAGCCCTAAAAGCATATAGAGGACTTAGTAAGACAAGGCCATCGAGGGATCTTGTCGTGAAGGAGGCCGGAGAAGAAGCGGGCAAGGTTGCCTCAGCACCAATGACCCGCCTCACAGCTGACAACCACGGGGAGAGGGACCTAGGGTGGTTAACGTAATTCACTCCAAGGTGAGCAGAAAGCGACATCTGGGAAACAAATAGTAAAACACGCAACACGTTAACGGTCGGACAAAAAGACCTCGGCTGAAGAGTACCGAGGCCGATGATAGCATTCACCGAAGCCGACCTAGAGATGGTCACACCGCATAATGATTCCTTGGTAGTATCCCTCCGGTTGGGAGTGCTAAGTGAAACGCATCTGATACATCAAAGCGGCTCTTGTGACATCATGTATGTTAGATGTTACAAGGAGCTGAGGCCTTCACCGAATAACATGGAGCAATCGAATGGCTAGATGGTGGCTTCAATGGAATGTCGGCGTGGCCAGGCGCTATAAATTTGGAAGTACAAGCGGCACTAAGAAAATCGGGGCGAGTTCATCGTGATTGACACACCTTCACCATACAACATCATCTTGGGAAGGCCATGGTTGCATGCGATGGGGCAATTCCTCAGCGTTGCATCAACTATTGCGGTTCCCAAACGAACATGGAATTGAAGAAGTCGGAGGAGACGGTGAAGGCAAAAATTGCTCCATGGCGTGATGAAAACAACTGCGACATACAAGAACCGGAGAAGGCGAGATTGAAGATGAGGACATGGAGGTCCTAGATGATGTCGGCAAGGAGCCGAAGAGAAGAGTGAAAACACTAAAGAAAATCCTCATCCGGAGGCGATGAAGAGCACTTTTTCTTCTCGGCTCGGAGCTTAGCGAAGAAGAAGAAAATGAACTGGAAGCCTTTTTTAGAACAAACATAGAGGTGTTCGCCTGGACACTTTATGAAATGCCTGGCATTGACCCCGAGGTCACATGTCACAGACTAAACGTTGACAGATCGGCCAAACTTGTAATACAACGAGCGAAGGCCAGCGTTGATGCTGCGTCGGCGATGGAGAGAAGTAAACAGACTTCTAAAGGCGAGGCCATCGAGAAATCAATTATCGACATGGCTATCAAACAACTTGTGGTGGTAAAGAAGAAGAACGGCAAATCGAGGGTATCGTAGATTTTACAAGCTGAACAAAGCTGTCCCAAAGACTTCTCTCCCAAAATTGACGGTTAGTGGATGCCACATCTGGACATGGAAGGATGAGCTTCTGGATGCTTATAGGGGTACCACGGATAGCCATGTACCCTAGGCGAAGAAGGCGATATTCATCACCCTAAAAGGCCTATCTTTATTCTGGTGATGCCTTTTGGGTTGAAAAACGCAAAACAACCTACCAAATTTGGTAACCAAAATGTTCAAGCACTTGATCGGCCAAGCAGTAGAAGTCTACATCGATGACATGGTGCGTGATGACCAAGGAGCCTAAGAGTCACCTTGAGCCTAAAAAGGTATTTGAAATCCTCAAAACATATAAACTCCGACTCAACACATCAAAGTCTTGGCGTTTGGAGTTGAATCTGGTAAATTTGGGTACCTAGTAACAAGGAGGGCATAGAGACTAGCCGAGATCAAATCAAGGCCATTTTGACCTACAAAGCCCAACATCGGCAAAGCAGTACAAATGCTTCTTTGGAAGGGCATGACCCTAAGCAGGTTCATAATAAGCTTCGACAAATGTAAACCCTTTTTCAACTTTGGTAAAAAGAACCAGACTTCCTTTGAATGAGAAATGTGAAATTTGCTTTGGCGACCTAAAGAAATATCGACCAGCTCCGATCCTCTCAACACCTAAACACAGGGAGGAGTTGTTTTTGTACTTAGTCGTGTCGAACACCTTGATAAGTCTTGATGCTAATCCGAGAAGAACAAGGAGAAACGTACATCTATTATATAAGTAAAACCTTGGCCAACGCTGAAACAAGGTATCTGCCACTGGAGAAATTAATGCTGGCCTTGGTAATGGCCTCAAAGAAATTGAACCATTACTTTCAGGCGCACAAGATTGTGATGCTAACAGAGCACCCACTAAAGTCCTTGTTGCAACAAAGAGACTTAACAGGAAGAATTGCAAGGAGGGCAGTGGCCTTGGGCTAGTATGACCTGGAGTTCAGGCCTAGAACAGCAATTAAGGGCCAAGTTTTGGCCGACTTCGTGGCAAAATTTACGCCTGAATCCATCGAACATCAGGCTCCGTTGAGCCAAGATGAACGAGGTCCCAGCAAGCAAGGAGAATCCCAGCCAAAGGCAAAACAGCAAAGGAAGGAAAAACTCAAACCTTGCAGCATCTACATCGGCGACTCCTTCAGACTGTTTGTCGATAGAAGTTCAAACCGACAGGGAGCGGGGGTAGGAGTACTGCTAATATCTCTAGATGGAGAAATAATAGAAACGATCTATTCGTTTGGGGTTCAAGGCCTCAAAAAATGAAGCAAAATCTGAGGCATTAATTGCGGGGTTAAAACTAGCGGCGGCGAAAGCAGAGATAAGGTAATAGTTTTTGTGATTCACGCTTATTGTTAACGATCAGGAGAATTCTGACGAGAGGCGAAAGGATGTCGGCATATGAAAAAGAGGTCATTAGATTGGCAAACTTATTTGAGCTGCGAGCTACTCCAAATAAGCCGAGATGATACTTGACCCACGCCGATCGTTGGCCAACTGACAAGTTCAATGCATTTGGAAAAACAAGGACAATTATGATTGACTACATGTCGGACTGAGCATAGAACCACAAAACACGAGCAAGCGACAATGTGTGTGGACATGGAGCAAAATTTGGATGAATGCAATTGTTGCATTCTGAAGAAGAAAAAGCGAGAAGACCACAAGGAGGCACACAAAGTCAGTTAAGTCGAAGATTGACTGGCTGCGGACGGACATCTCTCTGAAGATCCTTCTGGACCCCTTTTAAGGTCGTACACCCTTTGCGAGTTGAAGATTTTTATATGAAATTCACGAAGGAGTTTGTGGAAGCCAGCTGAGGCGAATCACTAGCTCACAGGGGCCATCACCAGGGTATTGGTGGCCCTACATGCAAGGATCTTGAAGCATCGTGAAGAAGTGCGAACAATGCCACAAAGGTTTGCACCTTTGATTCATCGACCATTTGTTGACCTAAATCGATATCGACCCTCATTTGCCCGATGGGGCATGGATGCAGTTGGACAACTTCCCAAGCAAGGCGGAGAAAATACTTCTTTGGTAGCAGCAGTTACTTCACAAAGTGGATAGAAGCGAGAACCTCTTGCCAAAATCCGAGATGTGGGCGTCAAAATTTCATATGGAAAAACATTATCACGGTTGGCATTCCGAGCCATAGTTGCCGACAACGAGCAGCGGTTTGACAAACTCATCAAGAACTTTTGCGCGAAATTCAAAATCAAGAATTATTTTTCAACACCAAGTTTTCCCCAAAGCAATGGGCAAGCAGAGACTTCAAACAAAGTAATTTTGGATGGAATAAAGAAGAGGCTGACAAAAGGAAAGTGGGTAGGCGAATTGCCCAGCGTGCTTTGGGCATATCGGACTACGCCAAGAAGATCAACAGGGGAATCCCCCTTTGCCATGACTTATGGCACAGAAGCAGTAATTCCACTGGAAGTCGGCATTCCAGGGATCTGAACTCAGGGAGTTGAGAATGGGACTAACGATATACTTCTAGCCCAAGATTTGGATCTTTTAGGAGAACGAAGAGAAACGCAATTGAACTGCGGTATACCAACAACGACTTGCGAGCTTATAACAAAAGGTCAATCAAGAGATTTTCAAGTCGGTGACTTAGTCACGAGAAAAGTAAATGGCAACAAGAAGGATCCCAGAGAGGGCAAGCTTGGCCCAAACTGGGAAGAACCTTACAGAATTACTTCGGTATTAGGCAATGGAGCTTACCAACTTGAAGATAATGAAGGCAAAGCATTGCCAAGACCTTGGAACACTTGTAATTTGAAATTTTTCTATCATTAGATGTGCATTATTTTTGGCCGATGTCATCAATAAAATCTTTTTGGAATTCTTCAAACACATATGATTGTTAAAAACATATAATGTTGTTTCTGAGTGACATAAATAATGAGAACCCAAGTGGAACTCAGGTTCACATTGGGGGCAGATAGAAGACAAAGACACTTAACACTTGTTGAAATTTGTAGCAATTTACAAGTTGAAGTTAAGCCGAGATAGTTCCTTATCTTCACTTGTTAAAATTTGTAGCAATTTACAAGTTGAAGATAAGCTGAGATGGTTCCTTAGCTTCACTTGTTGAAATTTGTAGCAATTTACAAGTTGAAGTTAAGCCGAGATAGTTCCTTATCTTCACTTATTGAAATTTGTAGCAATTTACAAGTTGAAGATAAACTGAGATGGTTCCTTAGTTTCACTTGTTGAAATTTGTAGCAATTTACAAGTTGAAGATAAGCTGAGATGGCTCCTTAGCTTCACTTGTTGAAATTTGTAGCAATTTACAAGTTGAAGTTAAGCAGAGATAGTTCCTTATCTTCACTTGTTAAAATTTGTAGCAATTTACAAGTTGAAGATAAGCTGAGATGGTTCCTTAGCTTCACTTGTTGAAATTTGTAGCAATTTACAAGTTGAAGTTAAGCCGAGATAGTTCCTTATCTTCACTTGTTGAAATTTGTAGCAATTTACAAGTTGAAGTTAAGCCGAGATGGTTCCTTAGCTTCACTTGTTGAAATTTGTAGCAATTTACAAGTTGAAGTTAAGCTGAGATGGTTCCTTATCTTCACTTGTTGAAATTTGTAGCAATTTACAAGTTGGAGTTAAGCCGAGATTACTGTTTCTCTTCACTTGTTGAAATTTGTAGCAATTTACAAGTCGAAGTGAAGCCGATCTTTTTGCTTACAGGCTTATAGCAATCTACTAGTTGGTTAAACCAAAGAAGATGCTTAACACTTGTTGAAATTTGTAGCAATTTACAAGTTGAAGTTAAGCCAACATATGATCCTCTGTTGAAATTTGCAGCAATTTACAGGTTGAAGTACAAGCTAAGTATATTGTTTAAACACTTGTTGAAATTTGTAGCAATTTACAAATAGATCATTATTTAGCACTTGTTATAATTTGAGAAAAGTTTGCAAAGTTAACATTGAATAGTGTACATTTTACACTTGTTGAAATTTATGAAAAGTTTGCAGGTCAGTATCTTGCCGAAGTAAAGTTTGTAGTTATTATACCCGAGGTATGTAACCCCGAGAAGATTGCACAAAGGAGGAAAAGAATGAAAGGCATGCAAAATATTCTAAGTATAGAATCATGCAGAAGCAATCAAGAGAAATTAAAAGATTAAAGCATTCAGAGGAAAACAATTGCAGTTGTATATAAAGAAGGCACTACAGCCTACCAAAAGTACATTATTCAAAAGAGACAAAGAAAGGCACATCGGCCATAAGAGGAAGCTTACATTGTTCAGAAAAACAAAACAAAGTGTAAAAGACAATAAATAAACACATTCAAATCAGGATTCTTCAGCATTAGTAGTTGGAAGGGCTGGGACCTCGGAAGATTCTAGTGGAACCTTCTCGGCAACCTTTTCTGCCTCAATCTCGGTGTCAATCTCTGCAAGCGTTTCATCAAAACTTTTTTCGACTGGAGGAACGTCGGATGATGCTTGTTCAGGAATAGCATCCTTAACAACCTCCTCATCCTCCTCATGAGTCAGGTCTAGGACTTGATTATCCTGAGGAGGAGATTTGGTCTCATTGGCACCCTTGGGCTTCCTTACTAGAGCATCATCGTCATCCTTATCCTCATCCTCAGCTTCAGACTCAGATTCATCTTCATCTGTAGGTTGACTTAGAGAAGGAGGATGAGGGAATGGCAGAGGAATAGCATCAGCATTGCGGAATGGAGAATCAGCAGGAAGATCAAGTCTTTTTATCAGGGACATCCAGCCAAGGGAGAAGCCCCTGTTGCATGCCTGCCTGACTTGAAGCTTGTAGTCCTCGATGCGTCGTACGCATACAGGCATAAGCCTTTTCATCGTTTCTTTGATTTGACTTCTTTAGTTGCCAAGGCTTCTTTGAAGCTCCTTTTCGACTGGGCGCTTTTCTTCGACTTCTTTTTGGCGCTTGATGACCTTCTTTATAACTTCTGACATCAGCCTTTTCTTCGGCCAAGGTTTGGGCCTTAGTAGCAGCCTCAACTTGATCTTCCAGCTTCTTCATTTTTTGTTGAAGGCTTTTGTTGGCCTTCTGAAGGGAGGTAAACTCCCTCTTCATCTCGGCCAACTTTTCTCGATTTTTGAATGACTGCATTGAAAAGGAATGGGCGTCTTGGATGGCTGAAGAAAGCAAGTATTAGAAAATATTCTAAGTATGAAACAGAAAGAAAGAACAAGTACCAAGCAGGAACACTTACTTGAACTGAGTGTTAGAGCATTAGAGCGTAGTTCTCATACTCACTGTATCCAGCATTTCGCTCCAAATCACTTGGAAGAAGTAGTGCAGTGCTGAGGGCCACGCCGACATTTATGTCGTCGGCACTCTCACTGGTCATTATTGGCCTGTCTTCTAAAGTAATTTGGGGGGCCCAAGGAACATCTGGTTTTTCTGATTCCGATGTGGTTGCTGAAGACGACCTCGGCTTCTTCGATTTTGTGGACTCGGGAGGTTAGGCTTCAGCAGACCTTTTGGCAAAAGTAGAAGCAGTCTTCTTACTCTCTGCCAATTGTGCAATAGGCAGGGTATCTTCAGTCTCAGCCACAGTGACTTTGGCCTTTGGCTGGGCCTTCTTGGCTCTCTTTGGCTTTGGTGGGAACATAATTTGAGTCGAAGCAGCATCGACGTCAGTAGGGAGATCGGCTAGCAGGTCTTGAGCAACGGGCTTTGGGCGATCCATCTCGACAGTTTTGACAAGTCTGCGCCGGCATTTGCGTTCGGGTATTGGTATTAAGTATAGGGCTGAGGTAGATGGCTGATTGGTTGGGTCAGATGTTGACTCTTGATCTGTTCGAGATGTAGAGGCAGTTTGGGTTGTGACAGTAGGTGGAGAGAGGCTCTTTTTCTTCTTCCTTGGAATGTCGGGCAAAATGAACTTATATGTTGGAATGAAATTTAACAACAAAGATGCTTTCCTTTTGTGGACAGGCAAGTCCAAAAGCTTTTTCAGATCCTTGCCTAAAAAGTAGGACTGGCGAAAGTCCTTTGGTGGCTTGCGAACGTCTGCAAAGAAGAACAAGACATTACAGACAGACAAAGTTTTGAAGACTTGGAAAGAAAACAACTAAGTGATTAACACTGGGCTCTTACCCTTGCCCTCTTTAGCGCTTTCGAGGAAGAGGGTAAAGATGAACATCTTAAATGCAGGCCAAACTCCCAATTTCCCGAAGCAATGACATAGTCATCTCCAGCTCCCTTGTTGGAGTATGGGAGGTCGGCTACGATTTTGAATTCAGTGGACCTCGGCTTGAGGTAATAGACATAACCCTTTTCTTTCAAGTTAAGGGCACACATGGTATAACAATATTGGATGTCGGAAAGGGTGATCCTAACGTTCTCCTGCCTAGCTAACGTTATGATACCATTAATCACTCTATAGGAGTTGATGGTAAGCTATATAGGGTTCAATGTTTAGTAGTGAAGAACTTCTCGAAAAAGGGGATTGAGTAGGAGCCGAAGTCCACACTCAGCAAAAGCAACAATGGGAAAGGGCATTGTATCATCTATGGGCATGATAGAGTCATCATCTCCAGCCAGTATCAGATGGACATCGGCTGGGATGGAGAACTCTTGCCTAAAGAATTCAAGTTTGGTTGGGGTGTCTACCCTATGTCTCCACATACCTATAACGTCGGCCTAAATATAGAGGGCTGGGTTTCAGAAGAGAGATATTTCAGAAAGGTTGCTAGAACCTCGGCTACAAATCTGGGTAAGGATTGGTGAGGCTTGTTTCAGTTTTTCCTAAAGAATTGGCAGGTTCTATATGCAAATCCCAAACCTAAATTTATGAAAGTAAAGATTGGAGGCTCGAATCTAGAAAAGATACAAAAAGCAAAAAACAAAGAACGACGTTTCAGAATCAAAGAACAGAGGTATGGTTCTCAAAAACGAAAGAAATATAGAAGTAAAAGGTCAAGAATAGTGGCAAAAAAAAGTGGTGAAACAGTGCAAGTGTTCATGACATGAGCAAATTCATGAAATAAGACGCGTCTAGATGAATAATATTCAGTAAATCAAAGGTTTGAACAAAGTAGTAATGGCGAAGAAAAAAGCAAGCGAGCATAAAGGAATTACAAATGAAAGGCAGAGGCTTACCAAGAAAAATGGAGCCGATATGAAGATTGCGAGGTCGACGATTCTGAATACAGCAGCGAAAGCTTATTTGGAATGGAGGAATGAAGGCGATTCTTGGAGTGGGAGCTACAATGGCGGATTTGAGAAAGTTTAGAGAAAGCGAAAACAAGAAAATCAAATGTAAAAGTGAAGAAAATAAGATGAAGAAAGTTTTTGTCAAAAGCGTGAAAGCGGCAAAATAAGGCATTTAGTGTGCACAGGAAAATCGATATCGTCGAGGCGCAAATAGATAAAAAGCGACTTACAAGCACATCGCAGTAACGCCAATGAAAATAAAATACATAAGAGAAACGGTTGAGAAGTGATGCATGACAGCTCATACGCGTGGAAGAGTTCATTTGAATTCTTGTTCTTGAAAGAAGACATGTCGGCCTAAGAAGAATGACCTCGGCTGAAGAGTTCTTATGCCGACATACTAGAAAGAGGAACAATATAGGTTTCATCACCTCAAAATGCCAAGGTAATAGAACCTAGGGGGCAGTTGTGGGGATATATTTCTGAGTACCAACACGTGGCATAGTAACGCCGACGTGTCAGCCGAGGTGCCACGTGTCGTGGTAGTTACACCGAGGTGATCTCGGAGTTGCCAAGGTTATCTCCGAAGGTATCGAAATCCGAGATAAGTGGATAGGAACAAGAGTCCTAGATTGAGAGAAGACTTCAGTTTGGGTAAAGATGAAACTCTTAGAGAGTTTATCCTAATCCCACCGGGAGTCCCAGAATAGCAGTAATCCTAAGTCCATTAGGGCCAGGCTCCTATTGGGACTAGGATTGTGTTGGCTATAAAAGAGAGGCACCCCCATAGGTCTAATGTATGGTTTTATATACTCAATCTTGTGAGTTGAATACGTGATTGTCTTTGAGAGATATACTGACTTGATCGTCGGAGTGCCTCCGGGTGGAAGAATCACCGCCGGAGCCTTTTCTTTCTATGCAGGACAGCAGGGTGCCATCTATTCTACATGTTCTCTGGTTTGAATTACTACGGAGGGCAGTGTGATCGGAAAATCACTCACACAGTAGTCAAAAGTGACATTTCTCTTCCCTATAGGTCTTACCATTCAAGAGTATAAACTTACATTACGGGGGCTTAGCTTTTCTATTTTCATGATATTAGTCAAAATATTTATATCAAATTTCACTTTATTATTTTAGTTGTTTTTTCCCCCCACTAATGTATGCTCTAGCAATACTCTTTATTTTAGTTATTTTATTTTTAATTATTTATTTAATAAATTTTATGAGCTAAATAAACAAAATTAAAAGAATTAAAAATTAAATACTCAACACAAATAATTAACTTGAGTACTGTAATTATTCATAAATAAATAACTTGGGTAGAAATGAGCTGTGTACGCGGGGGCCCAGCCCATGAAGCAAAATTCCATTTCTGACTCTTTCAACGGCTTCAGGTTGGGCCTCAGGCTCAAGTGTTATAAGGCCTACATCTAACAGAGCCCATCACTTCGGCTCTATTTGTAAAATTGTCCATTTATGTATAAAAAAATTCTTTATAATTTTTATTTTCCAACTCTTGTTAATATTGTAATTCAAAAAAAAAAAAAAAAAAACTCTCGCTAATTTTATGATGAGTAGTACACCATAATCACAGTTAATCAACATGGGGCCCAAGTTTATGTGTTCTCTCTCTCAAAGTAGGCAAAAGTTTACTATAAAACTAAATAAATTTTATAAATTGGTACATAACAGTATAAAATATTGTATAATTAAAAATAATAGTCTTATTAATTAAATTATCATTCAGTTTTTTTATTTTATTTTAAACAATCAGTAGGAGGGAAGTAGGAGAGTAAATGAAAAAACATGCACGTATTATTCACATGAGAAGTTCATCAACCTTATCAAGGTTAGATGTATGAAATAATATTGAAATTTGATTAAAAGTATAAGAGTTGATTGTTATAATTAAAATTTTAGTAAAAATATAAAAATATTACAATAACGTAATTAATCATTTTTTTAAAAAGTCTCATGCTAATAGACAATTCCCGGGGGCCTTTATGGATTATTTCAACAGTTAGGCCTAGACCGAGGCTAAACCCAAGAACTATTCGAGCTTGTTTAGTCCATCACAAACACGGGTCTAAACTTATCGCATCAAAAGAATTTGCATTAGACTATCTGCTCGTTTGGCATAAAAAAGCCAAAGGTTTTTTTAGTTAAAATAGTCACAAAAATACAAAATAAATTTTTAACTTAATAAAATAAAACATCACATTCAACTCATAATCATTTCATTTTTTCTCTCACAAAAGTTAAAAAAGTCAAAAAACTTATCCCAACGAGACTTTTTAATCATAAGTTAAAATAGTTAAAAAGTCAAAAAATCAACCCACATCCCAAACCAACCCTATAAATCTCTAGATCAAATGATGACTCTTACTCATAGTGGGGTGCAACTCTCTAAATATTTTTATCAGTATCCGCAAACTTATATTTAATTATTTGTAATCCCTTTCCCACAAACGCTAAATTGCATCACATCAAGTTATCATGATTACACTCGGTTACTAATGAGAAAGAGAGATGATCTAATTAAAAATTAAAGATTTTTTTGTTTTGGACAAATAGTCACAAGACATTTGTACTTTTCCAAGGCTGTTACAAACTATAAAAAAATTAAAAAGATAAAAGTAAAGGAAGTTTTTAGTAGTATTAAATATAAAGTTGGAGCTAATCATGCATGGAATTATGAAAGCATGCCACAACCAAGCCAATGTGTTGGGAACTTTCCAATAGAATACAAATTATTTTGCTACTTTAATGAAACTTGGATATGGGAATGACTCTGAATTGCAAAACCTACCAAAGGGATCAAAACAAAGTGAAAGAAAACAGTATGTCAACATCACAATAAAAAATTTTATTACCAGAGTCCAACATTTTTTTTTTTTTTTTTGAATTTATTACTTGTATTAGATTCATTCACTTTACAGACTAACCGACTCATATGTTACTTAATCAGTAGGAATATACCTTTAATATTTGTTTTTTGTGTGCGTCTGACACCAATTAGATGCAGAAGGAGCAAGAGCAAGAGCATCCGACAAATGGCAATCCATCTTTATAAAGAAAAAGTTATCTTCTCATCGAACAAAGGAAAGATGCGATAGGACAACGAAGGAAAAGTGTACACGTTGTTCCGCAAAAGGATTTTTTTATCTTCAAATTTTATTATTTGAATAGATGTAAATATTGTAAGATAGAAAAATAATAATGTAATTTAAGAACAAAGAATCTCTTTTCAAATTTATTTATTTTTTCTAGAACATTGTACTAATTAACTATATATTGAAATTCTATTATCATATAACCTAATAACAGGGGCGTAATCAGGAATTTCCCTCAGTGGGGTCATTCAGAGGGAGAGAGAGAACAAATAAAGGAATGTATCAATAGTAATGCAACAATAGTTGTTAGAGAATAAAGCGTTGATGGAGCAAATGAATAAACGAATACTGAGCTAAAATTGACACCACTAAACAATAAATAGCTCCAAATATATGTGATTATGTGATATTGATCTAGATTCACTAGGGTCATTTTGTTAAAATTGACACTACTAAACATTAAATAGCTCCAAACACTGGAGTCATTTTGTTAAAATCCAAAACTATTAAACAAAATTTCATATATATTTAAACAAAATTTAAAAATTCAGTGGTGTCGATTGACATTGAATCACATAGTCCCGCCCTGGCTAATAATTATGAGCACTGTAAAAAATAAAAGGATCTCCATAAACCGTGTATTTTACTCTGTGTTTTTACTTCATGCATGCATGAGCATGGGCATGGAACTATGTGAGATAAAGAGATAGGGAAGCTGATCAGAGTGTCTCCAAAAGCCTAATGGGTGTCCATCATCTAATAATTTTAGAAAAATTCTCACTGAGTTGTCTGCAAGGTGGTGAAGGGTGGGTGGGGTGGGCGTGACAATATTCAATTTTTGTCTCACTTTGGACCACTGCCCTCATCTGTATATGCTATGTTGGTTCATAAATAAATAATTGAAGCCTCCTAAGCTTTTTCACTACTTCCTAATAACAAACAAAAAAGAATGCATGACTATCAAACTAACAACTACATGAGTGGGCTCTTCTTGCACCCCTCTCTCTGTATATATGTGTGCGCCTCTCCTCTCCATAGCATCCATGAAGTTGGAGAGAAAGAAAATCCAAATGGACCTCTCTCTCTCTCTCTCTCTCTCTCTCTCTGTGAATATGGAAGGTTTTTGGCTGCTTATCATGCACCACTAACAGTTGAAGCTGCCAGCATGATCTAAACTTTTCTGTGTCTCTTTCTCTCTACCAATCTCAAAGGAAAGATGAGATCATGTGGGTAGCTTCACCTGTTGATGGAATCATGAAAAACTCTAATCATCCACCTATTATGCATCCTTGTGCTCTTTTTCTCAATCTTATCAAAAGCTTTTGAGGTAAAATAAACACGCCCAAGTATTTTTTTTTATGTTTTTTATTTTCTTTATTTGCCACAAGATTTAAATCTGGCACTGAACCACCCAAGGCCCAGCTGAGCTTAATTTGTATCAGTAATCTGTTCTTTAAGGCTCTCCACTAATTTGTTGGTAATAGTGTGTATTTAAACAGATTACCTAAACTCAGAAATGGGTTTAGCTGGTCTCTGGTCCATTAAGGGGATTGAACCGTGTAGCTCAAGCTCATGGGCTCATTACAAGTCTCGCTTTGATAATTTAATCCGTTTATTTTATACGCACTTTTTATGGATAATTTGTATTAAAGAAAAAATGATAGATATGATAATCATACCTATATAATTTCATCAAATATGTATTTAATACAAATAAATAACAAATATAATTTTATAAATATACAATCCATTTTTTAAAGTCAAATATGGTGAAATTATGAGGCTATAGTTATCATAGAAATTAATTTTTTTTTCATAGATGATTTATGCATAAATATTTATAAACTAAATTATTTGAATTATCAAAATGGGACTCAAGGTAAACTCAAGGGACTAGAGACGAAGAAAACTCTTAAGCATTAACATCATACATATATGCATTATCTAAGCTAACACAAAATTATAAGATATTACCAACAGAGGTTGGTTGAGTTGGTAAGAATTAGATTCTTCGTCTTTAAGGCTTAGGTTCAATTTTCACTGTCAGTAGTCTTCCTTAGTCGGTCATAAGTCCTTTTTGAGCCCTGCGGCTTGCCCTAACCCTAAACTGGAGTAGCCTCGCCTAACCTAAACTTTTGAATACCAAAATATATATATGTATATATATATATATTTATAGTGGATACTTTCTGAATAACTATGGCCCTGTTTGACAAGAAGGTTTTGGGTTAAAATATCCAATAAAGATATTAAAATAGTCAATAAGACAAAATGTCACATTTATCCCATAATTATTTTACTTTTTCTCTCACAACTATCAAATCAACTTAAAAAAAAATCAATTATCTTTCTAAATATAATTTTTTTAGTTAAGTTAAAATAACCACACAAAAAAACTAAAAAAAACCAATTAAAATAGCTAACTTCTCAAATGAGCTCTATATGGCATTATCTATCTAGTATTTTTAGCCAATGAAAAATCGCAACTTTGTCAATATGGTATTCCACATAAAGTGTGCCACGCTGTGGAGAGTCCACATAGATGCTATGTGTCTCTTCTGTATTTGTTTGTTTTAATGATCCCTTTTCATTTCTTTTCAAATTGTATGAATTATGAAAATAGGTAATAATATACAAACACGATAGTGATATCTCATTTTGTAGCACCTTCATTCATAAAAAAACACTTATTATTGTTTGAACAATTTCACAAATGTTAATGCCATATCATTATTCTTGTCATGAATTCTACATAAAAATTCTGTAAGATAACAATTTGCTTATGAAAAAGTATTAAACATAAACTTGACACAGAATTGAACCTATATGTATTTATTAATATGCACACTATTTTTGTATTTTTAATAAGAAATTGGTTTATGTAAAATATAAAATACTTAGATTATAGATTCACTATAACATATAAGAGTTTTAGAGATCAAATATTTTGGTCTCTAAAAATGAAATTTTTGTTGCAAAAGACATTTAGAGACCAATTTCCACTGTTATGAGGCTAAAAGGTCATCCCGAAAAGTCCAAAACAAGGCTTTTAACGACAAAATTTTGAATGTCACTAATAAATAGATTTTTCGGAACAATAATTTGGTCTCAAAATGATTTATTTTTTGAGACAAAAAATTTGGTCCCAAAAAGATAATAATTCATCACTAATATCTAATTTTTGTTACTTAAAATATAATGACGACACTTTTCGTAATAAAAATATTTGGTTCTTAAAAAATAATTTTATTCCTAAATTTTGGTTTCTAAAATCTTAATTTTTTTTGTAGTGATTAGTGGGTTGCTTTGTTGTACATCTCAACTTAGGTGTGCAACCTTGACAAGAAGCAAGATGTTATCGTTAGACAGCATACTAGGTAACATAAAGTGCATGTCCAAACCTTGTTGGATGCTTCTGAGATCCCTTCTAACTAATTAATATTAATTAAAATCATAGCCATTGGCTTCGAATTTAATTATTATGTTTTCCATTTGCTCAAAGACTATTATTCAATCATGCCATCTTTCATCAAAGAATCTAAAATTAGCTAAAAACAAAAGGTAAGAGGATAAAAATAAAAGAACAGAAAAGAAAAGAAAAAGACAAAGCACTTGAGTCTTTGTGCTAGCTCTACAATTGTTATGTAACCTTTTGTAATTATTCTCAAATATGTGGTGGGATATTCTGTATTAAAAAAATTCTCCAATTTTTAATATTTAATGTATTTCCAGTCTTATAAATGTTTTGCCGCCTCGAGTGCCAGTTGATTAGAAAGATAACTAGGAGCTACATCAAGGAAATCAAATGCTAGAACCATATTACTGTCCATGTTGGCCATCAAATCTGTGATTTGCTTCTCGGTAACAAAGATTAATCCTAGTTGAGCCAAAGCTTTGAAACCTGCAATCAAGAATGATAATGTCACTGAATCGATGATGATGATCGTTGTTATTATTTAGAAAATTCACCACCGGAGTAGCATCCACTTCTATTTCGATTTTCTCAAGTCTAGGTTAAGTTGGGTCCATCTCACAAGGACCGAAGTTCAGCGCATGTCTATCCCATGCTGATATTTAAACATAATGCACCACACGAAAGTAACATAAATACTAGTCTATTGCCTTAATAATATCTCAAAAGTATGTAAATAGACATCATGTATGTTACTTAACAACTGGACGTATCACCTGCTCAAAAAAAAAATTGTTATCGTCAACAGTAGGTAATAAACCACACAAATTTTATCAGTTTCTTTCCATACAAAAAACAGCTAAATCTCCCAATGAACCAACAAATTGTTGTTTGCATATCTAACTCTGCAACCAGTTTCCATCGAATCAACCACCCATGCTTTGTGGGGAAGCAGCAACTGAATCCGGAATATTTCCCAACTTCAAATAAAACATTTGGTCGTCTGGAAAGAGAGAAGGTTGGAACAAGCCATCCCCAGCTACAGTGTAAAATCTGGAGAACATTATTAAAAACAAATATATAAGAAGTTATTTTCTAACTGCCTTACTACTTGGCACCCCCAACAGAATACAGACTCCCGCAAAATGAAATGCAAGAAAACATAACAACCAGGTGTGTTCCAAAAGTGGTATTTCAGTGATTTTTGTCTTTAAAATTTTAACCCATTCTCGTACAGTCCCAATGAAAGATACAAAAGAGACAGACTTGTATTTAATATGCTGATTTTGACAGACCATATTCACCTGAGCAACCAGTGAACAACTCATTCTTACCTCTGTATTATGCATTTTGTTGCAGTTGCCGGTGCATTTGCAGAATCCAATCTAAATAACCGCTCATACCACCAGTCTGGTCCTCAACTAGGTTTCCAAGGAGAAAGTAACCTTCTCTAGGTTGTTCACCTTGTCTTACAAGGTGACATAGCTGATAATATGAAGGGTCGATCTCTCTAAATTTCTTAATTACTGCCATCAGCTTTCTTGACATTTCACTGTCATTCTCATACAGAGTAACCTGATTCTTAAGAACAAAAAGAATACAGTATCAGAAGAGGCCAATCACAGCATAATTGAAAAACAGCCAAGGAAATGACATGGAAGAAAATGACAAGAACACATCATGCATTGACAAGAGTTTCACACACTTACAGAAGAGGGGCAATGATTACAAATTAGTGGCTACTACAAATTTTTTGCTCACCTTCAAAGAAAAGGGCTTAAACACCAACAAGAACTGATGTAAAAGCCAAAATTTTAATAAGAATGCAAAGCCAGTAAATGTAACTTCACAGATCACATTCATCAACCAATTTCTTGGAGATAAATTGTAGAAAAGAAAGAATATACACCAGAACAAGTACAACAAACTTAAACAAAAGTATCATGCTTACAGTATGCCTCCAAAGGGGAAGTTTTTCTATCTATAAAATCCCAGAAACCCTGAAGCAAATCACCGTCCTTATCCAATTTCTTGGAAATTAATTGTGAAAAGATTATCCACCAAATAAGAACACTTCTTTACTAGATTCCTAACCTCGAGCTGCTAAGTTTGGCAATGTATATATTGAACACAACTAAGATATTCTCATCAATTAACATATATTATGACTCTGTAAAAGAAAAATTATGATGCATTCATATCCATCTAGAGTTTGATCAATGCATGGACATTCAGAGAACGTGAGGCAACATTTAATTTCTAATATAATCATGAGAATCAATTTGGTCATGCCCCCATATGGATATAACCCCAATGTGATTGTGCATGTTAATGATAGAAAAACAAAAACTCTTAACTGTGTCTCTTCCCACATCAGGTCAGAGCTCGTGTGGAGTAAGGTGCTTCCATGCCTCCAAAAGTTAGGCTAGTCCTTTTTGTGTGCTGCGGTGTGTTTGATGACTTACTGAACCACCTGATGAATATTCCCCCAATGTGTGCATGTTAATGAGAAAAAATTTAGCCATGCATATACACTATGTAGGCCGCATATACGAGTCTTCAGTCTTCACAAAGGATAATAGATTTGGACCAAACTTAGAAGAAACTTTCTTTGACACCAGATGACTAAGAAAATTAAAATAATCATTAACTTGATTTTAATATGTACTAATGTTTCCTAATTTTTATTGTAATTAAGGGATCTTTTCTGCCATGTCCCAAATAAATGGGGAGGGGGGAAAATCTAAATAAGCTGCAGTTATACAACTATTCTAGCACATCAGATGAAACATAGATTCCATTGTTTTTAGCCCAAATATCATCTGTCTCTATCTTCACATACAACCACAGTGCATGTGACAAAGGATACATAGTAAATTATGTTAGTTCATGAACAATATTTTCAAAACCTCATAAATCTGACAGTCAAATCTCTTAATAGACTTTTTAGGTGCTGAACTACAGGATCAAAGTTTCATTTCCAGTTTGGGTGCAAGCAAGGAAGGCATAATTTGACTTTTTTTGGCTTCTTCGGCTGGCAGAACTTGTCCCTCCAATTATCGGAGTTATTTATCAAATAGCATTTCAGTGAGTGAACTTGGTCCCAACCAAAAATTAGAGAACAAATTTGTTCACCTTGTGTGAACATTACACACTTTTTTATTGGTGGATGAGTGGTGTGGTCCCACTTTTCACATCACAATAGACCAATCACAATGAAGTGTAACGTTCACACACTACAAAAGTGTGAACAAATTTGCACTCAAAAACTTAACACTCCAGGGCCAACAGTCACTTAACTACATATATGTAAAAAATGCATTATGTAATATTCCAGAGTTACTGAAGGATTGACAATGTCTGTATTCCTGTAAGTACATGCATAGCCACTTTCGAAAACTCATTGGACTATAGGATAAGTCTTGAAAATTACCATTCTATGCTCTGGTAAAATAGTGTAGTACATGACAAGGACACACCAATTTTGTTTTTGTTTTTCATGTTAGAAGCATGCAAGCCCAGATTCAAACATCAAACACTCCGATCAAACAAGAATTTGTTCAATTGACATCATCACATCAAACACTCTAAAATATTTTAAAATAAATCACAACAAATGCAAAACTTAAAATACCAAAAAATGCATTATGTATTTAATATTTTAGAATCTTACAGATAAGAAACATACCTTCGAAAAGTCTGTTGCAAAGTCTTCCCTCAGTAGGTTCATAGCTATATCAGGTGAAAGCATTTTACCAAACCAGATAACAAACCGGAAACCATCATCATAAACATAAAGGCCTCTGGAATCTAAGCTATCTGCCATAACTGGTAGCCTTGAAATGTTAAACTCATCAGCCATTGAAGATGCCTGCAAATAAGAGATGCAGCTGGAGCTATAAAATTCACAAGATTAAAAGTATAATTGCCAAAAATTCAAACACATGAACACGTACCTTTACAAGATACTCATCAATCCGAACCAAATTAGGATATAGCAACTTCAACAATCTTTTAACTGGTAAAGTCATCATGGTGTGCCCTGCTGCGCAGCGATCGTCGAGCTGTGCATCAGCATATCCACCACGAAGGGCTATTGACTTACATAGTGCTAACCCATACAAAGGCAAGAACTTCAGTGTTTCTGGGTATATCATCCTGCCTACCAAGCGATGCTGCACAGCATATAGGTTCCTATATTCTCTCAGGGCTTTGACAATCCTCCGTTGAACTGAGTTTCGAGCTTCTTCCAGTTTATATGACAGAGTTTTCTCAATTGCTGCAGATTAATTCAGTTTAAAATTTTAAGTCAAGAACCTAACTAATAACACTCACATTCCATGGTCAAATATGACATATTAGCCAACAGTAGGGGAGGGACGAGGTGCCTATTGTACCTAGCCTACAAAACAAAGAAACAATGGAACCAGTATCAGCCTGGCGATACATCTCTCCTAGATCTGCAACTACTGGCGCCACTGCAGTATGTACTCTGATACGCCTCTCTCCAGAAGATGAAGTGTATCTTTTGATGTTTAAGAAAAACCATTTGTAATCTATTCCCCACCCGTTAAAGTTTCCATACGATTAAACATGGTTAAGCAAGTGCATATTCAGAACAAAACAGAACTAGTGAAACTGCTTCCACAATTTACAAAGTCAGACTAACTAGAAGAAAATATGAAAAGAGAAGAAATCAAAGTACAAATAAAGTACAGATGTAAAATCATATTTGGAAATGACTGTTGTCCAAGATAGGAATTCACTTCATGCTCAATTAGAATGTTTGCACAGTAGCATGCTGTAGGGGGAAAAGTTATATCCATCTTGAGAAATTGAATCAGTAGGGTATGAATTTTACCCCCTACACATGCTAAAGCATGTCACTCTGAAAGGCATTTGAGTCATGATTGTCAAAAGGATCCAACGGGTAAAAAGAAATCTTCTACCAATAAGCGTAAAAAGGACCTTGGGCATTGGGTGGTCATAACCACCCTACATGAGCAAATGACTTAGAAATGAGAAAAATTATAATAAAGTATTTCTTTTGCTTTGTGCAGAAATGAAAATTGAATATAAAACCAAGATGTTTCTATAATAGACAACTTTTCCAAAAGACATCTGGCACACTTCCATGCATGTGCACCAAAATAAGCATACTTGAATTTCTTTTGCAAGAAATAAAGGATACAACAAAGCAACTTGAAAATATACAGTCTGAGTGGTCAATAATGTTTCTTCAAGATTCAACTGCATTGCATAAGCTTTATCACAGTCTACGGCTGGAAGCGCTAACAAATCCGTGGACCGCAACATAAAATTCCCATGATAAGATGTGAACCTCACACCTAACATAGTACAAGAACATGAAAATTAGCTTTCCATATCCAAATTCTACAAAAGAAACTTCACTAGAAAGTAAAAAAACAACAACAAAAACAAACACACACACACACACACACAATGGCTTGAATATAGTGGTATTTAGACGATCAGAATCACTGACCTTTTCCACATCTTATGCGCATGACAGCTTCCCAGGCAGTTTCTCTTGTAAGATCTCTGGCTAACTCATGTCTCAACTTCTCTTTGTGAATGGCTGAGTGGAAGCTCGGATAGTAATATACTTGACCACCAGTATATTTTGCCAAAGTTCCTATATAGAAAAACAAAAGTTGGAAATAAGACTAGGAATAGTTTCAGAAAACTAAAAGTCTGTATTGAACAAAGTGGATGTTTGGAAAGTTGCTATTTTAGTATGCTATTTTAGTTTTTGGCTATTTTAGTAGGCTAAAATTTTTGTGTTTGGAAAGATAATTGGATTTTTTTGTAGTTGGATGTGATGCTTGTGAGAGAAAAAATGAAATAATTATGAGTTTGATGTGACATTTTGTCTTATGGCTATTTTAGCCTATTTTGTCTTTTAGTGCTATTTTTGCCAAAAAAAACTAAAAAGCCTTCTTCCCAAACACCCCCAAAATGTTCACAAAATACTACAAGAGAATTTGTGTGTTGCTTTTTTCCCCAGTTAGCTGGCTTTTTCTTTGTAGACATACATAGTTGAAGTCAATTAACAGATCTAGTAATCTTAAAAGGTCCAGTGTCAGTATTACTCAGGTTCCAAGACTACTTAACCACCAAAATTTCCTTCTCAAGAGTCAAGCCAGAGTCCTCCCTTTTTCCCCTAGAAAGGTTTAGGCCTCGTTTGGGAAGTGGCTATTTTAGTAGGCTATTTGGCTTTTTGGCTATTTTAGTAGGCTATTTTAGTTTTGTATTTGGGAAGATGAGATGAATTTTTAGTTGAGTTCTTGTATTGGAAAGTGTGTTGAAATAATGTTTAAATTTAAAATGACAAATTTATCCCTAACTTTTTATTTTTTAAATTGATATAAAGGGGCAAAATGGTAATTTTGCTGTTGATGTACCAATTTCCGGCTGTGACAGTGTAGGCACAGCCTACACTGTCCAGCGCAGAGCCTTTTTTTTTTTTTGTTTTTTTTTTTTTGAAAAATTGTGAACAGTGCCGCTTTTTTGCTTATTTCTCATTTTAGGCTATATTAGCCTCACACACCTCTTCCCAAACAGCGCCTTAAGAGTCCTCTATATATATAGTGATGCACGAATCTTTTTGTTTTTTCTTCCTGAAACAATGAACGGAAACATCAAGCTTATTGCTTATAATGTGTGCTATTAGTGCCTAAGAGCCAAGGAGGAATTACCTATTGCTTTTATCTTCCATTTGCCTTTCCTTTTTCTCCTCTACCCTTTCAAAATCTAAACTACTTAGAGAAACCTAACATACTTCATTTTCATTATCCCATTTTTAGTATTAGTGGCAACTACATGCTTCATTGCATTATAAGCATATTACATATCCAGTATGAAATCATCAAAATGGGAACTTCCACATTTGAAATTTGGACCAAAATGTAAGGTCCTTACAGCAATTATCAAATCCAGTATATGGACCTAATTTAGCAAATCATAGTACCAGAACAGTAGCATGGGACTCATCAAAAGAGGGAGGCATAGAAGCATACTTTTACAACAAAAGTGCCGCAATCAGATAATTCTGAAGATGTGACAGGAATATGTATGTCAGAACATAAAATATTTCTAACCAGCCAAAAGTACGAAGCAATATAAGGTGCTCATGATTAACTGAATGTGAAATATTTTTAATTCAGACCTCTCAAGGAAGTACTATGTATGCAATGTCTAAAACTCTAGATATCAGAATCAATGGAAACAAAAAGGATAAAGCCAGAATCATAATGTAACTAGTCATAACAAAAATAATTGACAAGATAAAGTTCTCAAAAATCAATGAATGATTGTTTAGGGCCCATTTGGTTCATGTTTTTCATGCTTCAGTTTTTAAAATTTTGAAAACACAAAACAAAAACCTGTGTAATTTTTTTAAACTGTTTTCAAAACAAGGCTCCAAAGTGTGTGTGTGTGTGTGTGTGTGTGTTGGGGGGGGGGGGGGGGGGGGGGGGGGGGTGAGTGTTTCAGTTTGTTTGGCAACAAGTGAAACCACGCAGGTGAACAGTAATCGGAAGCCTATTCACACCCCAAACACTCTTGGGAAGAAAAAGTCATGCAACCAAACAACCCCTTGAGTTTCAATTTCAGACTTAAGTACAGCCCTCTCTAAGTGAAACAGCAATATGCTCAATTTGCACCAACCTAGGGAAGCTATATCAGTGTACTTGTCACTGAATGCATATACATCCACCGCTATCTGACACTTGGTACAATCAGCAGCCATCTGTTTGTAAAATGGATCTTCAGGTATTCTTAACACATGCTCTTTATCTGTTCCATAAACACGAAGATCATCTCCACGCAACCTTAAGCGGCCAACACCAAGTGAAGGCAGTGTATTCTGGAAAATCAACAATTTACCACCAAGTTGGCCCTGTATAGAGGGGAAATATGTTAATGCTAAGTCAACATATGGTCAAACTACTTTTGAAAGGACAACAACAGGTTATGTTTAACAGTTCAAAATGGTGCAGACAAAAAGCACGGAGCATACCATAACCATAAATGCTGCTTTAAGAGCTGGACCAAAAGCAGATTCCACATTCACATTGTCCTGAAACATCGAGGATAAGCTATCTAGAAAAGCATCCACCACAGTCCTTGATTCTGACAAGTTGACAAGGAGATCATCAGGCAAAGGAACAAATATATCATCCAGATCTGAGACCACCATCATTTGAGGCTGCGTCAAAGACGACTGGTGCAAGAGAAACCCAAACATCATTCAACATGACTGGAAACTAAATTATGTTGTAGAATTGCCTCGTTTGGGAACAAACTTTTTTAGTAACTTTTTGGCTAAAATATGATGTAAAAAAAATAGTATGCTTGGAATGACTTTTTAATTTTTTACGAAAAGATGTGCAAAAAGTAGAGAAAAATAGGAATCTTTGACTTTTGGTATAGGTTGTTGGCTTTTTGATTTTTTTAGTGACTTTTTGACTTTTAGGCTAAAAAGTGATGTTGCCAAACGAGACCTAGAAAAATCACTAGCTTTACTTGCCTTCATGTTATAAAAATGTATGGTGCTGTCAAAAGTTATGAACCCAATTTGTGTTCTGGGACAGCCAGGCAATTTATCCAAACAAGACTTAATAGTTTGTGCCACAACCTGAAAAAGAACTTTAAAAGTGAACATAAATCCAAGTACTTTTTTTATATATATAAAAATTAAAAAAAAGGCACCACATTGTTATCATTAAAAATAGAATTTACAATTGAACAAAGGATACTTAATAAAATTCTTGAACAAAATGACCTTAATTGAAGGAAGAGCATCACCATACGAAAGGAAGCTCACAACTACATGACTCCATCTTTGATTGTATAATCATAAACAACCTTAACAGTGCCATATATAAATGACCATAGATAGGCCTGTCAATGTATCGGATTTAACCAATCTCAAATATCCAAATCAGTTCAATAAATCCAATTCGATTATCCGACTACATCCAAATCCGATTAATACAATTTTAAACGGATAGGATTCGGATAAAGCTGATACAATCCGATTACCCAATTACATCCAAATATGTATAATCTTAGCATCCTTTTATTTCATGCCATCCATTTCTTGTTTCCTTTTATGATCCTGTTCAGCAGAGCAGCTTATTTAAAAATCCAACATTAGCATTGCCCAAAAAATTAGTTGTGTTGATTTGGTCTGATACATTGATGCTCATTTGAACAGAGAACAATGATTTGAAAATCCAGTATTAGCATTTATGTACTTTAAATTTACAGGATTGCTCAGCAAGAAAGGAAATGAAAACACCTCAAGTGCACGCAAATTGACAAGGGAAAAAAATTCATTTTCCATTTGTGCTGTTGGCTAAGGGGATCCAGAACACATCAGCGGACTCTTGTCTGGCTTTCATTGTCTTCTTTGGATCCTTGTAATTCCTTAAACAAACACTCAGCTTCTACATATACCAGATTAATTTGTTTCTCCAGCGTTAGATGGAGATGATACCAAAGTTGTTCCAATGTATGTTATAATTAAAATAAATAAATACAATAAAATTTGGACCGGATAGGGTTTATGGATCGGTCATCTGAATTAGGTGTATTCAAATTCAGATTGCCATGATCAGATTTGTCAATTTCAGATTCGGATGGATGACCAATCGGATTGGATCTGATTAGTCATATGTATCTATTCTGGCCAGCCTATACACTGCCATTTATAGAAAGAGCTTTCTATAGAACACAATCAAAGCCCTGATCATTATTTCTATCATAGACCTATGAAACTGTTTCATTTTACACTCACAGCTGATTAAGTAATATGAATCAACAGATTAGTTCAGTTCCTTCAAACAAAGAGAGAAACAAAAGAAATAAATATAAAAAAAAAGAAAAAGAAACACAGAGACAACCATAAATTCAAGGTTGTATGGGGAAAAAAACAGTCAAATAATGTATGCATAGGCATGGAACAATGCAAGATAAGTTGCTAAAGTCCATCCTTGTTTTCTAAAAGTGCATACCTCAAGCATTCCACTTCTAACAGCGGATATTGATACATCGATGAGGAAAAAGTATTGTGGAGGCATTGGAGGCCGCACCATATATTCAGCAGGAGCAATGAATTCTACGCTGCCCTTGCTAAGCTCAGGCCGTTCATTCAAATCAACTCTTCTGCCGCTGGCATCTAAATGGGCAAAATAATCACCTGAAACTGGAAAAGTGATGAACATAGATCAGTACGGATGCCTTCAAAATGGAAAAATCTACCACAGGAAACAACAATGTTCTACCCCACACCCAAACCCAAAGGTTGCATCAGAAGGATCCTGTTTAGCAAACACAATTCAGCTTGCATGGTCTGACATTGCATTGGAGGTTCGCTTCATATACAATAACAATGTAAACTGTACAGTGTACCCAGTCCACACATTACATATATATGCAAAAACACATTATATAATGCACTGCGCTTTTGCATGAGTGTTTCAGTTGGCAAAACAGATTCTGAAGTCACGTTCGCCATGGAAGATAATTTGGAATTTACCATCATTAAGCAAAGCACAGATGTTGCAGCGCCACTTTCTTCCACCATCTGTGAATGTCACGTATGGATTCACATATGTTCGACATCTTCTACAACGAATAATTCCAGTTGGGGCAAAGTTAACTATCGGCACCTCCTCCTGAATAAAGAGGTTTCACAAGTAGAAGAAATAAAAAGCATAACATTAAAGCATGTCCAATATCATCAAAATGCAATAATTCTGAGTGGATAGATGCTCACCCCATCAGGAGCTTCTGCAAGAGGACACACAACTGCTCCAAGAGGCAAATGCCACCTTGAAACCAAAGACTGAGAATTTGGAATAGCACTAGTTGTAAGACGTAGATATCTAGAACTGCAATTCATGGGATACATCTCAGCAAAAGACTTTGGCTCCACATCACCACCCAATGGCCTTGGTAACGCTTTAGAATCAAATCCCTGATCAATTGTTGTTCCAGGGACAGAAGCAAGCGACAGAGAGCTGAAGTCTTCAGTCAAGCCCTGCACAGCTCCCATTTGTGGTCCAGAGCCTCGGTGTGGCATTTGTTCCCTTGAATAGACACCTAGAGGAGCAGCAACAGGTGGACTGGGAACGTAACCTCCTTGATGAGCAAGAAAAGGGGAAGATGTTGCAGATGGGGGGGGACCATAACCTCCCTGATGGGTAACAAAAGGGGTAGACTGTACAGGTGGAGGCCGTGTAACTACCTTAGATGGCATACTAGGATAACCAGGAAAAGCCGACTGTGATGACTCCAAGGTTGTCCTTGGAGCAGAAAACGACGGATCTAAAGATGATGGAGGTACATTCATGCTTGATGGCACATGGTTTATACTCTGAGGGGGTGATCCCATCGGCACATATGGTACCTGGGGTTGTGGATGAAGAGAAGATGGTGGGGATGGAACATGACCTGCTGGAGGTCTAATTGGTGGAGAAAAAACTGGCTGCCCCGGAGCGGAATTGCGTGGAAAGGATACTTGAGCTGTTGAAGGAAATTGTGGTGTTGGGAAACGCTGGAAAGGTCCAACAGATGGTGGAGCATATGATGATGGTGGAGGAGGTATAGATGGATCATCATATTTACCTGTTTGTGTAGGTCTAAAACCAGATGCTTCTGATCCAACCATGGGCCCAGATGATAAGAAAGGCCTTGTAGTCTGGGGAGCACTTAGTGGTGTGGGTCCAAAAGCAGGGGCCTCCGATCCAACCACAGGGCCAGATGATAAAAAAGATGTCGTACTCTGAGAAGCAGCAGCAAAGGGCGGAGGACTAGGTCTTTGATGGAAATTTCCACGGTTAGGATTTTTTGTCCCCATGGTTTCCATATTTCACACTTGATCTCCTTCCAATGGCTATGCTCCCATGAATAATCCTGTAAGAACATGTCATTATTTAAAAAGGAAGAATTATAAGACATCCAAAAGACAAAACTTAGAGAATAACTCACAAAGCATTTATCACAAGAAATTCAGGGTCACTTCAAATATAGGACGGTAAAACAAATCAAAGGATAAATTAACAGGTGTGTTGAAAAACACCTGATAATTTTTACTATTTCCTGTTGATTGATTGAAATGCCAAGACAGCCCCTTGCTTCCAAAATATTTTCTTCAAAGGATAAATTAACAGGTATATTGAAAAACAAACAAGCAAATAATTTCAGTAATTGAAACGCTGACAGTATTTGTAAACCTATTTCGATCACATACATGAGCAACTCCACTGATGGACAAGTGGTGCCAGCCAAACCCACTGAAAATATGGGGGCAAAAAAATTATTTCTTATATTTTTTTTAAGGAAAAACTTAGCATAGTTGGCAGTTGTCACCACTGGAAAAGGGGTTTGAAACCTGGCCACTTCGTCCAGTGCTAACAAAAATGACAACCCTCCACCTACATGAGATGCAAAGGCTCTGACCAACAAGCTAGTCCCGTTGGTAGACTATATTGTTTATTTATGTATTAATATTGATTAGTTCTAATGGATAAATTTTGAAATAAATAAATAAATAGTATATTATTAAAAATAACAATGATACTAAGCAGTTTTTGAATGTGACCACTTACAACAAAAATCCAGAAGTAATCACTGATTTAACAATTACTTAGCAATCCCTGGTTTCCTGATGTGTTGCCCATTTCACCCAAGAATGAACATAAATGGCCTAAATACAGTCAATCCAATTTTGATTACTGAAACAATTTCAGTATTCCATCATTCCACGCAGCTAAAGATCAAACCTTTAATCCCCCAAAAAAAACAAAAAAATGTAATCAACAACAGGGAACCACTCAAATTAGTAATCACGAACGGCCAATACAAGCTAACCTTGATCCCTAATATATTCATGACAGCATTCACAAAATTTAAGCAATCGAACAGCGCGAGAAAGTATATTCCATTCAAATATCAAAATCTTGAGAATAAATCAATAAACAAAGGTCTGGGGATAGTGCTTAATCAAACATACGGGGATCAAATTCGCATTGAAGGTAACTCCAGCAGTGATGTAACGAATCGGAGGTGTAGTGAATTGAAGATCGCGCCGGAGAAGAGTGCGAACCAAAGTTGTAGAGCATCGGCGATTGGCGACAGAGAGCACAATTACTGCAACAGTGAATTGGATTTGGGCTGCGAAGGCAATTCAGGAGAGAGAGAGAGAGAGAGAGAGAGAGAGAGAGAGACGAAGCTACCGAGGGATCGTCATGCAGAGAGATCGAAGAGAAAGAAGAGGAATATAGGAGTCAGGAATGAAATTACTCAACGGCGTTTTACTGTTACTGCTTGATGGTGTTTTCTGTTGAAAAACTATGGGTCGAATGTTTCCGGATACCAGATCCGGAGCTAAGTTATAAAACGGGTCGAGCTCGATGTTGGCCCTCCTACCGACCCAACTAGATAACTATTGCTCCGAAAGTTTTGAATGGCCTTAAAGGCCTACCAGTTGAATCTCTAATTCGCTAATAATTATGTGATAAGAGAGATAAATTATAATGCAAAAATGTTTAAGAGTATTAAAAGTAGAATTTTAATGAGGGCTTTACTTATGTGATAACAGGCCTCACTTATTTAATGTATGTGTCATGTTCTTTTTTTTTTTTCTTTTTTTTTGACTTCATACCACATTACGAGAGTTATTGTTAAAGTTTTAAATTTAAAATTATAAATCATTATTTATTATAATATTATATTATCGTGAGTTAAATTATAAAAAAAAAAAAAAAAAATTGATATTAGGTTATTACAAACACTCGTGCACACTTTTACTAGAAAATGAGAAGGAGCATCTATGGAAAAAAAATAAAAAATAAAATTGAATAGTACGATAATATTATATTATTATTGGTATATAGTGTCGGCTATTATGTTAATATGAAAATAACAATTATTTATTAACAAAGAAAAGTGATATCAAACGTTAATGGTGATGTAGTATCACATACTCATGTTTTTACTCCTAGTTAGGATAACTTTTAAAGGCAAGGTTAACTATTAATTTTTGTCAGGTTTTCACGAGCTCAATATAAGATCCACATTAAATGGTCTGAATTATTAATACTACAAGAATGAATGAGAAAATCACCCATAAAAATTGAGATCAATTGGATAAGTTTGTACATAATTGAATCATCTTTCTTATAAATAAAAAGAATGATAAATATAATTTTAAAAATAAATTATTTATTATTTATAAAGTATATATAATTTAATTAGGGGGAGTTATGGGCCGGTCCTTTGGACCGACCTTAATTTCCCAGAAAACCTGACCCAAAATAATTTAGCCAATCTTCTATTTTTACCCATTACATTCAGTTGAGTGATTTTACCTTAAACCCAAACACGTCACACTCTCTCTCTCTCTCTCTACTATTTCTGTCATTGGCACACTATTTCCTCCTTATAACAACCCCGATCTCTGATTTACGTTAATTCATGGTTAAATAAGCCTAATTAGTAATTGAGAGAAATTTTGAATTAAATTGCATGTGTATATGTTGCATTATTGTGTTCATATTTGTTTATCATAGAACTATCTATTTCCGTTTCTGTTTCGTTCTGTGAATTGAAGGCCTTATCAGCATCCAATCGCAAAATTGACTTGATATATAAGTTATTTGGAATTTTTAAGAATTTATGGTAGATTCAATTGAAATTCGATTCAGAACGATTAAATTCAAATAATTTAATGCTCATTAGATTATTAGTAATTAATTAATTAATTTTTTATCAAGCCTATATAAGGCCACTCTTAGTAATTAATTAATTAATTTTTTTATCAAGCCTATATAAGGCCACTCTTACACCCTTTCTATATACTTTTACACTCTCATTCCCTCATCTTTTGAGTTCAAATGTGAGAGAAAAGAAAGAAAGAGAAGGAAGATTTGTGTATGAACCGCAACTCATGATTAACGTTAATCCATGATTAATTATGCCTAACAATAATTAAGGAGGAATTCTGAATTAATTTGTATGTGTGTGTTGCATTATCTGTGTTTGTATCTGTTTCACGCAGAAAGATCTGTCCATGTTTTAGTTTCAGTTTACGAATTAAAGGCCTTATCAGCATTTGATTCAGAAATTGGCTTGATTTATGTGTTAATTGGAATTTTTAGAAATTTATGGTAGGTTTAATTGAAATCCGATTCAGAACAATTAAATTAGATTAATTTAATTTAATGGCCATTTATTTGGCCTTATTTAATTATACTTCCACTTAAGCCTACATAAGGCTTATACATCTCATTTGAGCCTTTTGTTTTCTTACCATCTTTGAGCCTCCAAGAGAAAAATGTGAGAGAGAGAGAAGTAGAGAGTGAGAGTTGAGATCAAGCTTGAAGTTTGGAAGAATTGCTAGGGGACTTGAAGGATTGCTCAAGAATATCTCTAAACTATAAGGAATTGAGAACCTTAGGTAAGATTTTTAGACTCTAGTTTTATAATTTAGTTGATTAATGCATGGGATCAAGTGAGATATGTGGATTGTCATGAGAATTGAGCTAAAAATTAGAATTGAGAATAAATTTATGTTTGCATGTGCATTTCATGAAGTTTTGAAAGTGTTTTCAAGGAATTCCCTTATGCATGTCTTGAATTCACCTTAATTTTGGGAAATCATTGAGTTTCATGTTGTTTTGTAGCATTTGATCATGTTTTGAAGAGCTTAAGTTCAAAAGAATGCATGCATGTCTTGTTTATGGATCATACATAAATTTTAAGTTGAAATTTTGTACAATTTGCATGTCATTGGGCCATGATTTTTTGAAATGATCCTTAAAACATGTTGTTTTACGAGTTTCTATGAGTTTCCTAAAGTTTTGACCCAAAATGTTGAGTTTTGAAGTGTTTGGTTTGAGTTTGAAGCTTGGGAATCAAATTTGGAAATTCCAAAATTTGAATCCACACTCGAGCGTAGAAGTTTACGCTCGAGCGAGCACTCTGAATGCGTGCACTTCCGCTCGAACGACATGATACCCACTCGAGCGTGAAATGTATGTATCCAGAAGTTCATATGTTTTACAGTCCGCTCGAGCGAGGGAATCCACGCTCGAGCAAGGGTCTAAGTCTTACGCTCGAGCGGGGATCGAGCGTCCGTCGAGCATTAAAAACATGCAACCAGTACTTTTCTAAGTTTACTGTCCGCTCGAGCAAAGGAAGTCACGCTCAAGCGAACCTTCACATTTTGCATGTCAGCTCGAGCGAGGAAATCCACACTCGAGCGTGGACCCTGTTTTCAGCAAGTTTTGGGTAATGTTTTCAAGTGCATTTTTGCATCCTCATTCCATCCTAGGCATTCCTAGGCCATGATTAAGACTCCATAATAAGGTTAAAAGCTAAAGACACGCTAAGAACAAGTAAAGTAAGTTATGTATAATTCGAACGTGTGTTCAAGTGTGTATTTGTTATGTGTTCGTGTAAGTCGCGTGCCATAAACCGTTTGGTTAATTTGTTCTGTTTGTCTGCACCCAAAGCCAACTATGAGTAATAACTTTGTAAAGCTATGTTCAATTATAATTATTTTCTAAATGATATAAGATGATCTGTTTCTAAAAAATTAGTTTATGTATGAATGAATAGTTGTCCAATGCTTTGAAACATATTCGTGGCATTCTTAGCCTCAAATGACATCTGTTATTTGTTTTGTTACGTCCCAATTATGGGCCAACTGTACGTCTCATGAGCCAACTGTACCGTCTCCGTGCACGTAAGTCAACTATATGCCTTTATGGTCGTCCATTTATGGGTCAACTATTCCTGCTAGTGCTAATGAATGTCCCACGTATGATTAACTGCAACTTTTGATTATGAATATGATTCTGAATCTGTGTCTACTATGAATTATGATTTTTGCACATGAATATGAATCCATTTCTGATAATTATTGGATTCTGTTTTTTATAACTATTATGGACAACATTCATTAAACCCCCTTACTATGTTATTATTCACCGGGCTTCAACTTACTATTTATATTATTTATGTAAGTGAGCAGGTAAGTGATCAAGCCCAAGATTGACGGGCTAAGTTTTAGTTTTTGTCAGCCAACCTTAGCGCCTCCTGAGGAGGTTCCGGAAGAAGTCAAGTTTTGTGGCTGTTTTTGTAATCATAGTAGACCATGTTATTTGTTAAGTGGTAGGCGAGATTTTTTATCATGTACACCTAAGTGTGATATGTAAATGTTATATCCTTTGACTTCACCCAAAACTCTATGAAAGTTCTGAACTATTCTGTCCCATGTATGTCATCACAGTCTATTGGACCTTGTATATTTTGTATATTTGCTTCCGCAGCCCCTAACTATATCTTAATCTGTCAAGAGGCCTTAGGTAATCCCAGGATTACTGGCCGATTACGATGCTAAACTCATAGGGGCGGGTTAGGGTCATAACAGAGTGGTAACAGAGCACGAGTTATACCGCACACACGAGTCCATATAAGCTTAGGATGTCCTAGTAAGAAGTAGGGGCATTCCATCTGCATGTCTAAGTAATTATGATCATGTGATATGGGAACAAATAATCTGAATAAAGTGATAAGGACTATTTGCCTATGTTTATAATGTTCTGTTTACCTATAGCAAATGGACAATGCAAGAAATGATGATACAGCAGGGTCCTCAGATGCCCGAATAAATAGAATGGAACAAATGCTTACAGCTTTAATTGAAGTGGTAATACAACAACAGGGACAACAACCTGTACCTCCTCCACCCCTGCCGATCCAAGTTGAACCGGGCAATTGGTTGAGAAATGAACCATATCATGCATGCATGCTCATTTCATCATAATTTGAAGTTGTTCTCAAGGAATTCCATCTTGCATGTCCTCACTTTGACCTTGGTTTGAGCATTCAACATATTTTTAAGTTAGACACCTCATTGGATCATGTTTTGGAAGCTTGGAACTTACACCTTTATATGCATGATGTATATGGTTATGTTTTCAAAGAATTGGGTTTGGTTTTTGCATACATCACATGCTCTTGAACCATGATTTTGTGGAATTAATTTTGAATTCACCATGTTTTCAAAGTTTACAAGAGTTTCCTCAAGTTTTGGCCCAAGGAACCATAATTTGCAGCTTTAGGGTTGAATTTGAAGCTTGAAAGCAAATTTGAAAATCCCAAAATTCTACTTCCATGCTCGAGGGATAGATCTTGCACTCGAGCGACCACCTTCATTTTCATACTTTTGCTTAAGTGACCAAAAATTGGCTCGAGCATAAAATGCATGCTCCCAGAAGTTTACGTGTTTTACAGGCCGCTCAAGTGACAAAAGTTGTGCTCGAGTGAGGGTATGAGTCTCACGCTCGAACGAGTATCGAGCGAGCATCAAGTGAAAAAATCAAGCAACCAGCACTTTACAAAAGTTTACAAACCGCTCAAGCGACAAAAGTTGCGCTCGAGCGACCACTCACATTTTGCATGTCCGCTCGAGCGAAAGAAGTTGCATTTAAGTGAGGACGTTGCTTTTAGCAAGTTTTGTTAAGTGTTTTCAAGTGTATTTTAGCATCCTTATTACATCCTAGACATTCTTAGGCCAAGATTAAGACACAATAATGGGGGTAAGAAATAAAAACACACCAAGACAAGAAAGAACCAAGTTAATGATTCCGGGTGTGTAATCCAGTACATATTCATTCTATATCTGTGTAGGTCATGCGCCACAAGATATCTGAATTGCCTACTCTGTCCGCTTACTTGAAGCCATCTCTTATCTTTGAGTAATAACTTAGTAAAGTTATGTTCAAGTTAAATTATTTTCTGTATGTGGAACAAGAGCTATTTTACAAAATGTTATGTTTTGTACTATGAAAGATTGTCTAATTCTGACAAATATTTGTGACAATAAATCTATGATTCAAGTATGCTATCTGTACCCGGACCGGAGGTTCCTTTGTGGAACTGACAAATTATCTGTACCCGGCTAGAGGTTCCTTCATGGAACTGACAAGTTATCCGTTCCCAATCTGAAGGCTCCTTATGGAACTGACAAGTTATCCGTACCCCGGCTGAAGGTTCCTTATAGAACTAACAAGTATAACCTTTGATGTTCTGTATGAGATCCATTAGCGCTAACGGATAAGCCATGTAAGATTAAGCATGAACTTTGATTTCTGTATATGCTCAAAACAAGAATACGAATATGAATCTGTTTCGATATGAACTACGGTTTCTGAATTAGTTATGGGATATCATTCATTTAACCTTTTACTCTGTTATTATTCACTGGGCTTCCGCTCACTATACTATTTATGTATGTAGGTGAGTAGGCGCGCAACCAGGCTTAAGATGATGTATAAAGGATTTTATGTTGTCAGCCACCCTTGTGTGCCTTCTCGAGGAGGTTCCGAATCATGTCAAGTCTTGTGGCCTTGTTTTGTAAATGTTTAAGTCTTTGTTCCTTTTGGTTTGTTTTACGACAAACTTTCTATTAATTAAACATGAAATGGCGTGTGGCTACTGTTACTTTTGACGTCTCACATATGTTTATAAAAGTTTAAGACTATCTATCTCATGTATGTCTTCACAGCTCAATAGACTATATATATTTTTGCATATTGCTTCCGTAGCCCCTAACTACATGTTCTGTTAAGAGACTTTTGGTAATTCAAGGATTACTGGCCGATTACGACGCCAAATCTATATGGGCAGATTTGGGTCGTGACAGAGTGGTATCGTAGACACCCCATTTTTGACCGACCTTAAGACTCAGACGTCATCAATTGAGCACTTGGTGATTGTGCATGTCGTGTTCGTTCTGAAATTTAAGAGTTTTTGGCTAAGAGCCTTGCCTCCGGGCCTCTAAACTCTTTGTGCTTTGGCTCAGTTTGTGGACCGAATCTTGTTTTCTCTTCCTGGAGGGAGGGAGAGGTCTTATAGACCATCTCTTTGTGGTCGTAGACCACTTTTTGTGGTCGTAGGCCACTTTTCCTATTTGGAGACTAGTTTCCGATTTTCGGAGCCTTTGACCGCGCGCCTTGTCTCGGGACCGCTTAACGTTCTCCGTTTGGCGTGGTTTTTGAACCATCCCTGGTTGCCTCTGCCTAGAGGAACACTGTGGTCCGGAAGACCACTTTTGTGGTCGTATACCACTTTTGATGCCAGTAGACTAGTTTTCAAGGCTTTCGACCGCGTGCTTTGCCTCCCAATCTCTCGTCTTGCATCCGTTTTGGTTTGTTTTTTGTACAAACCTTGTTTTCCTTATTTGGAAGGTGGTACAAGGGTGGGAGACCAGTTTTTTCCCTTGGAGACCACTTTTCCTCTTGCCAGCCAGTTTTCTGGTCAGATAACTGGTTTTCTTGGTCTTTGGGCCACCTTTTCTGGTCGACCACCACACCACTTGCTTGTTTTTAGTGTATAGACTTCTCCTACCCCTGGCCGACCAGTTTTTATTATGGGAGACCACTTAAAGTAACTGGCCGACCACTTCAAGTGGTCGGCTGCTTTTTGTCACCTTTTTAGAGATATTTTTGGCCAGCTAGCACAGGTGGAGAGCACTAGAACCATCCTCCATACACATGTATGGAGGAATGGCCTTGAGCCTTAGCTTCTTGAAGAAGCTTGTGCTTTTGCTCTCTATAAAAGGGAGGCCCCCCCTCCCTCCTCCAGGTTCAGAAATTTGTGGTTTGAGTTATACATACACACTTGTATCTATATCTCTCTTTTGCTCTTGTTTTGTGCCTTAAAGTGTCATTTTGTCTCACTTTTGCACACAAACACACACTCAAACACCATCCTTTTATTGCTGAGGTGCTTAGGAGCTGGTTTTGGTGTCCTTGGGTTGGTTTGAGCTTGAAAAACCTGCTAGAGTTGCAGCTTTAAAGGTGGTCTTCAAGTGTGAGTTTCTAACCCTTACTTAAGCTTTTAACCTTATTTGCATGTTGATTTAAGCTTAACTTTCTACTACAAAGAGTTCTGTTTTTGCATGCTTTAAATGTTTGTTTAAGGTCACTTTTCTATTGGGGGTGATCTACCTCCTCTTAGGCCTTGTTAGGCCTTGTTTTGAGCCATCCCTCTAGGCTCTTGTTGTAGCCTTTGCATGACCTTTCTACCACTGAAATCCAGAGGATTTTTAGTGGTGGAAAGGTGGTTTTGGAGTCCTAAATAGGAGAGGGCCCCTCTCCTTGTATTTTGAATACTTACTTCATATGTCTCATGTTTGAGTATGTTTGTTAAGCTTATGTTAACCATATCTTAGCATGTGTTTGTGGTTATTTTGCTATGGCATACCACTATTTTTACTTGGTTTTGTCACTCCATGCATGCCTAATACACTTGTAGTGTAAATCTCACAAACTAGTCTTGTATGCTTCATGAAGTAGCATGTCATTCTAGCTTGTTTTGTTTCCATTTCAACATGTTTTTGGTGATGTTTTGCCATGTCATGACTCTATTTTGGTTTGGTTTGGTTGGCCCTTGCATGCTCCATGCAGTTGTAGTGCAATTCCATGAAATAGCCTAATATGCATCATGCTTTAACATGTCATTCTAGCATGCTTTTGGCTTAACTCTAAGAAGCTTTTGTCCATGTTTTAACATGCTCCAGCTCTGATTTGTGTTGTTTTGGTCATGCATGCCATGCTTTGTATAGCTATAGTGCATTCTAGCTTGTTAGTTTTGTGTATCAAGTCTACTAGTATGCATTGCTTGGCCTATTTGAATGATTTGGCATCATTTCATATGTGATTTCAGTCCATGTTTCATGGTCATACACTTGCATTTGTCACTCATTCAATGCGTTGGAGGGTTTGCCCCTTTATGCCTTAACATGAATCATTGTGTATGCCTTCATGCCTAAGCTTGCAAGCTATCATTTCAATGTGTTTTTGGGGTTATTTTGCCATGATATAACTCTGATTTTTGTTGGTTAAGTCATCTCATGCTTGGTCTTAATAGGTGTAGTGTAATCCACCTTATTTGCCTTGCACGCATCATGCCTTATGCCCTCCATGCTAGCTTATTTTGGCTTCCTTCCATACATGTTTTAGTATCATTTTGACATGTTCTAGGATTGTTTTGGGTTACCTTTTCCATATGCTTCATGTTTTGCATAGTTATAGTACAAGTGCTCTTGCTAGTTTCAAGCTTTGGGCTTCATAACATGCTTCATTTGTATCATGTACTTGATTTGGCATCATTTTTCATGACATTTCAGAGCTTATCACATTTCCATGTTCCCATTTCTTTCATGATTTAAGTGCTTAAAAGGGTTGTGCATTGTTGCCTTGCTTATGGCTTAGCTTGTATGCTTGCATGCCTAGGCCTTTGAGCCCCTACCTTAGCATGTTTAGGTCTTTGTTTTGACCTATTTAAGCTCTATCCATGTTTGGTTCATGCATTTGTGCCATGTATTGCATGCCCCCTTTGTGGTACTCTTTGTTAGCTTTAATGCTTTAAGGACCGTTGCATGCTTTGCTTGTGTTGTTTGAATGATTTGGCATCATTTCTTACCTTATTTCAGTGCACTTAGTGTTGTTACACTTTTGCATTTGTCACTCCTTGAGCACTCTTGAGAGTTGTGCTCTTAGGTTTTTTTGATGGGCCATTGCATGTACATGCTTGTATATGCTTCATGTGCACTGGCCACTGATTTGGGCATGAATGAGGTCTACCCTCTTTTGGTTTAAGTCCATTTAGCATGTTTATTTACATGTTGTTCGCATGCTTATTATTCATTGCACTAAGTATGCCATCTTACATTGCATTGCGCATGCCATATGGTTATTTGCATTGTGTATGCCAAGTTGTTTCTTTGCATTGAGTATGCATGTTCCTAACATTGCTAAGTTGCCCTTATAGCATTGCATGCATGCATTAGCATTGTTCGCATGTCATTAGCTTTGTTAAGTTGATCATGTCATATTGTATTGAGTATGTCATGTTGTTGTTTGCGTTGTGTATGCCATGTTGTTGCATTGTTATTTGGATTAAGTGTTAATCTGAGCACGAGAAACAAGGGACGTTTCATAATTGAAGTGATGAAACATGCCTCAATTCTCAGTCGTCGACGCTCTTGATCAAGCATGATAGAATTTTAGGCTTTATGTGTTTACTTGTGCATTCATTTTATATTGAATTGTGCAATTTGACTTCTCGGCCATCACATATTGAAATGCGCGATTGGTGGCCTGAGGGTCAAGAACTACACTCCCTTGAGCTCATGAAATGATAGGGAGGGTGGTTGTGCACACATATCTTGCAAATACATTGCCATGCCCTTTCTTGCTCTCTGTTGCAAAGAAGTCGAGAAATGCAAAGAACAATCGGTCGACGATCGAAAAACTAGCTGGCCGACCACTTTTTTTGGTTTTCAGCACAGAAAGTGGTCGGCCAGTGGATGGTGACATCCCTAGGTGGTCGGCCAACCTCCCACAAGTCTCCAAGGTGAGTTGGAAGCTTTCTGGAGCTTGGTGCAAGATTCTGAGGACAATTGCAAACAGAGGCAAATTGGGGCATCGTGACGGATTTCCGAACGAGGCGACCAAGCATGCATCTAATCTTCTCCCTCTAAGAACCTCTTGTTTTACTACTTTATTTAGCTTCGTTACTTAGCTAGATTAGGCATTCGTTTTATACTTTAATAGTTAATATGTTTAGCTATTTCAATTTGTTTTGTAATAATTAGTTAAATAGGATTAGTTAATTAGTTTGTTTTGTAATAATTACTTTAATTAGCTTAGATTAGCTAGTTAGCTTCTTATTCAGTCCTTCCGTCGAGAGAGCGCAATGTTGTAATAAGTGTGCGTGTGTGTGATGCATGTCTTCCAACCCCTATTTCTTTCTCCCTTTTACTTAACCGCTTACGATGGTTAGTTTTAGGGCATATTTTGTTTAGCATACCTTATGCTCGCATGCGTGCATCCATTCATCTGTCTTGCATGCATCGGGCTCGGCGCATCATACTAATTACATTGTATTTTCAATACATTTTCTTGAATACGTATTCAACAGCATCTTATCAAGTTGCATTTCACATGACATTCTAGGTAGCCGAGCCTATCTTAATTACATTTTCGCATGTGTTGTATTAGCCATCTTAACATGAACTAGGATCATGCATGATTTCTAACTAGTTCTTTATTTTGGCTCGGAATACACTGTAAGTATTTACGCTTTAGCATACTGCATGTGTGTTAATGTTGCCATGAAAGCATGCTTGCCATGAGGTTAATTGCTTATTTGCTATAACTGCCTGAATGCTTGTGGGTGAAGGTTAGATTGCTTGAATTGGAACAATTCATCAAAATTCACGTTTTAGTCTACTCGCGAGTAGCAAACTTCAAACCATTTTCAAAAACGAACATGCAATGTTTTGTTCCAAATTAGGCGATCTAGTCTATACTTGTATGCTATATGCATCACATAATAATTCTAGGTTAATAACCGGAATAAGAACACATGTGTTTTCAAAAACAAAATATCATGCTTAGTAAAGGCCGATCCTTTGATAGGGCGAGCGAGGGTGCTCATTGCATGACATTCCCCTCTCGTACCCAAGTTCCTGAGCCGAGACAACTTTGATGATGACGGACACGTGGCGTTCGGCACGAGTCAGGGTTTTCTAAATTCCCCCAAAAATAAAATATTTAGGTGGCGACTCTGTATCTGGCAAAGCAGTCCATGTTTGGCACTTCTTTATTAAAATCAGTTTTCCAAAACGATTTGCTGGATTTGGACTCTTTGGTGATTTATCGATCTTACATCACACATTGTGAGATTAGATTCAAAACCGTGACATGAGTCCGAACTTGTAGTAGCTAGAGAGCAAACGAATTTCGCGCTGAGCTCGGGAGTCCTCGGCCATGTCTATAGGTATCAGACCGCGTGTTCTACCGCACACATAAGTCCATATGAGCTTAGAATGCCCTAGTAAGAAGTAGGGGCATTCCATCTACATGTGTAAGTGTGTGTTCATTGAAAGTGAAAACTAAAATCTGATCATGACCATATAATATGGAAACAAATTATCTGAATGTTGTAAAAAGGACTACTTGCCTATGTTTATAATGTTCTGTTCACCTGTAGCAAATGGAAAATACAAGAAGTGATAGAACAGCTTAATCATTTAAGGCTCGAATGAGTTGCATGGAACAAATGCTTGCAGCTTTAACTGAGACAATGGCTCAACAACAACAGAGGCAACAACCTTTGCCCCCTCCACCTCCGCTGGTGCAAGTTGAACCGAATAACAATGATATAATCAACTTAACCCAGAAGTTTATGAAGATGAAACCGCCAACTTTCTTGGGTGGTATTGAACTCTTAAAGGCAGAAACATGGTTGCTTCAAATAGAAAAGTTATTTGAAGTGTTCCCTTGCTCCGCGACGCAGAAAGTACCCTTGGCCACCTACACCCTAAAGGATGAAGCCCGGAGATGGTGGTTATTAGTTCGAAATAACAATGGGGACATGACATGGACTCAGTTCAATGAGATATTTTACAATAAGTACTTTCCCCAATGCTTCAGGGATCGGAAAGTGTCAGAGTTTCAAGAACTTAAGCAGGGCAGGATGTTTGTGGCTGAGTATGAAGCCAAATTCACCTAACTATCTCGGTTTGCTCCACATATGGTGGATACTGATTACAAAAAGGCACAACAATTCGAAGACAGCTTAGATTTAGAAGTGTTTGATCGCGTAGGCGTCTTGAAATTGCCTATCTATGTGGAAGTTTTAGACAGAGCAATAATGGTGAAAGCCACCCTGGCAACAATGAAGCAAGCTAAGGCACCGACAACAGAATGGAGAAACAAAAGGTCTAGATCCAATTTTCGGAAGGGCCATTTATTCTTTATGAACAAAAAACAAAATACTGAATCTTTAAGCAGTACAAGCCAAAGCAATTGATTTATGCCTAACTGTCCAAAATGTGGAAGGAAACATAAAGGCACGTGTCATCATGCATTGAGTGCGTGTTTCAGGTGTGGCAAAACCGGTCACATGATTAGAGATTGTCCGATGAGGTTCGACAATGCTAACCATCTGGCGGCAAGCTCAGTCGAATCCGCTCTTGTAACGAAGACTAATACAAGAACAAATGCTAAGGGTAATACCGAGAATGAAACACTAAGGCAAAGAAAAGTGTTTGCACTAGTGCCTAGGGATGTACAAAATACTGAGGCAGTGGTGTCAGGTATAATCTTTATCTGTGCTCAGAATGCCTATGTACTGATTGATTCTGATTCTACGCATTCATATGTCTCACATGTTTTTTCTTAGAAATTAACTAGACCGTTAGAACCTATGAATTGTTTTCTATTTGTGTCTACACCATCTAGGGGTTCTATGATATGTGCTTATGTATATCTAGTATGTGATATTATGATTGGTGATATGACATTGTATGTTGACTTGCTGCCCTTGAGCATTGATCATTTTGATTGTATTCTGGGTATGGATTGGCTGACTAAATATTGCGCCACTATTGATTGTATGAATAAAGCCGTCATGTTCAAACCACCTAGTATACCTGAGTTTGTTTTCACTGGGAATGGGGTAGTTCCTCCACCATATTTGATTACATTCATGAAAGCCATGAAGTTGATGAGGAAAGGATGTCAAGGCTACTTGTGTTGTGTAACGACTGAGTCTTTAGATAATGCAAGTGTGGAAACTACTTTCCGTGGTTTGTGAATTTCTTGATGTGTTTCCTAATGACCAACCCGCAGATTTGATTGATAGGGAAATTGAGTTTACTGTTGATGTAGTACTTGGAACACAACCTATATCCAAGACTCCTTATAGAATGTCGACTTCCGAACTAAAAGAGTTAAAAGTCCAACTCCAAGAACTCTTAGACAAGAAATTCATCTATCTGATTAACTCACCTTGGGGAGCTCCAGTGTTATTTGTCAAAAAGAAATACAGGTCTTTGAGGCTATGTATTGACTACCGTGAGTTGAACAAAGTACTGTCAAGAATAAATATCCACTACGCCGAATAGATGATTAATTTGACCAACTCCAGGGAGCCCAAGTGTTTTCTAAAATTGACCTTAGATCCGAGGTATCACTAGTTAAAGGTTAAGACAGAAGATATAGAGAAAACTGTATTCAGAACTATATATAGGCACTATGAATTTTTAGTAATGCCATTTGGGGTAACTAATGCCCTTGCGGCGTTCATGGATTTAATGACTAGGGTATTCAAACAATTTCTGGATGAATTTATTGTTGCCTTTATTGATGATATACTAATTTATTCCAAAAGCAGGGAAGAGCATGAGAACCATTTGCGAACTACTTTATAAACTTTGGAAGAAAAGAAACTATATGCAAAATTATCCAAATGTGAATTTTGGCTTGACAATGTGACATTTTTGGGACATGTAATCAACAAGGACGGTATCTCTGTTGACCCTCAGAAAATTAAAGCCATTGTAGACTAACCAAGACCAACAAATGTGTCAAAAGTTAGAAGTTTTCTGGGATTAGCAAGATATTACAGAAGATTTGTGAAAGACTTCTCAAAACTTGTTATGCCATTGACTCAATTAACCTAGAAAAATGTCTCATTTGATTGAAACGACTAAAGAGAGTCTGCCTTCCAAGAGTTGAAGACCAGATTAGTGACCGCACCGATTTTAACTCTACCTAATGGTACTGATGGGTTTCAGATTTATAGTGATGCATCTTGCAAAGGCTTGGGGTGTGTCTTAATATAAAATGGAAAGGTGATTGCTTATGCTTCTCGGCAACTCCAACCACATGAAAAGAACTATCCGACACATGATCTCAAACTAGCAACTGTAGTATTTGCCTTAAAAATTTGGCGACATTATTTGTATGGTGTAACTAGTGAGGTGTATACCGATCACAAAACTTTAAAATACTTTTTTACCTAAAAAGAACTGAACATGAGACAAAGAAAATGACTAGAATTGATCAAAGACTATGATCTGCAAATTCTGTATCATCTAGGGAATGCAAATACCGTTGCAGATGCATTGAAACGAAAATCCATTGGGAATTTGTCATGTTTGCTCATCGGCCAGAAAGCATTGTTATGTGACCTAGAAAGGAATAAGATTGAAATTGTATTACGCGAACAAGGCGGGATCTTGGCCGCCATTTCTGCTCAACCTGCAATCATTGAAAAGATTAAAGAGAAACAATGTGAAGATGAGTTCTTGAAGAAAATTTTCGATGAAATTGACTCAAAACCAAGGCCCGGGTTTGTGATTGAAAATGATGTGTTAAAATTTCAGAGTCACCTTTGTGTGCCAGATTGTTTTGACTTGAGAAAACACATCATGACTGAAGCTCATAAATTGAAACTTGCTATGCATCCGAGAAACAAAAAGATGTATCATGACTTGAAACAAAATTGCTGGTGGCCGGGAATAGAGGTGCAACTTGGACGGGCTTAACTCGAGCAACCTGAGCCCAGCCAAAATTTTTTTAGGGCTTGGACAAAATATTTTCAAATTCGATATAAATTGAAACTTGCTATGCATCCGAGAAACACAAAGATGTATCATGACTTGAAACAAAATTGCTGGTGGCCTGGAATAGAGGTGTAACTTGGACGGGCTTAACTCGAGCAACCCGAGCCCAGTCCGAATTTTTTTAGGGCTTGGACAAAATATTTTCAAATTCGGTATGGGCTTGGACAAAAATTCATAAGCCCGAATTAAATTCTGGTGGGCTTAGGCAAAGACATCAGACAACCCGAGCAATCCGAAGCCCGAATTATGCATATATAGATACATAAAAATATTAAATATATATATATATATATAAATTATTAGCCATTACATGATATTAAAGTAATTTATATTATTAAATATACTGAATACATATTATATATACAAATAACATAAAATCTTACTTTTTTATTTTTATTTTCACTCATAAATTGTTAGGACTACTATAGTAGCATCTCTCTTACATTATACAAATTATTTATTTTGATGGTATTAATGATTTTCTAATAAAAAAAAAATTATAAATAGGGTCAAATTTTAATAATTTAATAATGTAGCTGCAAAAAAAAAAAATTTGAAATTCATTTACAATTTTGGCAATTCGGGCAACTCGGGCAATTTGGGTTTAACTCGAGTCAAGCTTGGGCAGACGACCTTGGGTTACAATTCGGGCTTGGGTGAGCTTGGGCAGTTCTCAGCACAACTTGGGCTGAGCTTAGACAATCTCCCAACCCAACCGAACCCGCCCCAGTTGGACCTCTAGCCGGGAATGAGAAAGTCTATTACAAATTTCGTGGCTAGATATTTACACGGCCAACAAGTTAAAATTAAACATCAACGACCCGATGGTTTGCTACAACCGCTTTCAATACCGAAATGGAAATGGAAACATATCATGATGGACTTCATTGTCGAATTACCTCGCTCTCCTCGGGGTATGGATTCTATCTGGGTAATTGTTGATCATTTAACTAAATTTGCACATTTCTTACCTATCAAATCTTTGTATAATGCAGATAAGTTGGCTAACTTGTATGTTAATGAGCTTGTGAGATTACATGCTGTGCCAGTATCTATTGTATCCGACAGAGATCCTAAGTTTACTTTAAGATTTTGGTAGAGTCTACAGCAAGCTCTAGGAACTAAATTGAGACTAAGCAGTGCTTATCATCTACAGACTGATGGCCAATCTGAACGAACCATTCAGATATTGGAAGACTTGTTATGGATATGTGCCCTAGACTTTCACGACAATTGGGAAACCTACTTACCATTGGCCGAGTTTGTGTATAACAACAGCCACCATTCGAGCATCGGTATAGCTCCGTATTAGGCTTTGTATGGTAGGAAGTGCCATTCTCCAATTTGCTGGGCTGAGGTTGGTAATAGACCCTTGTTGGGACCAGAACTTGTGGCAAAAACAACTGAGAAAGTGAAATTGATTCAACAACGTCTGAAAACTGCACAAAGTTACCAAAAGAGTTATGTAGATGTTCAGAGAAGAGATAGGGAATACAAAGTCAGTGACCATGTATTTATAAAAGTAACTCCAATGAAGGGTCAGACACAATTTGAAGTGGAAGGAAAACTAGCACCAAGATACATTGGCCTGTATGAAGTTTTAAAGAAAATCAACCCAGTGACGTATTGAGTAGCCTTACCACTAGTCATGGAGCATATGCACAACGTTTTTCATGTCTCTATGCTTTGGGATTATTTGAGAGACCCATTACATGTGATTGAGCCAACCCATATGCTTCTGAAGGATGATTATACGTACGAAGAAAGACCTATTCAGATTATGAATCGCCGGATCAAAAGATTAAGGAACAAAGAAATTCTGTTAGTGAAAGTGGATTGGCAAAACCACAGAGGGACATAGGGAGCATGGGAGATGAAGGAACATATGATGAAAAGATACCCAGATTTGTTACCTCTAGACCCGATGTTTTTCAAAAAGAAGGTAACTCGAGTTTAGAAGACCAAACTCTTTAAGGGGGGAAGGCTGTAACAACCCTGACCTCTGATTTACATTAATTCATGGTTAAATGAGCCTAATCAGTAATTAAGAGAAATTCCAAATTAAATTGCATGTGTATATGTTGCATTATTGTGTTCATATCTGTTTATCATATAATTATCTGTTTCCGTTTCTGTTTCGTTCTGTAAATTAAGGGCCTTATCGACATCCAATCGCGAAATTGACTTGATATATGAGTTATTTGGAATTTTTAGGAATTTATGGTAGGTTCAATTGAAATTCGATTCGGAACGATTAAATTCAAATAATTTAATGCTCATTAGATTAGTAGTAATTAATTAATTAATTTTTGATCAAGCCTATATGTAACAACCCCATCACGTATAATGATTAGTACTTGATTAATTAAGAGGATTTGAGATTTAATTGCTGAGTATTATAATTTATTTGAGATTTATGAGAATTGTAAAATCTGACTCGTATATGATTTGATTGAAGGTTTATTTTGGAATTAGAAATTAAGGGTCTAAATGGCTTAAGGAAGTGAAATTGAGAAGTTAATCAATTTAATTTTAATTACGGACCCATTTTGGAGTTTAATTAAATATTCGATTCAGTTTAGTGGAATTGAGATTCGATTAATTAGGTTCTAATTGGAGTCGATTAAATTATGAGGATTGAGAATTGTGATTATTGTGAATTAAATTTAGTTATGATGTGCCCAATTTGAATATGTAAATTAATTGACAGAGATTTGGAGTCCAATTAGAAATTGAAGGCCTAAATGATTTGAGAAATCAAAATTGATGATAACAATAAGTTCGATTTATTATTTGGAGCATTTTGGGAGTCTGATTAAAAATCTGATTCATACCGATAAATTTAAATATAATTAATTGGACCCTAATGGAAGTCAAATATATTAATTTAATTATGCGAGATTTATGATTTATTATAATTAATTTGATCATGTGTTGATTAAGATTTATTAAAATTAAGTGGTACTTAATTAAATTATTCCTAAACATAAGTTAAATTGGACCAAATTAATATTGGGGGTGTAAATTAATATTGGGGGTGTAAATGGGTGTGGGTGTAGTGAGAAATCTGTGCATGTGTGTGTATGTGTTAGAAATCAAGTGTGTGCATGTGTGCACATGTCCTGTTCTTGGCCAAGAAGTGAAGTGGTGTGTGTGTGGGTGTATGCACAGATAATTCTCGCTAGAGCCCATCCAACTTTTTGACACTCCTATCCAATTCCTTATATTCTGATAAAGAGAGAAACAAGAGACAGAGGGAGAAAACCGTAGGAAGAAGAGAAGAAAAGAACTCAAGCCCTCTGTTGAAATTGAAGGAAAAGCTTAGGAGATTCATCAAATTCAAGAGTTTAGGTAAGAAATTCAAGCTTAATCCTTATAGATTGATTTCTTAATAACCAAAATCAAGGAGTAGATGGGTTTAATTTCATGAAAATAGAAGGAATAAGGAAAAGAATGAAGAAGATTTGAGATGGGTTTGATAATTAAGAAATTGATGTTGTAATTTAATGTTTAAATTGATCTTTGTCATCCTTCATAAATTTTAAGTCTAACCTTGCATGCATTGTGGGTTCTAAGATTCTAGACCTTAATTCATGATTTAAAGGTTCATGAGCTTAAATTAAGATGGATATGAAGAAAAGTAATAAAAACCTAAATTATAACAAGTCAAGAAATAAAACTTTGATTTGAAAATATAAAATAGTTAGTTTTGGGTCTTAATTTCATACATGCAAATGATTATCTAAGAAGTTTCTAATTTTAATTTCATGATGGAAAAGGGTTTGAGGTCGATTCTATGTAAACAAAAAATAAATTAGCAAAAAATGACTTAGGTTCATGATTATGGAAATTAACTTAAAAATTAATTATTTTTATATGTATTTTATTGTTACATGCATGTAATTTAGAGAGATTAAAGAGTTAATTCATGAACATGGTTGGGGTTGATCCTTATGGAAATAATTACATTCACAAAGAAGGTTTTAAGAATTAAGCCATGCAATTTATAAAAATCAAGTTTATGAGAATTTGGGGTTAATTCTCATGTTAGACAAGATTTTTGAATTTTATTATGAAAGATAGAAATTAGTTTAATTTAAATTTGAATCCATGCATGTAATGTAATTTAAGAGTTTTATTGGATTTAAACATGTTATTGAATATATTAAATTAGTTAGTTTTATTTGAATTACATGTATGCAATGTTTGCTAGGAAAATTGGCAAGAAAATGAGAGTTTGGAACCATGTTCAATTGATGGAGATTAAGTTAGAAGTTAATCATTTTGAGTTGGGATTTGGCTTGATATGGAGAAAATGATTTCAAACTAGATTTGGCAATTGGAGCATGATTTTGAATAAATGATTTAGCAATTTATGACTTTAATAAATAGTTTTCCATGTTGGTATACTAAAGTGCATGTTTTGAAGCTTTAAATACCAAATTTGAACTTTCATTTCAATTTTTAGAATTTCAGAATTTTCGTTGTTCGCTCGAGCGAGGGAAGTCTCGCTCGAGCGTGAAAATCAAGCTCCCAGTAGTTTTTCAAATTTTACAGTTCGCTCGAGCGACCAAAATGGCGCTCGAGCGAAGACTCCATTTTCAGCACATTTTGAAAAGTTGCATTTAGTTCATATTTTTATCCTCATCTCTTTCCAAAACATTCTAGACATGATTTATGACTCAATAAAGATTAATAAGCTACTAATCAACATAGATTAGTTAGTTAAGGAATGAATCATTGATCTTATGGTAATTATTTAAGAAGCTAAGTAAAGGATTAACCTATTTGGAAAGAGGGACTTAGTAACAAAAGAATATGTGAAATAAGAACCCAGTTTACTTAATTGAGAAAGAATAAACGTAGTAGAATCTCAGACTACTTGGACAGAAAAGACAGGAAAGTCAAGTTTGATCAAGGAAATAACATTGTATTTCTATGTATATATGTTATGTGATTGTGTAGGTTGCGTGCCATTGTCTGCCTGGTTTATCTGATATGTCCAGTCTGTCTGATTTGCTTCTGCAGCCATCTGTGAGTAATAACTTTGTAAAGTTATGTTCAATGCTATGTATTTTCAGTATACTGTGATACGAAATGATTGATTCTTTGAAAAGCTATGATATGTTGGAAATGAATGAATGATGGTCCAAGATTCTAAAAGTTAATCGTGGCATCCTTAGCACTACATGATATGCGTCCCTTCATGGGTCATCAGGTCCCTTTATGGGTCATCAGAACGTCTCTGTGCACATGAGTCATCAGAAAGCCTTCAAGGCTGTCCCTTTATGGGTCATCAGGTCCCTTTATGGGTCATCAGATTTGTGAATACTATTGGATGTACCACGTATGATTATGTTACAAACCTGATTATGGAAATGATGTTGTACAAGTACATGAATCTGTTTTGATACGAATATGAACATGAACATGATTATGTTTCTGACATGAACTCTGATTTCTAATTCTGTGATGGACATCATTCATTAAAACCCTTTACTCTGTTATTATTCACTGGGCTTTAGCTCACTCTATTATTTATGTATGTAGGTGATCAGGCGCGTGACCAGGCTCAGAGGCTTCTACCTAGAATCTGTTTTGTCAGCCAGCCTATGTGCCTCACGTGGAGGTTCCGGATATGTCAAGTGTCTATTGCTCTGTGACTTAAAGTTTAAGTTTTATTTTCGTGTATTTTGTGAATAGGGTTAAGTCCCTTTTGTCTAATCTGTATATATATTATGACTTAAAGATGATGTGTATAGATGTATATAAAAAGTTTAAAATTTTTCTGTCTCATATAAGTCTGCACAGCTCAATGGACGTTGTATATTCTTATTTGCTTCCGCAGCCCCTTAATATTATGTTAATCTGTTCAGAGGCCGTAGGTAATTCTCAGATTACTGGCCGGTTACGGTGCCAAACCTATAGGGGCGGGTTTGGGTCGTGACACTATATAAGCCCACTCCTACCCCTTCCTATACACTTTTATACTCTCATTTCCTCATCTTTTGAGTTCAAACGTGAGAGAAAAGAGAGAAAGAGAAGGAAGACTTGATTTCAACTAAAGTATTGAGGAAATTAGAAGAACTTGAAAGTTTGGCTTAGAAACTCAAACAATTAGCTATCTAGCATTCAATTGAGAAACAAAGGTAAGAACTCAACCATTTGATTATGTAATTGAAATAGCTATTGTTATTTCATGTGAACTGGGAGATGAATTAAAAGAGTTAAGTTAGAATTAAAGAGAAATGAATCATATCATGCATGCATGCTCATTTTATCATAATTTGAAATTGTTTTCAAATAATTCCCTCTTGCATGTCCTCACTTTGACCTTGGTTTGAGAATTCAGCATATTTTTAAGTTAGACACCTCATTAGATCATGTTTGGAAGCTTGGAACTTACACATTTACATGCATGATGTATATAGTTATGTTTTTAAAAAATTGGGTTTGGTTTTGCATACATCACATGCTCTTGAACCTTGATTTTGTGGAATTGATTTTGAATTCACCGTGTTTTCCAAGTTTACCAAAGATTCCTTGAGTTTTGGCTTAAGGAACCATAATTTGCAGCTTTGGGGTTGAATTTGAAGCTTGGAAGCAAATCTGAAAATTCCATAATTCTACTTCTACGCTCGAGCGACAGATCCTGCGCTCGAGCGACCACCTTCATTTTCACACTTCTGCTCGAGCGACCAAAAGTTGGCTCAAGCATAAAATGCATGCTCCCAGAAGTTTTGCGTGTTTTGCAGGTCGCTTGAGCGACAAAAGTTGCGCTCGAGCAAGGGTATGAGTCGCACGCTCAAGCAAGCATCGAACAAGCATCAAGCGGAAAAATCAAGCGACCAGCACTTTGCAAAAGTTTACAGACCGCTTGAGCAACAGAAGTTGCGCTCGAGCGACCACTCACATTTTGCATGTCCGCTCGAGCGAAGGAAATTGCGCTCAAGCGAGGACCTTACTTTCAACAAGTTTTGTTAAGTATTTTTAAGTGTATTTTAGCATCCTCATTGCATCCTAGTCATTCTTAGGCCAAGATTAAAACACAATAATTGAGGTAAAAAGTAGAAATGCACCAAGACAAAAAAGAACCAAGTTAATAATTTCGGGTATGTAATCTAGGACATATTCGTTCTGTATCTGTGTAGGTCACACGCCATGAGATATTTGAATTGCCTACTTTGTCCGCTTACTTGAAGCCATATGTTATCTATGAGTAATAACTTAGTAAAGTTATGTTCAAGTTTGATGATGCTGTTCGTTTCCGGTGAATGGACTGGACCGATCCAAGCTCCTCGAGCCCACGTTTGAGTGGCGAAGCCCACTAGATGACCTGCAAGTAAGTTCAATGGGGAACGGGGTAGTCCCCTAGCGAACCCTCCGACAGGCAAGTTAACAAAAAGAAAGGAAATGAAGTATGTAGAGAGAGATTGGAGATAGAAAGCTTAACCTTCTTCTTGTCTTTGATGCTTGCTTATATCCTTTGGTAATCATTTCACTGTCCCTTCCGACGTGCCCCCCTCGCCCAAAGCCTGTGCTGTAACTTACCTTGTTCAGGGTGAGGGGGCGCCGTTCCGACGGGGAGGTGTTGTCGTAATAAATGCTGTGATGGGCTACATTAATGGTGATGTGTTGTGGCAATAACTTTGCAGATCTTTGTCTATTGATGTGGCCTATCCCACACCTGCCATATGTCTGAATGCCATTGGCCTTCGTGCCCAGCTGGCCTCCAGTTGCCATGGGCTTTACCAACCGGGTTATGCAGTGGGGTCCAAATGGTGGGCTTGGGTTAGTTCGCTATGGGCTGTGGCCTTTATGGGCCTAGCCATGTCAGTAGTCCCCCATTCCCAAGTGCGCACCAACGAAGGAATAGTAATGAGAAAATGTGCCCGAATAGGGAGTCGGGTTAGGGGGCCGAGCGTGAAAGGGTCCGACCGTGGAGGATGACCGAGCGGCAGGACCGACCATGAGGTGTGCCGACGGTGAGGGGAACTGAGTGGGAGGACCGACCGTGAGGGGTGTCAACTATGGGGAGGGTCGATCGCACGGAGACCGAGCGGGAAGGAAAACCGCGGGGCTGACTACGTGAAGGCCGAGCGGATAAGCCGACCAAGAAGAGAGCTGACCAGGTGAAAGCTGAGCAGACGAGCTGACCGCGTGAAGGCCGACCGTGTGAGCTGACCGTGAGGAGGGCTGACCGTGAGAAGGCCGAACGGAGGGGCGCGGGGCTCAAGAGGCGGCGTGTGAAATGAGGATTTGAAGTGGAAAAGACAGGGGAAGGTGGGGAGGCAGTGCATCGTGGCCATACACGTGGCAATATCGTGGGGGTTAGGTTAGGCGTTGGAGCAAAAATGAAATGATAGGTCATTATGGGGTTGAAAAGACAGTTTTGGCGGATGATTTGAAAAGTTTTCAAACTGGCGAAAATTAATTAGGATCCTTCGAATACGGGCAAACCGTGGGCTTTTGGCATCATTCGATTCACCTACTTGTTTACAAAGAACCAAAACATTCTAAGTCTTACTTCATTTGTTGCTCATGATACACCTTTGCGACACTTCTTCGATTTTCTTACACCTGCAGCAGAAACGATTCGCAAACATACCCTAAAAATGGCACAAGAAGGAGCTGTGACTGTGAGGGTAGACCCACTGGGTGAGGACGACGCAGAGGAGTTGGCGGCACGATATAGGACGGAGACGCGAATGGTGACGGTAGGGGAACCGGTGGCACGATCTCAAGCGTCCACCATGATAGCGGCTCCAAGGCCAATAAGCCAGGTAGAGCCAGATCATTGGCATACTAAGGCGGACAAATCCACAATTACTGCGGCGGAGTTGGAGACGATCCGGGAATAATACCAGATTCCGGTTGAAGTGGAGTTATTGCTGCCAACATCGACGGAGAGGCCATCGGACGCCAGGCCAGGGCAGTTTTCGCTTTATGAGAAAGCTCTGAAGGGGGGCTTGAGGTTGCCATTGCCGTAGGTGGTGGTGGATGTGCTTAACCGTCTGGAGGTAGCACCAGGCCAATTGATGCCCAATGCGTGGAAGATCCTGCTGGCCTGTGCGAGTGCCTGGCCAAAGGCGAATGACGATGAGGCCATGACAGTGGACGAGTTCTTCGCGTGCTACAAGGCCTCGGGGCAGCAAGAAACTTGGGTGACCTTTCAGCAATGGGAAAGGCTCGTATGGGCCGCCTCGTCGATCAAGGGGTGGAAACCATGGTGGTTCTACGTGGGTGCCAGTAGAGGAGTTAGTGTGTGCACCATTTGAAAGGTGCCCACCCGATCGATGGAGCCAAAATTTGGAGCAGAAGCAGAGGAGAAGGTGAAAAAAGTAAAGGAGTGGAGGGAGAGGGAAAAAGCCAAGTGGGACGAGCTTGTTCAGCCGTCCGCACTATTTGAGGCAAGGTTGGTTCCACAGCCGATCGGTGGGGACCTCAATTGAGCGGAGTTGGAACCAAGGAGAAAAACTCAAGAGGCAGAGGATCAGGCCATCCTTGCCAAGGCCCAAAAATTCAAAGAGTCCCAGGCCGACCGACCACCACAACCAGTGGCCAGGGAGAGGATTCGCCCTCGCCCCAAACCCTTGGGAGAGAAAAACTTGGGTGAGATTGAGGCGGAGCGAGGAGGAGCCTGCCCAAAAGAGAAGGAAGGAAGGGAGGGCAGAGAAGGCCAGTCTGGCCAAGGAGAGAGAAGTTGCTGGGAAAGAGGAGACTCCAGGGGGAGTAATCGCCCCAGAGGTGGTAGACGTTGCCTCAGAAGTGAGGGAGGTTGTGCCAGTGGTGGCAGCGATGGGGGTAGGGGTCAGTGGGGTCGCTCCTGAATTTAGGAGGAAGGAATAGCCCCAGGGGGGACCTGCCCCCCAAGGAGGAGGGGTTAGCCTGACCACAACAATCTATCACACTCGAGCGGTGGCGGGCGGCCGGAGGAGAAGAAGCCCACCAAAGTCAAGGCACTACCAGTGAGCATAGTGGAGGAGGCAGCCTTGCGCTCGGCATCAAGATTTAACGAAGTTGACCTGTTGAGGGGGTTATGCTCCGCCCAAATAGAGGTAACCACCCTAGCAGGGGCTCTGTTGAGGAAAGGGGAGGCTGCCAAACTCAAGGCTGATGAGGCCAAGGCTCAGCTGGCCAAGTTGAAGAAGGAAAGCGCAAGCTAGGAAACTACTCACATTGATCTGCAAGCTGCCAAGGTGGAGCTAGAGAATACACGCCGTCAAGTTGTGTCACTCGAGTTCCAATTGGGTAGCGAGCGGAAGAAATTGGAAGAGGCCCAAGCAGCCTGTTCGGTCGCGATGGAACGGCACGAAGAGGCGATGAGCAATAATGAAGAACTGGTCAGACAAAAGGATGAAGCAGATGCAAGGGTGGACAGTCTGCTGAAGGAGTTGGAAGGGGAGCGTGCAAAGGCGGTGGAGGAGAATGAGACGCTTCATAAGGAGTTGGAAGCGGAGAGGGGCAAGGCGACCACTGAAAGGGAGGTCCTCCAGAAGGAGTTGGAGGCGAAGAGTCCCAGGGCTGCTGCTGAGAGGGAGGCCCTGCAGAAGTAAATGGAGAAAGGGAGGGCGAAGGCGGCCACTGAGAGGGCGACCCTGCAAAAAGAGTTGGACGAAGAAAGGGCGAGGGCAGCTTGCGAAAGGGCGGCATACCCTGATCTATACGTCGCAGCAGTTGATCAATTCAAGGGGTCACCTGAGTTTCAGATGGCAGTCGACGCAGCAGTCGCCAGCAGCTTGGCGAGGGGGGAATCAGGGGAGGGGCGAGCTCATCGAGGATGACTGCTGGGGGAAAGTCTGAAGCAGAAGTCATTGAGAGCTTCCAGTAATCAGACGGCTTCTACAAACACGAAATGGCTGAGTACTGGGACAGTAGGTGGAAGATGTTCAAGCGTAGAGCGGAAGAGCTATTCCCAGACTTGGACCTGAGTAGTGTAACAATTGGTGAAGACGATGTGGCTCAGACCCCCCTAGATGAGGGGATTAAAGAGAAAGATCTTTTGTCTAGTGAAGAGGAGTAGTCTGAAGAAGAAGAAGAAGATCTGGCGCAGACTTTGTGTGGCGTTTTTTTTTTTTTTTTTGCATTGCTGTAATGGACTCATGTACAAATTTCTAAATAAATAAAACTGCAATTATGTTTTCCTTTGATCGTCTGTTCTTGTGCGACTGAGATGAATGAGAATGGTGGCTTGTGTACCACTGGTTCCTTGTAGGAAAAACTAGATTTAAGGACTTCTCTATGCAGGGCGAGCTTGAACTTGTAGTAAAACTTGGGGCGGAGCAAGGTCAAGAACTCTTCAATACGGAGCGAATTTGTACTTGTAATAAAAAATTTCATGCAGGGTTAAAATGGAGAACTCTTCAATGGAAAGTGGACTTGAACTTGTAGTAAAAATTGGTACAGAGTAAAGTTAAGTTTGTAAAAAAAAACTCAATGCAGAGTGAAGTTAAACGTGTAATGAAATCTCAATGTAGAGTGGATTCCAACTTGTAACTCGATGCAGAATGGATCAGGGTGGTTTATTAGAGGCATGCCTAATGGGAGAAAAGATAATCTGAGTGGTGGAATTTGACTAAGTAAAGAGTAGTGTAAAAACTTTGGCTTGGAATTGTGACTAAGTGTTAAATGGTGACTGAGTATCCTATAAATGCCATAATTATGAAGTTTCACTGATGATGGAATTATCTCAGGTTGGATCGGGAATTGATGTTGCAAGTAACTCATTCTGGACCTGTAGTGGTGGTACTCAGTTTAGTTGAAACTCACGATACTTAGCATGGCTGGGGCTTTGAGTGCTCAGGCTGGCTAAAGCTTTGAGTGTTCGGACTGGACAAGGCTTTTAGATACTCAGTCTGGCTGAGGCTTTAAGTGCTTGATCTGGCTGAGGCTTTTAGATGCTCAGTCTGGCTAAGGCTTTAAGATGCTCAGTTTAGCTGAGGCTTTTAGATGCTCAGTCTGGCTGAGGCTTTGAGTGCTCGGTCTGGATGAGGCTTTGAGTGCTCAGTCTGGCTGAGGCTTTAAGATGCTCAGTCTAGCTGAGGCTTTGAGTGCTCGGTCTGGACGAGGCTTTGAGTGCTCAGTCTGGCTGAGGCTTTAAGATGCTCAGTTTGGCTGAGGCTTTTAGATGCTCAGTCTGGCTGAGGCTTTGAGTGCTCAGTCTGGACGAGGCTTTGAGTGCTCAGTCTGGCTGAGGCTTTAAGATGTTTAATCTGGCTGAGGCTTTGAGTGCTCGGTCTGGACGAGGCTTTGAGTGCTCAGTCTGGCTGAGGCTTTAAGATGCTCAGTCTGGCTGAGGCTTTTAGCGCTCGGTTTGGGCGAGGCTTTGAGTGCTCAGTCTGGCTGAGGCTTTAAGTGCTCAGTCTGGCTGAGGCTTTGTGCTACTGTAACCAAAACGTCATTGAGACACCAAACAGACGACTGAGGTATATAAATGTCAAAAAGTTACATTTGCATGACAGGATGACAAGAATGTTCAAACGTGTGATTTTTCCTTTTTTCGAAAAGAGAATACAATAACTGAGCAATGCAAAAATAGTACTTTATTAAAAGTAACGTTTCAAGTGTTCGGCGTTCCAGGGGTGCGGGAGGTCTCGACCTTCCAGATCCTGAAGTCGGTAGGTGCCTGGACGTGGTCTGGCTTTCACAACGTAAGGTCCCTCCCATTTGGTTGCCAATTTACTCTCAGTCGGATTCTTGGTGGCGAGGGTTGCTTCTCTCAAGACAAGGTCCCCAATAGCAAACTCCTTCGGTCGAACTTTGCGGTTGTAGTGTGCTCTCATTTTCTGTTGGTATGAGGCCAATCTAACAGCAGTGGTCTCCCTGAGTTCTTCACTTAGGTCTAGGTCAGCCCTACGGAGTTCTTCGGTGAGTGCTGGATTTGGATGTAAAACCCTGGGGGTAGGCAGACCGATTTCCACCGGAATAACCGCCTCAACGCCATATGTTAGACGAAAAGAGGTTTCCCCAGTGGGAGTCCGAGAGGTGGTGCGGTAAGCCCATAGCACGTTTGGTAGTTCCTCAGCCCAAAGTCTCTTAGCAGCTTCAAGTTTAGTCTTGATAATCTTTAGGAGAGAACGGTTGGTGACCTCAACTTGGCCATTGGCTTGGGGATGACCGGGGGAAGAGAAACATGGTTGAATCTGGAGGTCGGCACAGAACTTCCTGTATTTAGCGTTGTCGAATTGTTTGCCGTTGTCGGAAACAATGGCCTGAGGGACGCCGAATCTGCAAACGATCAACTGCCAAATGAACCTGGTTGTGTTCCGCTCAGTGATGGTCGCAAGGGGTTCTGCCTCTACCCACTTGGTGAAGTAATCGATGGCAACAATCGTGAACTTGGTCTGGCCTCGGCCGGTAGGAAGTGGACCAACTAGGTCGATCCCCCATTTGGCTTAACGGTAGGGCCGCAGAGTGTGATCACCAAGAGAAGGGGCGTGGGAGATGTTGGCAAAGCGTTGACACTTGTCGCATTTGAGCACAAAATCAGTGGCATCTTGATTGAGAGTCGGCCAGAAATTACCAGTGCGGAGTATTTTGTGGGCTAAAGACCTGTTGCCTGAATGATTGCCACAAATTCCCTCATGGATTTCTTGCATCACATTGGTTGCTTGGGCCGAGTTGAGGCATCGCAGATATGGTCGTAAAAAACCACATTTGTACAAGACGCCACTGATCAGGACGTAGTTGGATGACCGACCCCTGACCTTGGCAGCCTGCTGTTTGTCATCTGGGAGTTCTCTTGTTGTCAAGAATAAGAGGATGTCGGATGCCCAAGGGATGGGTTCGTTTTGGAGGAACTGCACTTCTTGGAAGTTGGGTGAGATGGTTGGGTGGGCTAGGTATTCAAGGCGGACGCCATGGCTGAGGTCGGACTGGTCTGCAGAGGCCAACTGAGCCATTTCATCTGCCTTGGAGTTTTCTGCCCGAGGTATGTGCTTGATGTGAAGGGTATTAAAGAGGTGAACAAGAGGGAGTGCCAGATCCCTGTAAGCCCGCATTGTGTCCTCATTGGCGTCGAATTCCATCGTGATCTGGCCGACGATGAGCCGGAGTCATCGAACACCGAATATAATCGATGTCTTTGGCAAGGCGGAGTCCCGCTATCAAGTCCTTATATTCGGCCTCATTGTTGCTGGCATCAAATAAGAGACGGAGAGCACATTTGAAATAGCCACCCTCGAGGGAGGTGAGGATGAGGCCAGCCCCAGTACCTTCCCTGAAGGATGACCCATCGACGTTGAGAGTCCAAGAATGGGGGTCTTCTAGCTCGGCAGGAGTTGGTGGGGGTGGAGAGGCAGTGGTTGGGGTCGGGTTGGTGAACTCCAGGATGAAATCGGCTATGGCCTGTCCCTTGATTGTTGTTTGAGGGTGGTAGGAGATATTAAACTGGCTGAGTTCTACCGACCACTACATAAGTCGGCCAGAAAGTTCTGGTTGCGGCATAACCTTCTTCAGGGGTTGGTCGGTGAGGACCACTATGGAATGGGCTTGGAAGTAAGGACAAAATCGTCTGGAAGCGGTGACCAAGGCCAGAGACAATTTTTCTAGCAATGGGTAATTCTGCTCCGCTCTCCTGAGAGCTCGACTGATGTTGTAGACCGGCCGTTGATCGAGCCGTCTTCCCGATAAGAGTCAGACCGATCATGTGCTTGACACTACTAGATAGAGGAAGAGGGGTTCGCCTGTAACTGCCTGTGAAAGGAGGGGAGGGTTGGCCATGCATTGCTTTAACTACTGAAAACCCTTTTCGGATTCGGTTGTCCATTCAAAAGTCTACCAAAGAACTTTGAAGAATGGTAAGCACTTATCTGTTGCGTGGAAGATGAAGCGGTTGAGGGCCGCCACTCGACCGGTGAGTCTTTGAACTTTTGACCGCTCGGTGATCGTGATTTCAATCAAGGCCTTGATCTTCTCAGGATTGGCTTCAATGCTGCGCTGGCTGACCATAAAACCCAAGAACTTCCAGATCTTACGCCGCAGGCGCACTTCTCTGGGTTGAGTTTCATTTGGTACTTGCGGAGGGTGGCGAAGGTTTCTCAGAGGTCAGACAGATGATCAATGGAGAGTTTGCTCTTGACCAGCATGTCGTCGATGTATACTTCCATGTTCCGACCTATCTGGTGTTGGAAAACTGCATTGACTAGCCGTTGGTAGGTGGCCCCATCATTCTTTAGTCCGAATGGCATCACGCGGTAGTGGTAAGTTCCTCGATCGGTAATGAATGAGGCATGTTCTTGGTCGAACGGGTGCATCAGGATTTGGTTGTATCCAGAAAAAGCATCCATGAAACTGAGCATCTGATAACCGGCTGTGGCGTCGACAAGCAGATCGATACGGAGAAGAGGGTAGCTGTCCTTGGGGCAGGCTCGGTTCAGGTCGGAGTAATCGACGTAGAGTAGCCATTTGCCGTTGTTTTGCGGACTAGGACCACGTTTGACAACCATTTAGGGTAGTCTACGTTTGTGATAAACTGGGCCTTAAGGAGCTTGTCGACCTCTGTTGCAATAAGAGTATTGCGCTCTGGATGGAAGATGCGCTGCTTCTGGCGGTAAGGTCGAAAATGAGGTTCGATACTGAGGCGATGGGTTATAAAGGATGGATCAATACCCAGCATGTCTGAATGGGTCCAGGCGAATACATCTTTGTGCTCGGTTAGGAGGGCAGTAAGGTCGACCTTGGCTTGGGGGGATAGCTGACTGCCGATCTTGGCAGTTTTCATTGGGTTAGTAGGGTCGATGGGAACCTTAATGAGCTCCTTAACAGGTTCTCCTCTAACCAGTTCATCTTCGTCTCAGACATCAAGTCCTTCAATAATCATGGCCTTCTTCAGTTTAATTTCCTTGAGTGAGGCGACATAGCATTCTCTGGCCACGGTTTGTTCTCCCCTTACTGTTCCGACCCCGAGATCAGTGGAAAACTTGATGGCCAGGTGGTAAGTGAAAGTGATCGCTTGGAAGGCATTGAGGGTAGTGCGACCAAGGATGATATTGTAGGCAGAGGGGTAGTCGACAACAAGGAAGGTAAGTAACTTCGTGGTCTGTCGTGGATATTCGCCGATGGTAATGGGGAGATCAATGAAGCCGATGGAGGTCACTCGGTCGCTAGTGAAACCAACCAAAGGGGTTTGGAGGGAAGACAGACTTTCCTCTCCGATCTTGAGCTGGCGGAAGCAGTTGAGGAATATGATGTCTGAAGAGCTTCCATTGTCAATGAGAACTCGTCTAACCTTATAGTTAGAGAGGATGGCGGAAATGACGAGAGGATCATCATGAGGATAACGAATGCCTGTACAGTCGGCGTCCGTGAAGGTGATGGGCTCTGTCTATTGCTTGGGCTGTTTGGGGGGTCGGTCTACCATGGTGACTGCCTTTTCTGAGCCCTGTCTTATTTTTCTAAGTTCTGCCTTTTGAGCCGAACGAGATGGTCCCCCACAAGCAAGACCACCTGAAATAACTCTAATTTCACCAACGGGTGGAGGCGGATTACCTTGTGGCCGAGATTGTTGGGGAGGTCGATCATGGCCTTAATTCGGTTGAGCTGGCAACCGCAGTAGGGTGTGCCGGCGATTGTCTCTGTGGGGTTCGGTTCTTTGCCTCTGCTGAGGGTGGGTGTCTGTGAACCGGCTTAGACGTCCCTGGCGAATGAGGGTCTCAACCTGATCCTTGAGGTTGATGCAGTCATCAGTGTTATGGCCGTGGTCCTAGTGGAAACGGCAATATTTGGATTGGTCTTTCCGGTTGGAGGGGTTCCGTGAAGGGGGAGGCCATTTGAGGGGGTAGTCCCATTGGATTTGGTTGAGGACATGTTCCATGGGAGAATTGAGGGGTGTATACCGCTCGAACTGACCGAGCAGTCATGCTGGTACCGACCAGTCTGCATGAGGGGGTCGGTTTGTATAGCGGGGTGTTTAGCTATTATACTGGACGTTTCTGGGTTCTGAGTCTTTTCTCTTTTCTTTGGAAGTCGGGTTTTTAGCTGTTGGATCCTGCCAAGCGGCTAGTGAATCCTCGGCATTCATGTATTTTTGGGCTTTGGAGAGTAGGACTGCCATTGAGGTCAGGGGGTTTTTAGAGAGGGAGAAAATGAAATCAGACGACCGCAGATCGGCCATGAAAGCTGTGAGGATGACCTTGTCGTCATTTTCCGCAACTTGCAGGGCTTCGGTGTTGAAGCGAGTAACGAAGCTACGCAGTGATTCCCCCTCGGTCTGACGAATATTGAGGAGTTGGGTGGCCGGGCGTCGCTGGCGCTGGGCTCCGATAAAATGGCTCAGGAAAGAGTCACTGAGATGCTAAAAGGTGGAGACAGAGTCTGGTGGTAACTGGCTAAACCACAGCCGAGCTGACCCCTTCAGTGTCACGGGAAAAGCTTGGCACATGATCTCGTCAGGGAAGGCATGAAGGATCATGAGGGTGCGGTAGGTCTCCAGATGGTCGATCGGGTCCATCGTCCCGTCAAAGGAGTCGATGGAGGGCATTTTGAACTTGGCGGGCAGGGGTTTGTCTCGGATGGAGGCAACAAATGGTGAGTTTGCCGTAGCGGAAGGCTTATGCTGAATGTTCTGCATAACTCCTTGGAGTTGGAGCTTCATGGCTCGGAGTTCAACGTCCCAGAGGGGAATGTTGTCGCCACCAGAGGGAGATAGGTGTTGGACGCTGCTGGCTTCTCCCTCGGGGGCTGGTGCTGTGACCGATGGGTGTAGGGGTGGAGGTGGTGGATTTATATGTGGGTGAGGGGGTTGTAAACCTCCCAAGCTAGGTGGATTGGGTTGTGGAACAGTATGGCTCGGAGTTCGTTCTGGATTGGGTGGAATATCTGGAGGTGGTGGTGGAATGTGGAGGTTTCTTTGGAGTAGAGCATTTATTAGGGCCTGGTTTTGCTCGGCCATGCGGTTGATACTGTTGGTAAGTTCGATGAAATACTGTGGTGGGTTGTCTAGATTGAGAGGGTCGGTTTGGTGGTCGGCAGCATTATGGTGGGAAGCCATGGATCTAGTCGTAACCATACACCTTGATGGATAAGATGAAAAGGTTGGTGGAACAAGGTCTCCGGCGGCAATGAACACAACTGGCGCATGGACAAACCAGTTCCCACAGACGGCGCCAACTGATGATGCTGTTCGTTTCCGATGGATGGACTAGACCGATCCAAGCTCCTCGAGCCCACGTCTGAGTGGCGAAGCCCACTAGATGACCTGCAAGTAAGTTCAGTGGGAAACGGGGTAGTCCCCCAGCGAACCCTCCGACGGGCAAGTTAGCAAAAAGAAAGGAGATGAAGTATGTAGAGAGAGAGATTGGAGATAGAAAGCTTAACCTTCTTCTTGTCTTCGATGCTTGCTTATATCCTTTGGTAATCATTTCACTGTCCCTTCTAACGTGCCCCTCTCGCCCAAAGCCTGTGCTGTAGCTTACCTTGTTCAGGGTGAGGGGGTGCCGTTCCGACGAGGAGGTGTTGTCGTAATAAATGCTGTGATGGGCTGCATTAATGGTGATGTGTTGTGGCAATAACTTTGTAGATCTTTGTCTGCTGATGTGACCTGTCCTACACTTGCCATATGTCCGAATGTCATTGGCCCTTCATGCCCAACTGACTTCCAGTTGCCATGGGCTTTACCAACCGGGTTATGTAATGGGGTCCAAATGGTGGGCTTGGGTTGGTTCGCTATGGGCTGTGGCCTTTATAGGCCTAGCCATGTCAAAGTTAAATTATTTTCTATATGTGGAACAAGAGTTGTTTTACAAAATGTTATGTTTTGTACCATGAATGATTGTCTAATTTTGACAAATATTTATGACATTAAATCTGTGATTCAAGTATGCTATCTGTACCCGGACCGGAGGTTCCTTCATGGAACTGACAAGTTATCCATTCCCAATCTGGAGATTCCTTATGGAACTGACAAGTTATCCGTACCCGACTGGAGGTTGCTTATGGAACTAACAAGTATAACCTTTGATGTTCTGTATGAGATCCATCAGCGCTAATGAATAAGCCATGTAAGATTAAGCATGAACTCTAATTTCCGTATATGCTCAGAATAAGAATACAAATGTGAATCTGTTTCGATATGAACTCTAGTTTCTGAATTAGTTATAGGACATCATTCATTTAACCATTTACTCTGTTATTATTTATTGGACTTTCGCTCATTGTACTATTTATGTATGTATGTGAGCAAGCGTGCGACCAGGCTTAAGATGATGCCTGAAGGATTTTGTGTCGTCAACCACCCTTGTATGCCTCCCGAAGAGGTTCCGAATCATGTCAAGTCTTGTGGCCTTGTTTTGTAAATGTTTAAGTCTTTGGTTTGTTTTACGACAAACTTTCTATTAATTACACATGAAGTGGCGTGTGGCTACTATAACTTTTGACGTCTCACGTATGTTTATAAAAAATTAAGACTATTTGTCTCATGTATGTCTTCACAGCTCAATAAACTATGTATATTTTTGCATATTGTTTCCGTAGCCCCTAATTATATGTTATTTTGTTAAGAGGTTTTTGGTAATCCAAGGATTACTGGCTGGTTATGACGCTAAACCTATAAGGGTGGATTTGGGTCGTGGCACTCCTTCTCCTCCATCACCAACCATCATATCCTTCTCCTTTGTTGTCATCACCGTTGCTCCTCTCCTATCATTCATCTGCTAACTTCAACACCATAATCCTCCATTATCGATCTGCCATCTTCGACATCGTTGTTGTCACCATCTTCCTCCATCACCAATCTATCATCTTTGATATCGTCATTGCCACTATCTTCCTCCGTCACCAGTTTGGGATGCAAAGTGTCCAATCAGTGCATAAAAAGGTGTTGTTGATTTTATACAGACGTGTAACTAATCTAATAAATTTGTTATTTAGGCCTCGTTTGGGAACATGCTATTTTAGTAACTTTTTGGCTTTTTATGAAAAGATGTGCAGAAAAGTAGAGAGGTGATGTGACTAGTTTTAGTTGGCTTTTTGGCTTCTTGGCTAAAATAGCCACTCCCCAAACGAGGCCTTAATTCAGTGATAAATTTGTTACTTAATTTATGAATGATAAATTTGTTACTTAGACCTCATTTGGGAATATGTTATTTTAGTAATTTTTTGACTTTTTAGCTAAAATGTGAAGTAAAAAAAACTAATATGTTTGGGATGACTTTTTAATTTTTTACAAAAAGGTGTGCAAAAAATAAAGAGAAAAGAAAATTTTTGACTTTTTAGTATAAATTGTTGGCTTTTTGATTTTTTTTAGTGATTTTTTAGCTTTTAAGTTAAAAAGTAATGTTGTCAAACGAGACCTTACACTATGTTTGGGAATCTATGAGAGAAAAGAAAAGAAATGATTACTTAAGTTATAATAGAAAATAAAAAAAATAAAAAAAATAAATGATTGTGATTTCTCTCCATCTTGTTTGGATAGAAAAGAAATAATTGTGATTTCTCTCCTTCTTGTTTTGTTAGATTTCATAAGAGAAAAGAAAAAAAACTGTTTTATGTTATATTATTAAAATAACCTTTTTATATTTCTTTTAATTATTTTATTTCTTTTATATTTACAGGGATAAAATTTGTATTATGAAAATATAAGAATCTGTTGGTTTCTTTTCTCTTCCAATCTCTCCACTTTTGGAAAGATTGAAAATGGTGGTTATAAGAGAAATGGGTTCCTCTCCGTTCCTCTCCGTTTCTCCCCGTTTCTCTCTACTTAAGTTATCCAAATAAGTAAGAGAAATATACATCTCTCCATTTCTTTTCATTTCTCTCCAAATAATCCAATCCAAACATAGTGTTAATATGTTACTTAATTCAGTAATAAATTTGTTGTGATGCCTCATCTCTCTCTCAAATCAAGTCTGTTATGTGTAATTTTTTAACAAATTCATCAATGATAAATTTATCACTAGTTTAAATAAATTTATCACTAGTTTAAACAAAGTTATCACTGTTTATCACTGGTTTAAATAATATAGAGCTCCGAACTCATCAATGTTGACACACCCATCTCTATTCATGTCAATTTTCTTGATCTCTCTTAGATTTAACATCATCTTTTTCAAATCCAAGGGCCATAGAGATAGTTCTCATGTTCACCAACACCAACGAATTCATCAATGGCTCTGGAGCTTGTCAATATCAACACGCCCCATCTCCATTCATGTCAATTTTCTTGATCCAGATCTAACACCATCTCTTTCAAATCCAAGGGCCACAAAGGCAGTTCTCCTGTTCACCAATACCAACAAATTTATCAATGGCTCCGACAGTTCTCATATTCACCAACACTACTAATAACGAATTCATCAATAGCTCTGGCAGTTCTCATATTCACCAACATCACTAATTCATCAATGGTTCTGGTAGAATAACAGCAGGGACAAAATCAATATAAAAAAATATAATAGAATTTTTTGATACATAAAATAAAAATTTAAGATCTAATAAATAATAGATTCAATTATTAAGAATCATTTAATTATGCATCTTATAGTAATTTGCTTAATTTAAATTTTTTTACGTAAAGAATTTGTTGGCCCATCCCATCCCAAACACCCACGTCGGCCGGCGAAGCCCAAATGGGGACAAAAGTCTTACTCATTTGGTAATATATAATTACCATTTGGGGATCCCAATTCCATCAGTCAATGTCGGACCTACTCTCCCAGATTCCATATCCATATCCAGTGTTTTGGCATTGTTATTTTATTATATTTTATATACTAAACCAAAAGCGGCAAACCACTCCACAACCACAATAAAATTCGCATACGCAGATGGAGGAGATCACCAACTCTGTGATCGAATATTCTCTCAAGTCGTCTCGTCTTCACAGAGAAGGAAGATAATCGAAGACGATGAGAGGCGCAATATGCTCGAGATCGCAGAGATCGTTCGAATCAGAATAACAAAAACACAGATCAGCAACTGAGATTGGCCAGTTCACAGAATCGCAGCTGATTTTCCGGTGGAATTCCAGTGCTCAGTCTCTCGAATTCATATACCGAACTTCCGGAAGAGGAGATCTTCGAGGTAATTTCGAGATTCGGTTCCTCAATTTCACTATCAAAGCGATATATATTCTTTACTCTTACTATAGTTACTCTGTTCTGGTAATCTTTTACTTTCAACAAGTTATCATCAGATTTTCAGTTCTCAATATCAGATATTGCCAATAACATCAACAAAAGTAATTCAAGACATGGTAATTGTATGGATTGTGTATAATCTTTAGTGTAAATGATACTAGTTTATAAATCATACCATTGAAATCATCATTTTGGTCCTTAATCTTTAATTTGTATCAATTGTATCCCGTGCTCTATCCATCGTCTAAAAAACATACGAAAAATACTTACTGTCAGTCTCACATTGAGCATTCGAACGGCATTAGGAGGAATTTATCTCATTTTTGGCCTAAAAAACCGTGAGACATGTGAAATCCACATTATTTACAAAACAAAACACATCCGGCTTTCGTTCCATTACTGACAGTCAAGTACATAGTGTGGTTGGCTCTTCGATTAATATTATTTGGCATTCTTAGACGTGTTAAATATCCTTTACGCCCTTTAATGTTTAATGTGATGTTGACGTAAGCAATTTCCATCTTAAGAGAAGGGATTACATTCACTCACGGAGCCCAAAATTTAATATAGAGATACCTATTAATTATAATTTTAAAATTTTTCTTTCCCAATTAATAACAATAACATAATAATAATTTTTCGTGCTAATATTAAACACAAAAAAATAATATTCATTACAAAAAAAAATTGATTTTAAACTTTTACAATTGATCCCGATGAGTTTTCATCTTTTAAAAGTTTTTCATGATAGTATCTTTGTCAATGTCATCAAATATATCTCTTTCAATGTAGACAACCAAGCTATCAGTCATCCATTCATCACCCATTCTGTTCCACAATCGATTCTTCACAATAATCATAGCTGAAAATACCCTTTCAATAGTAGCAGTTGCAACAGGTAAGATTAATGTTAACGTCAAGAGCAAATACACCAATGTCTCTTTAGCCTCCACCATTTTCTTAGCAAGATCGGCAATTCCATTCAACCATAAGAACTCACTACTAGATAGCATGTTGACAATATACATGGGGCTGTCATTGTTTGGTTGGGCTGTGTGTCAGTTTAGCTAGGACTAAAAAAAAATTTAAATTTAAATTGAAAAGTTGGGGTTGTGCCGGTGTTTGTTTGGTTGGGGGTGTGTGTCACTTAAAAAAAATATTTTTTTTTTGAAAAGTCAAGGGAGGCACGTGACTCCCTAGCCCCTTAGTGCCTCAGCCCCTACATTGGATTAATGTGTGAGATTTGGGGATGAAATTGATACAAATTAAAAATTAGGTACTAAAATGAAATCAATTGTATACTTTAGGAACCATTTATGTAATTTACCCTATTATTTATGATTTTTTCATGTGTAAAGCAATGGTCAAATGGTTAAAAGTAGCCCCTTTGGCTTCTTTGAACATTGCTCTCGAGATCTTTGTGTTGCATGAAATCCTTCTGTTGTCTAATGCCCACTTTGGCTACACACAGTCTGAATTCTATGCAAGTTTTCATGAGTTTGTTACCTTGTCATGCAACTTGGAAGTTGGAATTATCATAATTATGTTTTATAGGATTTGTTTTAAGGTCTATTCTTATTTATTGTGAATAATATTTGCTGTTCACTGTTTCTATAATTCCATCCAGGAGTCTCAAGCATGTTCATGTCTGCATGCACACACACTGCATATGCACAGAAAATTATCAGATACTTTCGGAGTATCATGTGGCATTGCTTACGTGGTACTCACACTAAGTGAGTCATTTATTGTCTCTCAACTACCTAACAAAGATGAGTCAGCATATTCCACTCATAAAATTTTTTGCTACATGATTTGGCTTAGAGCACTATATAGACAATGTCATATACTAAATAATTAGCCGTGTGTGCACTCATTACGTCCTACACTACCTCCACTTCTCCCTCCTAAGTTTTTTTAATTAGCATCTAAGAGCCCTAAACTATAGGGGTGGGGGTGGTTAATGGGTTCAAAACTACTTTACCAATTGTATCCTAAATGTCAAATTGGAATGAAAAGAAATTAACATATATTTTTAATCTGCAAGCTATTTTAGGAAAGTAAAAAACTGAGGCTTCAAGACACCAAATGAGGTGTTTCCTTTTTAATACAGCATAGAAGATACAGATAGATAGTATAGATTACTACAGTCAGCCAGGTGTTGTAATTTTATTTACAATTGACAAATATAGTAATTGGGCTATGGAATTTGCTGGCATTTCTTCGTATCAGCCATTTTGCTGGATGGTGGTGGGACCGCAGATGATTATGATAGAAAAGTAGCTGTATGAGGAGGTTGGTTGTTAATTTATTCTTCAGTGAATCAGTGGGTTGAGTTATTCCACATATTAAAGATTTACTCCACGTATCTGTCTTTTCTCTTATTTTTGTATACTTTTTTGGTTGGAAGGCAGGAATTGAAGCATGGTTGGACAGACGAGATAATCTCATGAAGCCCTTGGTTGGGTCCTCTTGAGTTGTACATATAGTTTTTGAACCCACTCCCAAATTGTGAAGACAAATATTTTACAGGAAAAAAGTGTAAGTTTGCTTCACTTCCTCTGCTTAAGATTACAAAAGCTTATTTTTAATGATTGAGGTACAATTGCAAATTACTTAGAGAGAGAGAAATGATTGTGGATTAATTATGGTTCATGAATACAATAGTACAAAGAGGTTAACATGATAAAATGTAACAGACAAACTATTTTGTATTACAGAAAAGCTATTTTGTTGCTTTGTCACTTTGAGAAAGATTCAATTCTTCCCCATCATGCTTAGTCCTTAGCTTTCTGCATAGGTTGTTCAAGCTTCGCAATGGAGGGTTGTTTGTTGAATAGCCTATGTAATCTATTGGGATTTATTCCACATCCCACCAATGTGAACGGAAGTACACCATACACACACCAAAGAGAAAAAATCACACACAGATTTACGTGGTTCAGCCAAAATTGCCTACATCCACTAGAGAGAGATTCCACTATGATAAAAATAGCGAATACAAGTGAGATGGCCAAAACACTCAAAATCTGCACCACTTCCGAGCCCGTGCTTGCGCGAGTGCCCTCATGGTATGTTTTTCTCTCACCCTTACATCTCTAATTTTGGAACCCACATATATCACATGGTTGGACTAATTCTAACATAATCCTTCTTAATTCAATATTTTCACCTTGGATAAAGGGTTGTGTTGGGTATTCCTGTGCAGTCTGTGAGAATATATTGTATATATGGCATGATTGTGTATATATGGCATATATACACAGTCATATATACAATATATACACAATCATGCCATATATACAATATATTCTCACACAGTCGTCGCCAGTTTAGAGCTCAACGTCTGAGATAGCTGAGGAATGGTTTCTTGGAAACAGGTATGAACTTCACACACCATGCAATTGGCCATGATAAGGCAGCAATTGCAGTGCAAAGTAGCCATTGCCACCAATTCAATTTCTCTGTGTCAGCAAATTTCTTCAGGAACTCCACCATCACAATCTGAAGAACAATAGTTATTCCCACAATCCCCATAAACAATCGGTTCTTATGAAGACCTGTGAATACATTCTTCTTTTCTAACTTCCTTGCATTGAATTCATTGAAAACTTGACAGAGTACAAAAGTATTGAAGATTAGAGTATTTTTTACCCTCTCATTCACATTAAAGATTGACTTGCCCCTGAACTGGAAGATCAAGAGGATGGTTATCTGGTATAGAGCTTGTGCCAAAAGGTTTCTCCACATAATGTTTGTTATGAGGGGTTCAGTCCGACCCACAGGTGGCCTGTGCATCAGCTCATCAGTTGGCAACTCTGTAGCCAGGGCCAAAGCACCCAAAGTGTCCATAATGAGGTTTACCCACAACAATTGAACCGCTGTTAAGGGAACTTCACCGGCTGAAACTGCTGCAATAAAGTTGATCACAAGAGCTGCAACATTTACAGTGAGTTGAAATTGAATAAATTTTTGGATATTGTTGTAGACACATCGCCCCCACCTCAAAACTTTGGCCACAGAGGCGAAATCATCGTCCAATATGACAATATCTGAGCTCTCTTTGGCCACCTCGGTGCCTTGAATTCCCATGGAAAGTCCTACATCAGCTTCTTTCAATGCTGGTGCATCGTTTGTACCATCTCCAGTGACTGCAACAACATGGCCCTTCTGTTTCAAGCATTGTACCATCAAAAGCTTATCAAAGGGGGATGATCTTGCCATAACACGGATGTGATCAACCTTATCCATTCTCTCTTCATGCGTGTAGTTCCGGAACTCAACACCTTCCACCACTTCTCCGCTGTTAACATGTTGATTAGGTTCAAGTATTCCACATTCTGTGGCTATTGCTTTCGCTGTGAATACATTGTCTCCAGTGATCATTTTGATGTCCACTCCAGCAGATCTGCAAACTTGGATGGCGTTCTTCACCCCTGGCCTACACGGATCCTTCAGTCCAACTATCCCTAGCAAGGTCAGTTCAGCTTCGTTTAGCTTTTGGTTGGTTTTTCTATCTTTAATTTCTTGCATTTCTTCCTCTGAAACTTGCTTATGAGCAAAAGCAATGCAACGGAGGCTACTTGCTGCCATTCCTTGGATTATCTTCTCGAATTGCTTCCTTCCTTCTTCATCTATTGGCTTAACATTTCCGGTGCTCTCATAGTAATTCGAACACATTGCTAATACCATTTCAGCAGCACCTTTCCAATGTACATGAATAGTGTTATCGGACTTTTTCCTCACTGAAACTCCGCGTTTTTTTCTCCGAATTGAAGGTTTCAACATGAAGAATTGTGTAAGTTTGTTTCAATTTCTCCATATCCATACCCAGTTCCAGGACAGCCCAAGAGAGAATAGCTTTTTCAGTTGGACTACCAAAAAACTCAGGTATAGACCCTGAAACTGGTTTGCAAACACTACCAGTGGTATTCAAACCAACTCCTTGGTGGAACAATTCAAGGACTTTTTTGGCAATCATTTCAGAATAATGTTCTACCATGTCTTCTAGGCCAAGCCACAATTTGGTAAGTTTCATTTGATTCAGTGTTAGTGTGCCGGTTTTGTCAGTGCAAATAACTGTGGCTGAGCCCATGGTCTCACAAGCTGGAAGCTTCCTGACCATTGCTTGATCAGCCATCATTCTCTTCATGGAGTAAGCTAGTGTGAGTGTGACAGCCAATGGAAGGCCTTCAGGAATTGCAACCACCACAATAGTGACTGCTGCGGCAACGATATGCACGACAGAATTGAAAACAGCATTTATTTGGGTTTTACTACCATTGAACTTCTGATTCCCATTTTCATCTTCCGTGTTCCCGGTGAAATAACGAATTAACAGAACTACAAGTACTAGAAAAGCAACAGCAAGGCCTACCTTCCCAATTGTTGAGGTCAGTTTGTTAAGCCGAGCTTGTAATGGTGTTTGGTCGTTTGAATCGCGCGATATCGAGCTCATCATATTGCCCCAAGCTGTGTTCATCCCCACTGATGTCACAACCATCCGAGCATACCCATCTGCAACTTTTGAACCCGAAAGCAAGAACGGGTTCTGAGTGCCATCAACTTCCACGTGGTCGCTCTCCCCAGTCATGCTTGACTCATCCACTAGCAAAGAATGTCCCTGCAGGAACAGCCCGTCAGCAGGAATTTGATCACCAATCATAAGAAACACCACATCTCCAACCACGATATCGAAGATGGAGATCTCTTGCCGCCTTCCGTCTCTCGCCACATCAATTTTTATGTTGCTGCTTATTTTCGACAGCTTGTCAAACTGTCTTGCTTGTCTGAAATTGCTAATTGCAGATACAGCGACAACGAGAAAACAGCTACAAATATACTACCACCCTCGTACCAACCTTGTCCCGGCCCCTTTTCTTTAATGCCAAAGCCGAGAGACAGAGCAGCACAGCCGAGCAGGATGAGAATGGTGATGTCCTTGAAAGCCTCCACCACGAAATAAATGAACCCTTTCGGGGGCGGCTTTTGGTAAGTGTTCATACCAAACGTGCTCTGCCGGAGCCTAACATCATGTTCATCTCCGTGGATTCCATTTTCAGGGTCTGTGTCAAGAGCCTTGGTTAGCCCCTCAACGCCTCCAAACCCGGCTAGCGCATTCAAGGCTTTCTCTTTCACCATCTCTGCGAGTTTTGAGCGATCAATGCTGGGGAAGCAAGAATCGTCACCCTCTTCTATCTGGACTAAGTGAGTATTTTCATCAACACCATCAAGAATGACTGGTTCAATGTCAAGAATGGTACAAGGAGGATCATTGTTAGTCGTATTGGTTACAATCTCTCTGAACAGAGAAACCATGACTCGGGAAGAATATATTGCTGCATAAGCTAGCCGCCATCTCTTTTGAGCTTTATTTTGAGCTTTAATCCTCTTCTCAGCCGCGGTATCTTTGGCAATATAGAGAGCAAAGTAAATTGCTGAGTAGGCTATTCGCCACCGTTTTTGGGCTTTGGTAAAGGTAGCGGCGCTGGTGGCGATGGTATTGAGAAACACACCATAATCAGAGCTTGAATTGAGGTTGCTGGCCATTATTAATGAGAACAGTCAAGAGGATGATTTGTGCAGCTGGAAAGAAGGATCTTTCTAACAATATCAGCTAGCAAACCTTTAATAGTTGAATTGAGGCGGCACATGCCTGCGATGACTTTTTGTTGCCCATAGCGTTACAAGTCTGACTCGTGACCCATGCAATAGTCTAAATTATTTAAAAATTTTTAAAATTATTAAAAAAAATTAAAATATCATATAAGAAAGTCCTATATTCATTCACATTCTCTTAACTGTTTTGCATATTTGTTTCATAAAAATTAAAAAATTATTTTCAAAACGACGTCATTTCATCGGGGATTCGGGGCTCAATTCGAGTTTTCTAGCACTGCTCTAAATTATTTTCTACAAATATACAAAAAATGAGAGAGATAGAGGTTGCCCATACGAAACGAGAGAGAGAGAGAGGGAGAGGTTGCCCATACGAAACGAGAACGATCATTTAATTGCGGAGTCCAACAAAGGAATGGTCAAATTCATCGGACACATTTCTCACTATACTAGTTTTAATCCCGGCACAATTCCCACCATTCGGGAGAGAAGATAACTTCAGCCGAATGTTTTTTGGGGGAGTGTTCAGATGGAAAATATCAAAACATTCACCAAATTAACAATGGGTACACACATGTGACCGACATAACATCTTATAAAATATAAATCAAACTAACATAGTACACTTTTAATATCATTTTATTATTTCCAGAAAAAATTAATTTAATAGGGTTAAATTAGATTAAAATTTCACCTAATTGAGTGAATTTTGAAGTAATTAACCTAATATTTTGATAATATTATAATAAGAGGATTGTTTTAAAACCAATTAATTTTCAATATAGAATCAAGAAAAATGATTCGGACCCTCTCTTCCTCCCCAACCCTACCACCCCCACACACATGTGAGTTGGTGATTGGAGAAAAAAAAAAACTGGCCAATCATAGGCCAGTGGGGGTCGTGGGGGTTTGAATCACTTCCGTAAAATCAATCCCATAAAACATAAGTAGAGTAATTTAAGTGAAATTATATCTTTTATGATAAATTTCACCACCTAACATATGTTTATGATTATTTTATATTGTGTTTGGTTAGAAGATTTAAAAAAAGAAAAAAGTGTGTGAAACTAAGTGAAATGTAAATATATTTTATTCACATTTCATCTATATTTTTTCTTTTTTTTCTTCTTTTTAAATCTCTTCTCAAATTCTTTAACCAATCACAATATTAGGATCTAGCTTAAGGGTGTTGTCCAGCCCATTTATCCAATTTTGATAATTCGAGCTACTATTTATTTTGTAGAACCTTTCACATTTATTATTCACAAAAAATTAAATAATATTTTTTTAATAAATACGATAAATTAAATATATATATATAATAATTTTATAAAATAAATAATTTAAACCATCAAAACCAGACTTATTATGAATTTAATAAGCCCAAACAAAACTTTTCAATCTAGATCTGAATCCATTGTCTTATACAGTATACTAGGGTGTTTTGGGAACATTTCAAAAACGTCAACTTTTTGCTTTTTTAATTTTTTTAGTCAAAAAAAATCATAAAAAAAAGTTTAAAACCACAAAAAAATTCAGCTTTCCAAAATATCAAACTACTGGTTTTGTGTTTATAGACATGTTGTTTTAAAACTTAACCAGCGGTCGCCCCAATTGTACCTTGAATCCATATATGTGGTTACTAAGCCTCCGTTTGAGAAGTGGATTAGTTTTTTGATATTTTGATTTTTTTTTAGTTATTTTAACTTGATTTAAAAAATTTGATTTAGAAAAGATTTTTTGATTTTTTAAAATTTTTTTGTGAGAAAAAAATATAATAATTATGAATTTGATGTGATGTATTATATGTTGTGACTAAAATAATTTATTTTATTTTTTGTAATTAAAATAGCTAAAAAAAACTCTTACCAAACGGAGCTTAAGAGAGAGAGAGAGAGAGGCGGAGAGAGCGCGCTAACAACATTACAACCATACAACTTTCGAAGAAAGAGCAGTGGTTGTCACGAGGCTGACGGTGACGGAGAAGATAGTGGTGGGATTTACTTCTTCTTCCTGTTTTTTTTTTCATTTGTCCGTACGTACTTTAACATTGCACATTAAAAATGAAAGAAAAATATTTGAAAGTCTAATTTTTGAGAAGATATATTTAGAATTGAGATATTAAAGTTTAAATTTCTTTTTTCAAGTTTAACGTGTGCAAGAGTGGAACTTTACCAAATAACTACTAGTACAAACGAAAATAAATGAGTCAACCTTTAAAATTAAATTTTATTATTTTAAAATCACATTAATCTTGTTTTTTTTTTTTTGTTTCTGTGTTTTTCTAACCTCATTTTCCTCATTTGTAGCCACCGACTAGTACGACGAACCCCTGGCTGCGGCAACCCACCGCCACCGCCACCAACCACCCATGTCCCTTCTCTCTCTCTGTGCCATTGTCAAGACAACCAAGCATTTTGTTGAACTGTTTCTAACAACAAATCAACAAAGACCCAGTTGACACGCTTTTTGTTTTTCTTTTCTTGATTAAACTAGTGTGTCGTCTCTTTCTCTAAATTCTCAATGAATCATAACCCCCACATCAGAGGGCTATTGAAATTCTTTTATCTTGTTAGAGACGAGGCTGTAGAATTTTCTTATCTTATATCCAGATTTCTCTCTCCCAACAAACACACAAACAAACCCTCGTTCTCTCTCTTAAACATAGTAATCCTCATGGGTCCTCATTGTGTAGATGAGTTGTTTGTTAAAATGTCAAACCGAACATGTTTGATTGGCTGTGAGGGGCGGTTTCTTCACGTCGTGATGCAAAGGGTGTTTTGAGAATTCAGTAAAAAATTGTCTTTTGACTTTTTATTAAGTTTTTTAATTTTTTAAAAAGTGATTTAAAAAGTTGGTAAAAAGTTGACTTCTGACTTTTTAGTTTAATATTTGTTTATGGTGTCAAATCAAATTAAAATGACTAAAATATCTTTACCCAACATAAGAAATATATATTTTTATTTTTTTATCATAAGCTTCAATTTGTAATTTCACAATTGTATTTTTTGACACTTTCTAAATCAATTTTGTTACGTTTTTACCACTTACATTTTTAAAGCCTTGTTTGGGAAAACTAAATAAGTGTATTTTTTGTCTTTTTAGACAAAAAAATTGAGGTTGAAAATATGGATGTTTGGGTTAATTTTTTGACTTTTTATAAAAAAATGTGTAATAAAAAATTGTGAAAAATGATTTTTAGAGGAAAATTTGAATTGGGAGTTGTGCAGCCGTAATTGTTGACTTTTGGTGAATAGTGTTAACTTTTTAACTTTTTAAGTAACTTTTTGACTTTTTGAATTATTTGGGAGTATCCAAACTTGGCCTAATATATTTTGACAAAAACGTGAATTTTATTTTGATTCTCAAAACGGCACTCAGTCTTTTCATGTTTTCCGTCACTTTCCGTTTTGTGGCGCCGTGTAAACTAAGCTAGTAATAATAAAAATGAATAAATTAGAAATAAACATTTTCAATAATTAACTTTTTATATTCAAAATTATAAAGTTATTTGGAATAACTTAAATAAGTATATTTTTTATCTTTTTACGAAAAGATGTGTAAAAAAATAAAGAGGTGATGCGATAGAAAAAAGATAAAAAAATAAATTATTTGAAATATGTCAAACTTGACCCAAATATGAAGGAAATATTTGACACGAAATTTTAAAATAATAAATTATAAAAATGATATTTTTAATATAAAAAGTTTATTGACTTTATGTAGACAATGTATTTGGTCTTCTAATTTTAGGACAAACCTCTCAATAAGGTCTCATTTGGGATTAAATTATTTTAATAATTTTTTAATTTTTTATAAAAAAAATTATAAAAAATAAAAAGAGTGATGTGACAACTTATAGTGACTTTTTGACTAAAATACATAGTTGACAAAAGAGATATAAGTGATATTTTATAATTACAAATATGTCCATGTAACGTTATGTTGGGAAAAATTATGTAAAAATAATAATTTTGAAGTTAAAAATATTTTTATTAAACTATACCAAACAGTTTCAATGTCACAAAGTAAAAATAAAAATGTCAAGCGTTTAAATTTTCTCCATTAATGGGTGGAATAAAAATGTTTTTCATGATCACTTGTTGTAACATAGCCACATCAATATATTTTTATTTTAATTAAAAAAATAATTAATAAAAATTTTAAAATTCAAATTGGAGTAATAATTATAAATTGTTAATTTTAAATTTTAATAATATGTAACCTTATGCATTAGATAAGAATCTTCATTCTAATTATGTAATAACGAGGATCTAGATACCTAATTCAAAGCGAAATATCATAAAATATTATTTATGGAATATTTTAATCAATTAAAATTATAATACGTAAAGTGAGCCTATGTCACATCATTTTCGAGAATGCAGTTATCTACTCCCGTGAATGCACATATCAAAACAAACAAACAAACAAACAAACAAGTGCAACATAAAAAAAAAGTATTGGGAAAAATTACCGGACAATGGCTTTTGAGGCAAGAATTATCAATTAGTGAAAATGATTTGAACTACAATAACAATCAACTTGTTTGGTTTTGGTTTTCAAAAAATATTTTTTGAAAATTTTACTTTTGTATTTTTTTATTTTCAATGATTTTTTTAATATTTTCAGTAATTTTTATAATTTTTAGACACACCTAACATAAATACACTTAAAAAATATAATATTTGTGAAAAAATTATTTAAAAATTCAGTACATTTTTCATATTTTTATGTATTTATTAATTTTTAAAAATATTTTACTATTTAGATATATCTAAGTAAGGTGCATCTAAAAAAGTAAAAAAATTACTTAAAATTTTTAAAATATTCACTAAAAACAAAAAATACAAAAAACAAAAAATTTAATTTTTAGAAAATTGAATTCAGGAAACTAAAACCAAATACACTTAAGGAAGAATAAGAAAATAATTATCAAAAAATGATTTTGTATCTTGGCCGGGAAAATAGAAGTGAAGAAAATAAATAAATATATATATATATATTGGTCATCAAAATACAAAACCATGTCTCAATAATTACTTTTTTCCTCTCCACTACTGTTGTAATTTCCAAATCCTTACAATCTATTGCTACATTAAAAAAAAAAAAAAAAATCTATTGCTAATTTTTTACCCTAAAAGTCATCGTCGTGTAATTTTCTAAGCCCTATTTTGACTATCATTTTGGAGTTAAAAAAACACAAAATGACAAAATAGAATAAATAAATTAATAAGACAAAATATTACATTCAAGTCATAATCATTATATTTTTCTTTTACAAAAATTAAAAAATCTAAGCTAAACGAGATTAAAAAAAATTCAACATAAAAAAATTAATAATATTAATCAATGCCAAACAAAACTCAAGTGTACGAGATCAATCATCTTGAAAACCCAGTATTTGAGGACCCCTCAAACGAAATTATGATTGCAGACATTGTTGGGGTGTCAACTGTTAGGGCCTACTATCATGTGTTTTGCTTTGTTTTTTTTTTTTTTCTGTTTTTTTTTTTGTTTACTGTCTATTGATACTTTTTCACATGAATCACACACATACACACACCAAAAATAAAAAATAAAAAAATTAGGGTAATTTTCCAATTCTTTTATAAGGCTTCCACTCCCGTGAGTGGGTCCCCGCATCTCTTTGTTCACTTTCACGGGTAAGTTAAAATAATAATTTTTTTAAAGAAATTTAAATTTTTTAATAACATAATTATTATATTTTAAAAATATTAATTTTTTAAAATTATTCTTTGATAATATATATATTTTTTTAGAATATCAATTGTCATAATTATACTTTTTATATTGTTAATAAATTTAAAAGAATGATAAAATAAAAATTCATATTATTTTAATTCTTAATTTTTAAAAATAAACTAATATTTTAAGACAATAAAAAATAGAATAAAAAATTAATATTTTGAGACGGAATGAGTATGACAAAGATGCTAGAGACTAATAGTTTAAACTTAAAATTTTGTAAAGGAATTTAATTTTATATATTTGAGTATATGATAGATTAAAATTTGATAACTAACGTCACGTCATTGAGAATTTTTTTTTAGAAATTTCAACATTAGTTAGCCTCCGTTTGGAAGTGGGTTGACTTTTGATTTTTTTTTTTTTTACTTATTTTAGCTTAAAAGTTTGGTTTGGGTTGGCTTTTGGCTTTTTGACTTTTTTGACTTTTTTTTATGAGAGGAGTGTAATGATTATGGGTTGGATGTGATGTTTTGTTTTTGTGCATTAAAAGTCTATTTTGCCTTTTGTGGCTAAAATAGCCAAAAAAAGCCCCAATAAGTTCTTCCCAAACACCACCTTAATAAATTAACGCCAACAAAGAAACTGATGCCTTAAACACATTTATAACTTTTTAACTTTTTATAATGATTAAAGCAAAGGGGAAATTGCTTGATAGTTGCAAGTGGAGAAAATAATTACATAGGCTCATTTGAGAAGTTAGTTAAAAAAATTTTAATTCATTTTCAGTCATATCATTTTTTCATATTTTTTATTTATAAAAAAATAAATAAATAAAAAAATCAAAATTAAAAAGTCAACTTTTAATCAACTTTTCAAAACACCCTAGAGTGATGGTGCAACTTTTCCGCGAAATTTTTCACAAAAAAAGTTACACTCCCAACACTTTTGTAATTATTTTTAATCTTATGACCTGTAATTTCTCCTAAAATAAATCATTTTGTTTGTAAAACTTCGTAAAAGTTACAAAAGAAAGAAAACTTTCTGACTACAATAAGTCTATTTTATTTTATTTTTTAAATAAATAAGTTGTTTTTTTTTTTATAATTATTTAGAGGGGTGAGCATGAACAGAAACAGTGTCATTTTTTAATTTTGTGGTGTTTGGGAACTTGGTTCCCATATTTTTTTTTGATTTTTTTCATTAAAAGACAAAAATTTTGCAAAACCAAAAAAAACAAATCCAAACAAAATATCACATCCAACCCCATAATCATTTAACTTTTTCTTTCACAAACATCACATCCAACCACAAAAAAATCCAGCTATCTTCCCAAACACTAAGAGTTCGTTTGGTTTGTATATGGGAAATTTTCTCTACAAATAAATTTTCAAAAATAATCAAACCAAACAAATTTTCTCAATTTTTTTTTTTCAAAACTTGTAAACCAAACAAGTTTTTCAAACAAATCTCTCTCTCACACACATCAAATCAATCACTTTTTCCAAAACTTTCTCTTAAAATAATTTTCCAAAACATCTTTTGAAAAAAACTAAACCAAACAACTTTTCGTACTTTTTATCTCTAAAACACATCTCTCAAACACAAACCAAACATACCCTAAAAATTTTTTATCCAATAATATCTTACAACTAAAAAAACCTACATAAAAACCCACTTCTCAAACACCCACATAATTTGCTTGGATTTTAGTCTATAGTCCAATCATCTGGGCTAATAATGGGCTAGGAATTCTATATCCCCGATTTTAAATCATCTATAACAATTAGATTATGAAACAATCTGAAATATATCCAATGTTGTTAGATGATCAAAGAGAGGAAAAGAATAAAATTTGAAAACAAAAAATCCTTAACTAATTAAATGACATAGGCCCTGTCTGGTAGAGCTGTGGAAAGTGCTTATAGTTTATGCCTAAACAACTTATAGCTTATAACTATGAACATAAACTGATTTCTGACTTATAAATTAAACATTTCCTGTCCCACTCAAAGAATAAGCTGATTTCTGACTTCCAAAAAGCTATAAGCTATAAGTTAAACCAAACACATCAAAATAACTTAAATTAAGCTGAAAGCTGAAATAAGTAACTTTTAAGCTGCACCAAACAGGACTATAGTGTCTCAAAAGCATCGGTCATTTGACATATTCTTTGTTTGTTTTTTGATTTTTTTCAATATTTGAATTTTTTTTTTATAAAAAAGGATTAGAATTTAGTTTTGATAAAAAAATAAAAATCAACACAAAAAACTTCAATTTTTTTCAAGAATTATTTTTACCTCCTGATGAAATCATATAAAATGATAGTGTTTTTTTATTTTTTAAATAAATTTTTTATTTAAAAACAATAATTCTAAAAATCAACCCAAATAGAGTTAATTTGCTTGGATGTTGATCAAGTCTCCTGTGTATGATGTAATTATTTCTTGTATTTTAAAAAAAAATTTCTTTTATTTGATACAAGTCTTTCTAGTATGTCAGGATTGCATTAAAAAAAAAAAAAAAAACTCTGGTATAATTATTGTATAACTATTCCACACTTATTTGTAATTTCCGTTTTTGTTTTATGTAGATTCTTCCCATTCCTTTTTAATTGAAAGATTATTTATTTATTTTTCGATTCATTGGAAATTAAAGCAAAACAAAGAAAGAGTCACAGGTACAAAACAGAGAGAGACTAGTCTCTCTTCGATGATCAGGTGACTAATTTCTAGTGGTGGTAAAACAAAGAACGATTTTGTTATTATCCATTGCTCCAACAAAAATGTAATTATCAAAACTTGAAATTTAGCTGGGTTGGCTTTTTCTCCGTTAGATCAGATGAGAAAGAAAAATAATAAATAAGATCTCTTTCGCATAACTTTCTTCACAATTGCCATAATTAATATATAAGGGGAAATTTTGTTATTATGCTTTTGGGTGTGTACCGTATCATATATACAATTCTAATTATGACCTTATTTTAACTACAATTCAAAAATTCTTTGATCATAACTCATTTAGTGTTTGGTAATTACATTTTTTTTTTCTTTTGATAATGACTTTATAACATTAGATTATAATATTTATAATAATCAAATTCACAAATGTTATTATCATATATTAAAGTTGTTATCTGTTTTACAATGTGACATGAATGATATTTTCATTTGACTTGACTTTAAAAAAATAATAATAATAATAATAATTGCACAGTGAAAAAGACAAAATAAATAAATAAATAATACAAACATAAATGGATGCCATAGAATTTGAGTTCCACCCATCACAGAATGAGTTACACTCACAAACCTTGTTTTTATTATTTTTTTTGTGTCTCGTTATTGAGTAACAATAATGTTACATACCACTAAATTTCTACCACTAACATTATCACTAATGATGTGAAAAGTAAAAAAAAAAAAAAACAAAACAAAACTAAGACACAAAATACATGTGACAGTGGGTGGGAGCCATTGCCACATAATTAAAGCAACCACTAATTAATGGTCTGGATCATTTTTCATTGAGAAATTACCCTTAAAATATATATATCTATATATTACAAATTTCAAAAAAAAAAATTAAAAAATTACCCAAAAATAAGGGTAAATTAAAAACACATCCCCTAAAATTTTACTTAAATTATAAATTACTCCCTGTGATTTTAGAAATTACATTATGCCCCCTAAAGTTTCTAATTTCATAACAAATAAGTCTTTTTATTAATAAATCATCAAATTAATTAATAATTTTTAATAATGTTAAAATTTTTATTTCAATTAATAATTCAAATAATTTTATTATTTTATAGGTAAACAGTTAAAAATTTTATTTTTTTAATTAATTCTGTTAAATAAAAAATTCTAACAGGAAAATATTTGTAATTTTCTAAACTATAAGAAACAATTTGTATTTTGAGTAAACCTCAAGAGATGTATTTATAATTTATCCGAAACATATATATGATTCATATTCATTTGGGGTCTATGACAAATTTGATCCTAATATTAAACAAGGATAAATTACAAATACACCCCCTGTTGTTGGTTGAAGTACAAATTGCTTCCTGTAATTTGAAAAATTACAAATACTCCCTTGTTAGAATTTTTTATTTAACAGAATTAACTAAAAAAATAAAATTCATAATTACTCACCTATATAATAATAAAATTATCTAAATTATTAATTAAAACATATTTCTAACATCATTAAAAATTATTAATTGAACTTGATAATTTATTAATAAAATAGATAATTTGTTGTGAAATTAAAAATTCTAAGAGATGATAATTTTTAAAATCACAGAAAATAATTTATATTTTAATTAAACCTCAGTGATTTTATTTGTAATTTACCCATTAAACAATGCACGAGAACAAAGGATCATCAAAAATCACATCATTTTATATAAAATTCGGCAAATACCAGAACAGTTATTGTCCAAAAAAATAATTACTCCAAAAAAGTGATAAACGTTAATAATTATAATTATTATTTTTTTTTAAACTAATGTGTAACAATTTTTAAAAACTTCGATAATTTCTATACAAAAATCCTATGTATTACTGTAATCCAAGAATGCATTTCACGGAAAATCAACCGTTCCATTTTTTTTTTGGGATGGGTTGTCACTGGCAGGTGATCGATCTACACCAGAGCTATAATAAACGGTAAAGATGATTCCACAAAACACAAATCTCACAATCTTAAAATAATTTGGATCATTCATGTCATTATTAGAGATAAAAAAATAAAAAAATAAATTTAAACACATCAATAGTCAATATATCAGTTGGGGTCGGAGGGTCCACCTTTGTAGAGGTCTCAAACATTTTCCATATAGTAACAGTAACAATAGAGATCCTTACAAAACAAAACTCTCACAACTCTCAAAATAATCTGGACCATTCATTTCATTATCAGAGATAGAAAAAAATAAAATAAATTCAAACACATCAATGGTCAATACATCAGTCGTGAAGGGAGTCTCAAACATTTTCCGTATAGTAATAGTAATGATAAAGACTCCCACAAAACACAACTTCCCAAATGATCTAAACCATTCATGTCAATATTAGATATAGAAGAAAAAAAATCAAACACATCAATGGTCAATACATTAATAGAAGTCGTGAGGTTGTAGGGGTCTCAAACATTTTTTGTATAGTAATAGTAATTATAGAAACCCTCACAAAACACAACCCCCAAAATGATCTGAACCATTTATGTCAGTATCAGAGATAGAAAAAAAAAATTCAAACACATCAATGGTCAATACATCAATGGGAGTCGTAGGGGTCCTTTTTTGTAGGGGTCTCAAACATTTTTCGTATAGTAACAGTAATGATAGAGATCCCCCACAAAACACAACCCTCACAACCCGCAAAATGACCTAGATCATTCATGTCAGTATCAGAGATAGAAAAAAAAAATTCAAACACATCAATGGCCAATATATCAGTAGGGATCCTTTTTTGTAACGGGTCTCAAACATTTTCCGTATAGTAACAGTAATGATAGAAACCCCCCACAAAACACAACCCTTACAACCCCTAAAATGATCTGAACCATTCAAATCACTATCAATGGTCAATACATCAGTGGGGGTCGTGAGGTTCCTACTGTGCCTTCGGGCACAGATGACTGTTATCCTCCGTTGTGGAGTGTCATCTCGAACATCTTTTGATAATTTGAACCATTCATATTGTAAAATTCGTCGAATAGATCATCTCTACAAAAAATCAAATTGATTATCAACAGCCTTATAATCAAAACACATTTGTTTTTATAAAAATTAATGGTTAACATAATTTTAATAAATTTTTAAAAACAATTAAGACTTAATTATGAAGTTATGAATATCTGATTAACTTGATTTTTTACATAAATAATATGTTCCTAAAAAATTGGAACCAATCCAATCCATTTAAATACGGATTTGATCGCTTTATGACTACGAATTCACATAATTAAATAAAAAATATATATATATATATAACATTTTAATTTTATAAAAATATAAACATAGCGCTATATTAGTTCCACAATAACAACATATTTTTCTATAATAGCGACATACTGTTCTAAAATTTAAACAACTATAAGAAAACTGGTTTCACTATAAGTATTTAAATCATTACAAATTAAAACTAAAAACCAATAAATAAAAGTAATAAAAAAAAATATTATACAGTTTTAGGCTTGAGTTTAGATTTTATATAGAATTAAGAGAATATATTATGGGAGAAGATATATAATAAAAATATAGACTATTTATATACGGTCCGGATCGGTTCCAATCCAGAACCGTGAGGTTCAATTTAGAACCAATCCATAAACTGCGAATTTTTAATTTTTCAATCCGGAACCAAACTACGAATTCAAAAAACTAATCCAAATCTATCAGATTAAATTAAACTGAATCGAATTACGAATTTTACAAACAGAAATGTTTTGTGACACTAAAAAAACTGGGCACTAATGTCCCTAATTTCTAAAACTGGTAATTTCGTTTTTGCTCTTTTTTTTTTTTTTTTTTCACCTTATTGAAAAATTAGTGTCATTAGTACTTCCAATTTTGAGCACTAATCACAGTTGTTTCACGAATTACTGACTCAGCCCTAATAGGGCCCCAAGTCCGTATTTTCGTGGTGGAGACTCCAAGCTATAGATTAGTTGTCATGTCAGACTCATCAGATATAATTAAACTCTGTACTTTCATTACTAGGTGGTCGAGATAGTAGAAAATTATTAAAACCTTGACGTTTGTTTGTTGGAAAGGATGACAGTGCAGCAGAAGAAGAAATTTCCTGGGAAGTTTCCTGCAACAACCAAAAGCCACCATCAATGGCAGAAACATCGATTAGAGAAAGAGTCTTCATTGGCGGAAAGTTCCCCATCCCCCTTTCCCCACGCAGTTTGCTCACATTTACATCTAAAAACAAAAGAAAACATATAACCACAAACACGAAAACAAAAACAAACTGAATGAACGACTTGACTGATGAATCAATCTCATGAATCATGATGTGTGTGAATCACTCCCAGGTTTCTTTCTTTCTTTTAATTTGATTATGACGGCTTATTTTGACAATACGATTAAGACTTCCTTTTAAAAATTGATTAAAAGTTAATTTTTTATTAAAAAATATATATAAAAAAAATAAGAAAGTAAGGTCACCTTAAACCATCTTCAACGGTGCATCAAAAACTTGCATCAAATTTAAAATTTGATAAAAAAATCATTTTTTTCTTACTCCAATAATTTCACCAAATTAATATCAAAATGAGAATGGAACAAAAGTTTCATCAAACTGAGAACAAGTTTTAAATTTCATCTTTTCACTGTTTTATACCATTGGACGGGAGCAACCGGTCAACAAACTGGATGTCTGGCCAGTTGACCAACCGGTCGACCGATTCCCTTTCAAATGGTTAGGTTCAAACAGGTCAAAATGCTCAAGCAAGTTAAAAAAAAAAAAAATTTAGTCTTACCGGTCGACCCACCAGATGACCCTTCCCTTTTGATGCACCATTAGAGCAAGTCATATCAGATTGAGAAAATCAAAAATTTTTTACTCAGATTTGATAAAAAAAGTAATGAACCGTTAGAAAAACTTTTAGTTTCTCTATCTAAAAGATGCCTAAAAGTCAATTTTTTAATTTTTTAATATTTTTTTTTAAATCATACCACTTTAATTTTTTTACATACTTTTTAAAAAAAAAAAATTTAAAAATTAACTTTTAACTTACGGCTTATAATATTAGGTATTGACCACGCCAATCTCTAACCACGGCATCCATCAATGTGACAAATATGACTACATTTAATTCTATTCAATTTTTTTTTTTTTCCTATCTTGCTAAGACCAAGTTTGAGAAGACTAAATAAATATACTTTTTGACTTTTTTTGTATTATGTGTAGAAAAAATAAAGAGGAGATGTTGATTGATGTGACCTAAAAACGATAAAAAAATGAAATAAATGCACTTATTTTAATATGCCAAACTTAGGCTAAAAGTCTTTTTTTTCTTTTCTTCTTTCTTTCCTCTCTCTTTATTTTGTCCTCCATTCCCTTTCAGCTTTTTTTTCTTTTGAGGTGGGCGGGCTGGAAAATTTTTACAGCCTAGAAGGCTAGAAACTTGGAATTGAATATCAAATGACCTCGGTATATCTTCAACGGATTCCATTTCTTTCAACTGTTCACACTATTATTCAATTCACACTAGGTATAATTTTTAGGGCAATTACACTAAACCGTCCATTGATATTTGAGATGTTTTAAATAAGTACATTTTTTTATTTTTTATGAAATATGAGTTAAATTTGAAGTAATGTAATAAAAAAATAATGTGAGTTAAATAAGATTATGTAACTTTTTGACTTTTTAATTTTTTTTAAAGATGCCAAACTTAACCATGTCATTTTGATTCTTAACTTTTTAATTGTAATACATTTGCTTTTAAATTTTAAATCTTGTTCCAAATAAAAATAATTGAAAATACCACTATTTAATTTTAAAAGTAAAGTCATCAATTTAATTATAAACTAATTTAACAAAAATAAATGTTAAAAAAATATTTTTTAATTTTTAAAAATTATTTCTATCTATCAAAGATAAAATTATATAAAATTGATAAATCTTTTACACATTTCTTTTACCAAATTAATTTTATTATGTGTTTGGATGATGGTCATGTAATAGGTGATTATTTTTATTTTCATTAAATTAGTTTCCATTTTTCAAAAGTTAAATATATCGATAACTTTGATATTATTATTAAACCAATCCGTTAAATCAAAAAATCTAAAACTACAAAAATTTCATATGTTGGCTCGTTTAGGAAGTAACTATTTTAGTAAGCTATTTGGCCTTTTAGCTATGTTAGTAGGCTATTTTAGTTTTGTGTTTGGGAAGATGAAATGAATTTTTAGTTGAGTTCTTGTATTGAAAAGTGTGTTGAAATGATATTTAAATTTAAAATGACAAATTTATCCCTAACTTTTTATTTTTTAAATTGATATAAAGGGGCAAAATGGTAATTTTGCCGTTGATGTACCAATTTCCTATTGTGATGTAGGTAGGCGCAGAGCCTTTTTATTTTTTATTTTTTTGAAAAATTGTGAACAGTGTCGCTTTTTTGCTTATTTCTCATTTTAGGTTATATTAGCCTCACACACCTCTTTCCAAACAGCGCCATTAAATATATCGATTCCACATTAAAAACTTAACAACCACCCATTACATGATCATCATTCAAACACAGAATAAAAATTAATTTAATAAAAATAAATAAATAAATAAATGTGTAAAAAATTTATTTATTTTACATAATCTTATCTTTGGTGTGTAGAAATAATTTTTAAAAATTCAAAAATATTTTTTTACATTTATTTTTGTCAAATTAGTTTATATTTTATCAAATTGACAATATTTCCCTTGAAATTGAGCAATAATATCTTTAATTGTCCTTATTTGAAACAAGATTCAAAATTTATAATCAAATATATTACAATTAAAAGTCAGATACCAAAGTGACACGAATCCCAAACTATAAGAACTGTTAATATAATTTGTCTAATTTTTAATATTTATTTTTTCAATTCACACTAACTTATTCCCATAATATCCTCATCTTCAACTTCTAACCCTAACACTAACCCTAACCTATTAGCCATCATCCACTATCGCCATTTTCATTGCCAGCTCCCATCCCCGTCACCCTCTCCTTCCTCCGCCACCCCTCCCCAAACTCCTTCCTAGATCTAGGGTTTTAAGGTTGTGTGGGGGTGGCTAGGGTTTTGAAGCTGGTTATAAAAGTGGGGCAAAGAGGGTGCTACGAGAGTAGGGAATAGTGGAGAAGGGCGTTGCGAGGGTAGGGAAAGGAGAGTTAGGTCTCGATGATGGAAAGCTGATGAGGGTCGCATTGGTGGGGGACTAGGGAGAATAATGTCTTTTTAATTTTTTTTATTGCTAGAAGTCAATATTATCCTTATTTTTTTATCTCTAAAGCCCGGTTTGTTTTGGGGTGTAAATGGTGGGATGGGATTAGGATGGAGATGGAGATGGAGATGGGACCCATTTAGTACTGTGTTTGTTTGTAGAGTTGGGGAAAGGATTGAGATGGAGAAAGGGATTAAAATGGAAGTTGGAAGGGAATTGAAATGGAGGAGGTAGAGGTGATATTAGAAAAATAGTTCGCCGGACTATAATTTTTTTTATTTTTTACATGTTGGGCATTTTTTTTGAACATTAATGTTTAATTTTTTTTATTTTTTATTTGTTTTATTATTTTACATAAAAATAATTTAACAATTCCTACGCTAACAACTATCATCAAAACAAACACAATTTTACTTAATCCTTTCACTATCAATTCCCTCCATTCTACCTCTGAAAACAAACGAGACTTAATTTTCTTTTGTTGTTCTAAACTATACTTGTATCACATTCTCTCTTCTCCATTTCCTTCATTTCTTTCTCTCTTTTTTTTGACCCAAAAAAAAAAAAAAAAAAAAAAATGCTCTATGGGGACATCAGAGCATCCATGGGCCCTATCCCCAGGATAGTCAGTTAATGGCTAGATTTAACCCAACCCAAAAGAAGAGACCTACCACCAAAGCACCTAAAGGAGCTCAGTCACATGCCACACAAGAGGCCAATAGCGTGAAATCTCCGAAAAGAATCAGCTAAACAAACCTAGCACTTTGCGCCCCTCAGAAGTTGAACTTGACACACCCCTGTAGAAAGGATTGTTTTCTCCACGAAACCACCACCCCCACCCCCGGTGGTTCATTTTTTTTCTTTTCTTTCGTTTGATTTTCCTCCTTTTCTTCTGTCCTCTTCTTTTTCTCCTTCTCCACATTGCACCATTTTCACCAATTTTCTTCTTTCCTCTTCATTTTCTAATCCTCCTTTCTCCTTCTTCCCTCCTCCTCATGTTCACTTTAGCCAGGGCGTGTTAAACTTTTTGTACAATATATTAGACTTCTAGCCAATTTTCTTAGACTTTTACCAAGTGAACCCAGTGCCCACAGAAAACATTAAAAATTTATGGGTCTCACTTGTTGCATCAAATAGAATAGAAAAAATAAAGGTAAATTGCACTAAATTTCAAAAGAAATAAAATAAATCACACAATTTTAACAAGTCTTTGTGTATCTTTCTAGATTCACACGCACTCAATTTAGTGCGTGTATGTTTAGCATTTATTTAGTGTGTTATATACACGCTGTTAAGTTTGATATATTTCATTACTTTTGCATTCCACTCCAGACCACTGGGAGGCAATGCATATTTTTAGACCACTGGGGGTATTGTTGTTTCGAACTAAACGACACAGGGTAAATTGTAATCAGCCCAATATGTAAGTCCTACTAATGTAGTTAAAGTTAGCTGGAAAATTTGTTCCCTGTTGACACTAGGCATTCATGTTTGATTTGAGAATAACATTAGGAAACAGTATCCTTGGATTATTTGTCCCACCTTTCCTATTAGATAAGTTATCCTAACATATGTGAGATAAAATGTCCCCATGATAATCCCGAGTCACAAAAGGTCAAACCAAATGAGAGATAATTTTATCCCAAGATAAAATAGTCCTATTCTGCTCTCCTATTCGCAAATCAAACATGGTCTTAAGTAAATATTGCTTTATATGGGATTGAAAAATTGAATCACCTGGTTCATACCATGATACTTCAACTTACCACTTGACAATAGGCCAGAACACTGGGATATACAAATTTCTAATATGCTTGTCCACTTCACCCAAGGGCCAAGAATGTCGATGACACAACTTTAGAAGAGCTGCTCTAATCTGTATCTAGATTCCATGCATCAACTCTAGCTCTGCAGTGGTATGTAGGAACAAGATGTATTAATTCCAGATTTGCAAGTCTGTAGATAAACCAAAATGGGCTTCATCCATATATGCCAAGTCATATTATGTAGAGTCCACCTTTAATAATAGCATTGCTGGCAACAAAGTGGTGTTCTATGTGTTTTTCACCATTTTTTCGCTTTTTGTTTTGTGTGCAAAGGAATGGCATCACATGGACCGAGAATAACACACAAAATGTGATACCCTTTCTATCAAAGTCATATAGAAATACTGAAATCACAGTACACATCAGTGCAGTTGATTTTGCGCCTTCTCTTTTTAACATGTAGATTGGGCCTTCTTTTCCAAAAAATAAAAAGATGTTGAAACTATAGACTATATAGGGCTTAACAATAGCATGTAGACTTTAAAAGTTTGGGAACCTTCCAATTTGGGAGCCTAAAACATGGGCTTTGTTGGCTTTATGCATAAGCAGCCATTTTAAGATTGATCAATGTCCACATTGAAACACATCAATAGGTCAAGTGTGCGCTCAAACTAGGTTTAGCGATTAACATTTTTTTTTATTAAAAAGAAAAACAAAAATAAATGAAAAAAACTATTGATCTTTGGCCCGTGCCAAACTCAAGTTTACTATTTTTGGCTCAGATTTCCAGCACACAAGTACTTGAGTATTGAATTTTTTCCCCAGAGAACAACGAACTCAAATATATATAAACAGACAGTAGATGATAGCATGGAACTGCATGAGTATTGACCCAATCCTAATAAGCAACTTTTGGGCTTGGATATAGGCCTAGCTAAAGAGCTACATCAGGCCTAGAGTGGAACTCAAATTAAATATAAAGGAATCAAGCTGGGTAAAACAAAGGCCAATTCAGCCACATATGAAGTATTTATGTCAGCACTCCTCTCTGAGGCCTTCTCCCAAGAAAAGCAAGAAATGGTTCACAAGGTTTTAGATTTGGTTCACAAGGTTTTTGACCAAAATAATGTTATCTTTGGAAAACAAAAAATACCCAAATTAGCGTAGATATAAACTATTTCTCAATCTAGGGTTGGTTTTGCCATATTATGCATCATCTAGGAGACAGAATAGGTGGAAAAGAATTCTCAAGTTAAAGCCTCCATTGCATTTTAAGGCTTTAAAATCCTCTATTCAATATGAAGGCTCAAAAAAAAAGAAAAAAATAAATAAAATTGTAAATACTTGAGGAAAAGAAAAAGAATTGTAAATACTTGAGAAAGGCTTTTTATATATTTGAAAATACTCCGATCAAAGTCGAGGCTCTTTTTATTAGCACAAAATCATCAATCAAAACAACAATTTCATATATTTTTCATGAAGCCAACACTCAAATTGAAGGCTTTTAAAAGCCCACTGTAAACGTGAAGGCTTCACTTGAGAATTTTTTGTTGGCCCACTTTTTTTGCCTAAGTGGCATGATGTGAAAAGATTGACCCTAGATTGCGAAATAGTTTCTGAAACATACTAGCTTAGGAAATTTTTTAAGATTAACAACAGAATGATCTCTATTGACAATATACTAAGATTTGTCTACAGGCAAATCATGTTATGCATTGTAACTTATACAAGCCACTAAGCAACCAAAAGTTTCTAATATCCTAAACATAAACCGGTGCATTGATTATATCTCCATGCATGCTAACTACAACCTAATCCCAATCTGACAAAACGTCAACTCAGCAAGGACATGTGTGTTTGGCCTCGCCTAACAACAGAAACAGAATTTAAGAATCAACTAAGTTTCAGCATCTGCTTCTCTATATCCTTAATTATACCAGATTGGGCTGAATTTCAAACAGCAAAGCCATCGTAGTCAAGTAAACAATGAGATTGTTAACTAAGCACTAGCAAGAAGTATCAAGCGAAAACTCCATCAGCACCATAAATTTTTTACCCTTTTGTCCAGACATTTCAAATGCTTGATGGACTGACATGACTCTATAAGATAATCCAAATTATCTAAATCTAGATAACCCCAACTATCCACAAGCATCTTGTCATGGAAACACATTTCTCCAAAATCTATTGAGTTCATACGCTACGTTTCATTTTTAAAGGCTATGTGAAGATGGAATCAGGAGCCATCAAATTCCTATTGCACAAAGTATATGCAACAAATTGAGCAACACAATGAAATCCCAAATTGCATAGAAAATGTCATCCTATATTAGTTAATTCATTGTTTGAGACAACAATATACAGAATCTTTCCTAGTCTTTGCACGTCCTCTTATCAATTTAATAATACTATGATGTCAAAGTCTGAATTTAAGAAGTAAATTTCAACCAATTATTCTTCTAACTTCAAATGCAAATGGAACACAAACACATGGCTTCAAAAAATAATTTAAAATGTTTTAGCCCAAAATTCAAACAAATATAACTTACTCGTATGATTCCCTCTATAATTTGTCAATTCGAATCGATCTTTAAACTCAACTCAAGTGCTAATTTCGTGTAATTCAATCAAATCAAACCCTAAAATTCGAATCCTTGAGAGCAATTCACGCTTGCTCTGATCGGATGAACCGGCCGGGACAGATCGCCTGAGGAGATGGACCGGGCGGTCGAAGGCGGTGATGGTGACGGTGGAGGAAGTTTATCGACGTCAATGGGGGTGGGTTGCGAAGTAGATAACCCGATCGCGAAATCGTAAAATGATACTCCTTTAGGAATCCAAAATTTTTTTTATAGTATGATTATTACATTTTAAAAATTAACTTTTGATAATATTATTTTTTTTTAAATATTAATTATTATTTTATAGTATGATTATTACATTTTAAAAACAAAAATACTTTAGGAGAAATGTTAAGGATCATGAAAGGTTTATGACTCTTAGATTATCTTGATTAGTGTGTGGTGTTTTATTCTAAGTGTAATTCAAAGGCCATAAATCTTTCATGATCATTTTTATAAAAGACTTTTCATAATATCTATCATTGCTGATACTTTAGAACTCAAATTTTGGACCTCTAAAGGCATCACTAATTAGGTGACAGTGGGCCTCACCCACTGCTAATGTGATGGCTATGTCCTTTTTTTTTTTTTTGCCAACTCACTAGTGGAGCAATTAGAGCTGCACAATTAGTGCTTTGTATCACAGCCCTTTTAAAAATTAAATTTTGATAATATTATTTTTAAAATAATATTAATTGTAATAATTATATTTTTTATGTTATTAATGAATTTAAAAAAATGACAGAATAGTAAATTCGTATTATTTAATTTCTTAATTTTTGAAAATTGACTAATATTTTGAGATAATAAAAAAAAAGAGACTAATAAATATTTTGAGACAATAACAAATAGAATAAGAGATTAATATTTTAGAACGAATGAAATATGATACATATGCGTTAGTCTCTTTTCATTTTGTTATAGATTTTTTAAAATAAAAATATTCTCGAAATTAATTATTAGAATAATGAAATTTTTTTATGACATGCCTAATTTATATTTGATTTAATTAATATCTAGAATTGTGGGGATGGGGACTTTGGTCTAATTGATACCCATACATAAAATAAATATAAAAAAAAAAAGATAGGTGTTCCCTTTTTCCCAAGTTTTGTCAAAATTTTTTTTTTTCTAATTAAATTAAATTGAATTGTTACTTGAACTTTATGGGAATTTTATCATCATTTAAAATTCCTACTTTTTTTGCAAAACCAATGAAGTGAGCAAGATTGATTAACTGATTAATGGAGAATATAGTTTTACATTTCATATTTTGAATAATTTTATGTAATCATTTACTTTTTATTTTTATTTTTAATGCTTAACAGAGTTGTTTATACAAACTTTATGACACATTATAAAAAAATAAATGAAAAAAAATACTCATGCAATGCATGAGTATCATATTACAATTACACACAATAAATTACCATCACAATAAAAATCAAATACAACATAAAATTATTGCAAAACCGGGGGGAAAAAAAAAATCAAAGTGAAGAGAAATTCCAAAATGATACAAAAACTAGGCGGAAGGACAGATTTCAAACAAATGGTTTTGTTACTAATACAATCCCGGATTCATCTCAAGAAAAAAAAGTGGAGCAAAGATTTACATTCAATGATTATTATTGACATTTTCATTTGTTTGCTGCAAAAAGATAGTAACATTATTTGTTTGAACCAAAAAATATGATTTATGTGAGAAAGATAATAATCTCTATTATTTGTTCATGCTCCCATCATCATTCTCACGAATTCTTCATAGCTAACTAAACCATCTCCATCCAAATCAGCTTCCCTAACCATCTGCTCAGCTTCTTCATCTGTTATTCTCTCTCCCAAATTTATCATTACATGTCTCAACTGCACAAATTTTTATTAAAAAAAAAAAAATTAGTCGTAATATGATTACAAATCACCACATAATATTGAATGCAAGCTCATGAAAGACTAAAAAAGCATGGTGTATGTCAAATTATATAAACCACAATCAATGGCGGAGCTAGGATTTTGATTAATCCTTAATGATATTGATTACAAAACTTAACCAAATCTAATTTTCATTTGGTGGTAGAATGACCAAAGATCAACATGAAGTCAAAATTATGTGTCTTAAATATGTTTTAATTAGCTAATATTTTTTTTATTTGCTATTTTAGTTACTAAATATGATGATAATCACAATTAAAAATGTAATAATATATGTAAAAAAGAAGAAGAAGTTAGATGTGGAGAAAAACAAAAGAGAAATAAGAGAGATAGAAATAATTACAAGAGAATATTTTGATAAAATTAAATGTTTATAATGATAAATTATAATAAATTTATTAAAAAAAAAAAGAGAAAAGAAAGATGAGATATAAATATTTTGAAACATAATTTAAAATTAAAAGAGAGTTAAATGAAAAACTTTTATAATTAGAGATAAAACTCTAATTTTCAAAAAAATTGAGGGCACCCTGTGGAGCTCCGTTCGTCCCTGACCACAATAAAAAGAATGTCACTTTATAAAGGGCATTATTATACAAGTTTAAACTCATTTTTGAAGTATAATGATGTGATAAATTATTAAGATATCTAAATGGCATTTTCCCGTATATATTTTTTAATCATCATTAACCAATCATATTACTTACATATCATTAAGTTTAAAAAAATAGATATAAAAAATAGACTTATATATCATTTTCTCCGTATAAAACATGTTGATAAAATTACAAATTAGAGTCATCTTTCGGTCTTAAGTATAAAAAGCCAATGTTACCATAAGCCCATAAATTTTACCAAGAAAACATGGACTTCAGAATACACACATTTAATTCTTGGCACAAATCGGAGGCAATATTATAGGTTTATAGATTTATTCATAAAAAAAATTGAAAATAATAATGTATTGATCCGGTTTTACCTCAGTGGCTGATATGAATCCATCTTGATCCCTATCAAATACTTTGAAAGCTTCTTTCAGCTCCTCTGCTACGTTCTCCTGTTAATTTACATTCCCTTGTAAATATTTTATAGCAAATTAATTGGGTAAGTTATACTTACTTCCTTGATGTTTCTGACAAATACATGAACTTTTCCTCTGATTTTAATAATTACAGAAATGTCTTTTACTTTTGTTAATAATATCAAGATTCCCCAATTTCGTTAATTTAACACAAACGGCATAAATTCATGACTATATGTTTTATCGCAGGATTAAGAATTTTGAAGTGGAGATTACACTTAAAAAGATGAAATCAAATAAGGCTTTAGGACCCGATGATATCCTTATTGAAGTTTGAAAGTGTTTGGGTAAAAAGGGGGTTGCTTGGTTGACTAGATTGTTTAGCAAAATTTTGTTGACTAGGAACATACCAGATGAGTGGAGGAAGAGTATTTTAGTGCCAATATATAAAAATAAAGGAGATGTCCAGAATTATAACAATTATAGAGGAATCAAGCTAATGTGTCATATAATGAAAGTGTGGGAGAGGTTGATGGAACGCTGATTCCGAGATATAACAGAGGTGTTAGAGAATTAATTGGGGTTTATGCTTGGCAGGTCAACAATGGAAGCGATTTATCTTTTGAGGAGAGTAACAAAAAAGTATAGAGAAAAGAAAAGAGACATTCATATGGTGTTTATCGACCTTGAGAAAGCATATGATAGAGTGCCCCGAGATATAATATGGTGGGTGTTAGAGAAGAAATGGGAGACAAAAGGTTACATTAATATGATTAAGGACATGTATGAAAGAGTGGTGACCACTATTAGATCGCTTGTTGGAAAGACAAATGAATTTTTTATCATTGTTGGGTTACACCAAAGATTTACCTTAAACCCTTATCTTTTTGCTTTAGTTATGGATGAGTTGACGAGAAATATTCAGGATGACATGCCATGGTGTCTGCTTTTTATAGACGATATCGTGTTAGTGGATAAGACTAGATAAGGAGTTAACACAAAGTTAGAGATTTGGAAAAAAGCTCTTGAATCAAAAGGATTCCGGATAAGCAGAACTAAGACAGAGTACATGAAGTGTAAATTTAGTAACAGTAACAATGAAAGTAAAGGAGAAGCGAAGATTGAGAATTAAGAACTGCCTAAGAGTGAACATTTTCGTTATTTAGGGTCAATTATCACAACAGCGGCGGAGATTGATGCGGATGTAACCCATAGGATTAAGACGGAATGGTGTAAGTGGAGAAGTGTGTTTGGGGTACTGTGCGATAAACGAATACCCACTAGACTAAAAAGTAAGTTTTATAGAATGGCTAGATCCCGGGTTTACCCCTTGTTGTACAGTGATCTGGACGTGTGTCCGTGGATGTTAGTAGTTGATTATTATCTTGTTTACATCATTTCCTACTTTGTATTTGAATTATAAGATGTGTTGGGCAGGTTTGTTACAGGTTGGTTGTGTTTTGGAGCCAAGTGTTGCTGCCCAGAATTTTGGACCTTCGCTCGAGCGAAACATTTGTCGCTCGAGCGAGCCTGTGTTTTTGGTCCTTCGCTCGAGCCAGGTTTTGTTCGCTCGAGCGAGAGTTGAGTTTTGTGTCTGGTGGCTCAAGTTAGGGTTTATTCGTTCGAGCGTGCTTCTGGGTTGCAGACCTGAAACTTCGAGTTTTTGGCTCGAGCGAGACTTTATTCGCTCGAGCGAGGGTTTCTTGTGTCTGTTCGCTCGAGCGACCAAGTCTTCGCTCGAGCGAGCCTATTTTATATCGGCCAATCGGCGATTTTAAACATCACTTTTCCATCTCTTTCTTTTTGAAACCCTAGCAGCCGACTCTCTCCCTCTCTAAACTTATCTTCTCTCTAGGATTTCATCTCCCTCTAGTGTGAATCTATCCTAAGCCCTTTGTTAAAAAGATAGAGAGTGTTGAGATCTTTGTTTTAATCTGAAAAAGTTGAGGTTTGGAACACGTTGGGTCTTGGTCTTCATCTCCGTTGGAGCTCAAACTTCAAGGTAGGGATATCCTACTCCTCCTTATGGATTTTGTCTTTAAATTTTAGCATTTTGATATGTTGGGTGTTGTTGGGTAAATTTGAGAAAGTTTGGGCCTTTGTGTAATTTTACAAAAGTTGAGGTCTTAATTATATAAACCTATATGCAAGTTAGGCATAGAGAAATGAAATTAATGTTGGAACATTGATGGAAATGGAACCTTGGGGTTTTGTGAATTATGATAATTTGCCCTAATTGGTTTAATTAATTAATGTATATAATTAATTAAAGAAAATGAGAAATTGAATTGAGAATGTTGAAATTGGGAATGTATGAGACTAAAGGTTGTAGTTGAATTATTTATTGCTCACCTAGTTGAAATGTTGATATATATTATCAATTTGTGCATTTATTTCCTATTTAGAAATAATTGCTTTGGACTACCGGTGGAGGGTAGTATTGATTGTTGTAGACAATGCATGATGATTATACAAACTAAAACTAATCAATTGGGTATGTCATAGAGTATGACGGCTGATAGAATACATTAACTTTATGTATTGGTTGATCGTGCATATGACCAATTTGTTTATATGCATTTTGTATAGACGGTTGATAGAATATATTAACTTTAGGTATTGGTTGATTGCGTATATGATTCTGTGTTTATATACATTGTTTGTGTATGGGAGGAGATGGGGGATGTACTCCACAGTTTAGGAAAAGATGGGGGATGTACCTCTAAACCAGTTAATGGTTATGGGAAGATGGGGGATAGACCCAAGGATGCAGCTCATATGCTCTCCCATTGGAATGATGATACAGCTCATATGCTTATCTATTGAAGTGTTGATATAGCTCATATGCTTATCTGTGATGGTAGTGATATAGCTCATATGCTTATCTATTGAGATCTTTGTTTGATTTGATATAGTACTAAAATGTATATCATTTATGAAGTATGGAAGTGGTTTATGTGTTATTGATACAACACCAAAATATGTATCTACCTTGGATTTCGAAAGTGTTTTAGCGATGAACTATAATCTCATCAAAGGTTTTAGCCAGAGTACTGAGCCTTATTTTCAAACTCAATGTTGAATAAGGAATGGAAAGTGAATTGTAACATAGACTTTATTGTCATGAAATTGTAATAAGATGTAAATGAATGTATACGTGTTGACCATCTATTAATTGCTAATCTTTTAGTCATTGTTCATAGTTGGTTTAGTGTATTTCTACTGGGCTGTGGCTCACCCTATATGGGACACCATTTTCAGGTACATGAAGCATGCCACCTCCAAGGACATCGCTTGGGAGGCTAGAGGCAGGCAGACGTTTGTGATTTTGATTATCTCTTATTGTATTACATGTAATTTCAAGCCAAGGGCTTAATGTGTATTTGAGTTAGTACTCTCCTCCTTGTAACCAAGTGTTAGCTTGGAAAGCTGTAAGCCCATAGGGCATTTGATTCTGTTGTTAACATGTAATGTTTCTTGTAAAAGAATTACTCTGTGGAATAGAATGATGTTTGTCTCTTATATCAATGCATGTCTAAATTGATGGTCTTAGTGTTATTATTTTGAGGGCGTTACACTATTGGACCAGCGATGTTGTATGGGACGGAGTGTTGGGCAACCAAGAAATAACATGTAGATAAGATGAGTATAGCTGAAATAAGGATGCTAAGGTGGATGTGTGACAAGACTAGATAAGACATGATTAGGAATGAGTGTATTCAAGAATGGGTAGGAGTAGCACCGACAGAAGACAAGTTGAGAGAAAATCGATTGAGATGGTTTGGTCACATTCAACGAAGAACAACAGAAGCAGTAGTGAAGAGATACAATGCTATAACGGTAGAGGGGAATGTTAGAGGACGGGTAGGCCTAGATTAACGTTGACTAACGTTATAAATAGAGATATGAATCTACTTAATTTGACTAACGAAATGGCCTTTGATAAGGCCACGTGGAGAAGAAGGATTCATGTAACTGACTCCATTTGATGGGACTCAAGGCTTGATTTGGTTTGGTTTGACATTAATTCATGACTATTCAAAATAGCCATATTACCCCTTTGAATTAAGCAGAAAGATAAAAACTATCAAATCAACCAATAAAATATTTAAATGAAAAATTTTGCTCACCTATCTTGAAATTTTGCATATATATTATTAAAGACCCATATATATATATATATATATATTAATATAATACATTAATAATTTAATATAAAACCCCAATAATGTAATACATATAACACTTATTTCACACTATATAAACAATGAAAAATTTATCAATTTTAATTAATGTATTTATTATTGAAATTTCTTGTTTCTTTCTTTTTCTTTTTCTTTTTTTAAGTTGAAACAAATGGATTATTTTTTTTCCCTGCAATTTGTTCTACTTATTTATTCATATGTAAAAAAATATTTATCTCTAAATTTTTAAGACATTATTAAAATATTTAATAAAAAAAACTTAATTTTCATTCATAAAATACTTTAAAATAAGTTTTATCACTTATTTAATATTTTTTTTATTTTTTTTTCAATTCACACTGAATTGTTATTTTCCTTTAATAGTTGTTTATGGGATATATTGTTGCACCTTTACATTTAGATGTTTGGAATAATCTACAAAAGTTAAAAAGTTAAAAATTCAAAAAATTATTAAAAAAATAAAAAAGTTCATACTATTTGGGGGAAGCTTGTGGAGGAAGTTTAGATGACAAAATTATTATTTTATCCTTTGAATTCAAATACCCAAAAGTCAAAAAGTCAAATAGTCATTTTGATTTTACTACAATATTTTATTACATATCTTTTCGTAAAAAGTCAAAAAGTTATTCTAAACTTACATCTTTTTTTTTTCTCTACTTTTTTTATTCAAAAAGTCAAAAGGTATACTTATATAGATCATCTCAAACAACCCCCAGGGTAATTTATTTATTGTTTACACCAAACGACAATGCATTAACAAAAATGCCTGTGAGCGAAGCTTTAAAACTGATCAATTCCAAAAAGAATTCTCTCTAAAATTAATGTTAGATAACATTCTAATAATTTAATATAAAACTTATTCCGTGATACATAAACAACGCAAAATTTATCATTTTAAATAATGCAATTATTATTTAATTTTTCTTTAAGTTGAAATAAATGCATTAATTTTTTTCTGAGCAATTTGCATTATTTATTTATCATATGTAAAATATATATATATATTATTTTATATTTTCTCAATATTATTTTTAAATTTTAAATTTTATCTTTGCTTTATTAAACTTCTAGTTGATTCATATTTAAAAAAACTTAAATTAATATTTCTTACATGATTGAAAAAATTAAAAAAAAAATATAGAGGTACCAAAAAAAATCTTACCTCCTCTAAGGTTATCAACACTAATCTTAACCTTAAATACACTAAATTTAATTTATCCTATTAAATATATATGAAATTATTATTTAATTTTCATACTTTTTTAAAAATATAATTGTAATTTATTGTCTTTATTTTTTTTCCACAAGTTTTTGAACTTTTATAGAAAAAAATAAAATAAAATATAATCTTTAACGAAAGTGACAAATTAATTCTAAGATTTCGTGATCCTTAATTCCCTATCAATTAATTTTAATTCATTGTAAGGTAATTATATATATTTTTTACTTCTATATTTATTTTTTAATCATGTAAAAATATTAACCTGCTTTTTTTTTAAATATGTGTCGACTAGAAGTTTAATAACCCAAAGATAAAAATTAAAATTTGAGAATAATATATGATTTAGAAAAGATAAAATAATAATGTTTGTACATATGAATAAATAAGTAATGTAAATTGTTCGAAAAAAATAAACCCATTATTTCAGCTTTTAAAAATAATTCAAATAATAAATGTATTACTTAAATTGATAAATTTCACGCTATTTATATAGTGTGGAATAAGTCTTATATTAAATTATTAGGATTTTAGAGATATTGTTTATTTTTAAGTATTTTATCAATAAAAATTATTTAATTTTTTCATTAAATGATTTAATAATATTTAAAAAATTTAAGAGTTTTATTTAATATTGCATGAATTTTAAGAATTTTATTAAATAATATTAAAATATATATGAGTTTTTGATAAATATATATAAATTTCAGAGGAGGTGAGTGAAATTACTCATTTGAATAGATAAGGCATATAAGGTGTAATTTCGTTATTATTGATATGACATCAGCGTGACATTAACAAATTCTATTAAATAGTGTAATTATTAAAACTAATAATAGTTTTAAAAGTAAGGAAAATTAGTGTAATTATTAAAACTATAGAGGAGATCTCTGTAATTATCAAGTGTAATTTACGCAAATTAATTTATCAAGTAAATGATCACAACAATTTAATTTTTTTTTTTTTGGGGGGGGGGGGGGAATATACCTTCAATTTTCTTCCCATGACATTCAAGAATTCATCAAAATCAATGGTCCCATTTCCATCAGTATCAACTTCGTTTATCATGTCTTGAACCTCTTCCTTTGTTGGATGTTCATTCAGAGATTGGATCACCATGGCCAGTTCTTCCATAGTAATGAAGCCTGTGTAATATAATACACCATTTGTTAAATTTTCAGACATCTGGGCAACTTTTAAAATTGTGTGTTCAAAAGCCAAAATATTGTTAAAAGTCATATTTCCTAGTCTCTCCTAGACAGTACCCAGAGTTTGAATTTGGTAATTACATGTGAGATAAAGAACTATATGTATCCGAGATTAGTTTAGATTGTGAGAAAAATTAAAAAAAAAAAAAAAAATTGCACAAAATGCACATCTAGTACAAAGTCTTTGTATGTTTGTTTGGGATTTCTATCCTCTACTTTGAAGTTCCTTTATATTAATTATAGATTGTATTGATTTTTTTATTAATATTGTAATTCATTAAATTTTATTATAATATAAATAAAAAAGGCACTAGAGCATAATTTTCCTCGTCGATTATCATACAAATTTAATTAACACTTCTTCAAAGATGGAAAGATTCAAATAATGGGGAAAAAAAAAAAAAATCTATATATTAGGAATAAAACTAACTAGCCAAGAACAATCCAAAAGCGTGCACACCATGACTGATCTCGGTTTGCAAAAGATAAAAAATAAATATTCCCAAAAAATATCCCAAGATTGAAATGAATGGTGCAATACCTGATGTAGTGTAAGCTACACCCATCCAAAATAAAAACAATCTGATCTATATATTTTATTTTCGAATCTGTTTTCTACTAATACCTAAAACACACAATCACGGCGCTATTTCATGCATATGCAAAAGGGTACGTATAAGAAGGCATGGAAGGACGAACCATCGGAGTCCTTATCAATCAAACAGAAGGCTTCCTGGAACTCTGCAATCTGTTCTTGTGTCAATGCCTCAGCCATCCCTCTCTCTCTATATATATTTCCAAATGAAATGGAACAAGAACAACCTTGTTCTTTTTTTTCCTTTTGTTGCAGAAAGAGAAAGAAAGTGAAGAGAAGAGATTTACAGAAACTGGGTCCTAAATGAGCCTCTTATATAGAAGTGGGTTGGTAGGAAACTTCAACAAAGCAGATGAGAAAAAAAAATATGAAAAAATAAAAGAAAAAAATAAAAATAAAAAGTCAAGCACGCCCCATGAGAAAATAAGTACGTACGTAATTCATTCAACAGTCAAAAATAATGAAGTATCTATAGATTATAATAATCAACGCTGAAATAGGGAAAATTGCAAATAATAACACTACAATAAATTAACAAAAATGATTTAAACTACTAAAAAATATATCACTAATAGTACTAATGTATTGAGAATGGCAAAAAAAAAAAAAAAAAAAACAAAACAAAAAACAAGGCATAGAAAATGGACGGGACCCACTGCCATATTATTAGTGTTCCTCCTAATGCTCCCAAGTATTTTTCATAAATTAAAGTTAGTGATAGAAGCAAAAATGCCTAGGAGCACTAAAAAGAGAGCACTAGAAAGAGCACTAATGATATGGCAGTGGCCCCGTCCACTTTTTATGCCTTATTTTTTATTTATTTTTATTTTTTTTACCATTCCCAATGCGTTAGTGCTATTAATGATGTATTTTTTAGTGGTCTAAATCATTGTTTGTGATAAAAAAGACAATCAAAAGTTGTATTTAAGAGCTCGTATGATTGAACCACGAAACCAAACATTTCAAATATTAGATCACTCGAGGTTTATTTAATTGTTAACTTCTAAATTTGATTCATCGAGATGCAGATAAATTGACTCAAATACTCCATTATAAAAAATATATATAAAAATTTAAAAAATTTAGGGTTGATTTGGGATGTCCTAAAAGAGTGTACTTTTTGACTTATTGATGGATTTGGATTGAGTTTGGATTTGATTTGATGTGATATGTTAGAGAAATGGTGTGATTTAAATAAGATGATGCGACTTAAATAAGATAGTGATTTTTTAATTTTTTGACTTTTTAACTTATTTAAGTTATGCCAAACTAACCCTTAGACTTGCTTGGCTCTCTCAGTCTAGTCAATAGGACTAGATCCTCTTTTTTCCTGAGATTTGAATTAAAGCTATTTGTGGGTGATTTGAATTTCATATCATATCGTTGTCATAAAGTGTTCCGAGACCCCCTAGATGTCAAAACATGTGGTTGCTACATTGAATTTTTATCTTTAAACAAGTGGAGGAGAATAATAAGTTATTAAAATTTGATTTTAAAATTTATTTAAATTTCATTTGTTTATTTTTTAAATCAATTTTGAATGAACTTTAATCAAATTGAATTGAGTTGAGTAAGCTTGGGGTTTGATTTTTTTGATTTTTATTTTTTTTTATAATCAACATAAATTTAACAAGTTTGACTCAAATTCATAAAATTAAGTTTAACTTATTTAAGGAATGAGTTTATAATTTGAGTTTAATTTGAATAAGTTAATTCGTTTTACAATTTTACCAAAAGAGAAATTACATCTACCACGGAGGGATCAAGTTGAATCCCACCCACGGCTCCAAATGTCTAAACAAGGGTCCAAATTCAAAATATGTTTTCAGAGAGCCTTTAATATTGAGTGTAACAATCGGTGTTTGGCAAGTGATTTTGGGGATAAAATAGTTACAAAAAAACAAAATAGACTATTTTAGTTACAACAAACAAAACATCACATCTAACCTATAATCATTATACTTTTCTCTCACAAAAAAAGTCAAAAAAGTCAAAAAGTCAAAAAGCTCTTCCCAAACTAAGTTTTTTAGCCCAGGTTAAAAAAACCAAAAAGTTAAAAAGCCAACTCACTTCCCAAACAGAGGCTATATACTTACGGTTAGTTATTAATAAAATATTAAAAATACGATTAGATAGGTGATTTTTGTATTTTACTATAACTAGCCTATCACCCGTGCTATGTATGAGATAATTATAGATATTTATATTTGTTTTAAATTTTTTTTAATATATAAATTATGTTTTTTAAGATTTTTTGTAAAAATAATTTAACAATCTTATCACTAACCATAGTATATAAGGGAAATTAAAAATGCTACTGCAGTAACTATGCACGGTTTATATCTATAATTATTTATATGGGGGGATTTTAAATGTTGATCAAGGATTTTGACCAAATCAATAAATGCAGGCATGTGGAAAGACATGTGGATTGAAAAAAGTTAATAAATGTTGATCAGGGATTTTGACAAAATCAATAAATACTGAGTTTTTTTTTTTAAAATAAAAAATTTAAAAAATTCAGATTGGGATATTGAAACTCCTACATGCCTTGGGGGTTAAAACCCCCCTTTTGCTTAATATATAGTATAGAACCAACCAATTAGTGCTCACTCCCGATAAAATTATTTATTAGTTAATAACATTTTCAAGTATTAAATATTAAGAGAGAGAGAGAGAGAGAGAGAGAGAGAGAGAGAGAGAGAGAGAGTCACCATCCAATCTAAATGGTCCTTGAGACCATCTTCAATGGAGAACCAAATCCAACATCAAATTTGAAATTTGATGAAAAACTCACTTTTTGAGGCTCCAACGGTAGCACTAAATTCATATCAAACTGAGGATTTACCAAACAAAACATCAAACTGATACCAAGAAACAGATTTTACCAAATCACTGTTACTGACCGTTGAAAGTGGTACACCGGTCAACCACCCGGTTGCCCGGCCGGTTGACCAACCGGTCGCCCGGTTCTCTTTGAAATACATGGGTTCAAACAGTTCAAATAGTTAAAAAAAAAAAAAAAAAAAAAATTTGCCTTTGCCGGTCGACCGGTTGGTCAACCGGCCGATCGACCACCTGGTCGACCACCTCCCAAATTTCACTTTGATGCTCATTTGATGCTCACTATTGGAGCCCCTTGTACCAGATTGAGAAAATTCCCATTTTTGTACTCAAATTTGATGAAATTTTTGAGTAACCGTTAGAGATACTCTGACACCATTGAAGGTGGCCATTCTAGGAAATTTATGAGATGACCATGATTTGAAAATAATAATTTGCCTACAGCGTTTGGGTGTTAATTCTGGCCATATATATAAATATGGATCATATATATAAGATAAGCTCCTTTTCATATTATCTTTTTATACTTATTCATATTCTTTTTGTGAGTCTTAATTTAAACTCACTTTAATGATTCAAATTGTCTGTTTTATAGGCTTTATAGTAAAGGTTATCCATATAAAAAATTAGATTTATCAGACAATTATAAATATAAAAACAAATCACGTTTTGTTTTACAAAATAAATTGTTTAAGTTTACAATCCTGTTTGCTATTCATTTTATAAAATAAAATGCTATTTGTTCTTGTATGTATAGATGTTCGATGAAATTAATTTTTTACATAAATGTCTTTTATTATGGGATCTATAAAGAAAATGATTCGAATCAATGATGTGAATTCAAATTTAGACCTAAAAACAGAAGTATGAAAGAGTATGGAAAGAAGCAATGGAGGGAGTTTATCCCCACATATAAACGCAAAGATGGACTTAGGGGGATTAAGTAGTAGTTATAATTATAGTAATATTAGTTATAATTATCTACTAATTATAGAAGTTCGCCCCTTCTAGGTTTTTCTTTTAGTATGAATTACAAATTCCATTGAGAAATACATTGTACAAAATTTTAATGTCAATTCTATGATAGACATTTTTAATGATATAAAAGAATATCAATAACAACAAATCAAACTAGTGAAAATTATTTATAAGACATATTAGGGAGACTTATGCTACATATGATCCTACTAAAAAATTTATGTTTCTGTACGGGAAAGAAATACACCTTCTCGTATAATCCTGTTGACCAAGTCTTCGTTCCTCTGTACGATGTCGTTCCACCACCTGAAAGTATCAACGTGAGCTAGCCGGCGGGTGTGTGCCGGAAACCTCTCCGATGCCTAAGTCAGTAAGCAAGACAAGAAGGCAAAAGCTCAATGTTTTCAGGGAGCAAAATTGTATTATTTCTCCAAAGGTGTTATTGATGAGCTTATATAGATTTCACGTGGCACAATCCTGGTAGGATTCTCACTCCTCCAAGTGTAGAGTCCTTCTAGGATTACTCCTCCTTGCATAGAGTCCTCCTAAAACTCATACTCTTGGAAGATAATGCTTATCTTCCAACACCCTCCTCACTGCTTAAACCAAGTGAGATGGTTCTTCTTACGACCGGACTACTTCAGGACCGAAGTAACATCTCAAGATCAAATACTTATTATTCCCTCCTACCTCGGTTTTCCATGCCTAAACCGAGCTAACCATAGGAGTCTCTTACCTCGGTTTTCCATGTTTGGACCGAGCTAACCATAAGAGAGCCCAGCCGAACTATCTCCAAACCAAAGTCCCCTCATGGACTTGGTACACCTCGGTTATCATATGTCTTAACCGAACTACCAACAGCATACTTCCAAGCCGGAGTAAAAAGTAAACCTCATGCGGCCGGACTAACATTCAACCGGTCTAACATAGAAGCTATATCTCCAAACCGGAGTAACTCCCACAGGGCCATCCGCTCGGCCTCTTTTACCTCGGCCCAAGACCCAGCTCGGCCCAATTCTGCATAAATTGCCCTCTCAATTGCCCCTTAATTCCATCTGCAAAGCATGATTGGGATTACCTGTCTACCAACCGAGCTAGTCTTAACCTCTCCAGCCGAGCTAAAACACCCATTAGCCTCTCCAGCCGAGCTAAGACCCTTTAGTTTATTCAACCGAGCTAAACGTGGGCCGTACTGTACACATCCGGTCAAACGTCCCTTCAGTTGCAGAAACTGAAACGCTTGTACTTCCCATGACACGTGGCAGGCTCTAATTGGCCTCCCACAGCTGTAGCGCCGTCCCTCGTACTTCGCAACATTTGAACAGTCCCGCCTTTTTGCCCTTTACACCAAACAAACTTCTCATTTTCAAAAAATCATCCCATACTCTGTTTATCTTCCCTCTCTCTTGTTCGTGCTTCTCAACCCTGCAATCTTCAAGGCTCGAGCTCTCCATTGTTACCACTGCTCTCAACTCCAGCTTTCTTCCTCGTCCTCTGGTAAGCTTTCTAAAATCTGTTTCCCTTGTTTTCGCTTTCGTTTTACTCCATAGCTGTTCATATTATATGTTGTTGCAAAACACTTTGTTCTTCCTCTTCCATGTCTGTACTTTCTAAAGAACTTCTCAAGAACACCCTGAACACGCTGATTCAGTCAGTAGAACACTTTTTTGATCTTTATGCACGCTATAACCGAACTAGGATACTGTTCTTGTCATATGAAAATCTAGGCAAACCGAAACCGGACTAGAGCTTGTATATGCCACCATGGTTTTAATTGGTTTCCATGTAATACACCTTAGCCGAAATAAAAACATACTTTGATTTGAAATTTTGACCTACAACCAAGCTAAGCCACGGGGGCTAAGGACTTTTTGAGTTCCGACCAAACTCATATAAGTTGCCCTTGAGGCCCTATCAAGTAAGAAAACTTTGAAACCGAGATAACAAAACACTCAGAAACCGAGATAACGAGCACTACTTGAAACCGATGTAGAATCCACAGCACCTTGTAGAGCCGAAATAAAACCAGTCTTTTTCTTACTATGTCTTTGTAGCACGGTCTTTGATCTGTGCTTGACACCTTGTTTTTCAACTTTGCAGACTTAGGCTGCCCAGGCACTCCCTCTGCGCGTCCGACCGGACTACTGAGCACGCTCTTTCAACCGAGATAAATTATTTCATAACTTATAAAATAAATGGGGAAGTACAGACATTTGGTAGAAACCCCAGGCGGCCTAGCCGATTTCCGAGAACAGTACAACATTCCAACCGATGTAAATCTAGAACTAGCCGAACAAGGAGTCGACCCATGGGACGAAGAGGGCTTTGTCCCATTTACCCTCCAATCCATAGTGGAAACCGGACTCAGATTCCCAGTCCAGCCACTAATATGCGAATTCCTTAGGCAGACCAGATTGTGCCCAACTCAACTATCCACCAACACATACCGAATTATAATGGGCATAGATGCTCTAAACCAACAAACCGGTCTGAACCTTGGTCTGGCCGAGATACTACATCAATATTCAATAGGATCCAAAAACCAAGGTTGGTGCTACTATTTGAGAATCTGTAGTGGCGAGAAAAAATAATAAAACACACACCGGACAAGGACTTAAACGATGATGACTTCTTTTGGGTTTCTGGAAACCTTGAAGACTTTCAGGCCCAGATCCCTGGCCGAAGAATAAACTGGAAGAAAGGAGAGCCCGGTATTCATACTTCGATTGCATTCCTTAACTTTGTTTATTTCGGTTTCCCCTTTCTAACCGAACTAACACTTGATTCACTTTTTGCAGATTTAGCTTTAATCCATTCCCAGTACGGTCATCCCAACCTTGCCGTACTCCGTGCCGCACTCCGGGTGAGAGAAAGAAGTTGGGCAAAACTTCTTGACTTTGAGCCGACCTACAGATACTCGCATTTAAAAGCAAGAGTATGATTTTTCGTCTCGAAGACCCACCAGAACCGGACCCAACTTTGCCCGAAATCGTCCTTGTGCGACTAACTGCAGAACAAGAGATGGCGAAGAAAAACAGGCTGAGGGCCATGCTCACCGAAACAAGCCCGACCGAGGTACCACAAACCGGCAAATCAACCGAGGCCGTGGTGGCTCTTCCATCCCAGCGGCCCTCTGCCTCCCGCCGAAATAAGCGTGCCCGGACTGACCAAACCGGGCCACAACTTGTAGATGAGGACGAGAACATACTGCCTCCAAGCCCACCAGCTGTCACGCAACCGAACCCCCAGCCGGAATCATCAAGCCGGTCTGAAACCCCCCAGTGGGCTCCCCCCCTAGTCTTCAATAACCGAGCTATCAACGAGGATGACTCCGTTGTCTCGGATAAGGATCACCTTCTGGCCTTCAATTTGGCCAGAGGTGTGTGCCTTCCAAAAGACATGGAGCACCATCAAAAGAAGCTCAACACCGAGGTAAAGTCACTTCGGTCTGCTTCGAAGTCCATGATCGTGGTAAGCAATACTGTCCTTTCTGTCTCTAAAATTTGTCCAACTTCCAGTTCGGTCAACAACTAAAAAACTTACCATACTATGTGCAGGCTCTTCAGAAAACCACGCTTGCACACCGGCAGGTGATGGAACTTCGAAAGACCACCAGGCAGGCCATGAAAGACGCCGTGGCCAAAGCTACCGAACTAACACAAGCCCAGAACAAGGCGGCCGAACTGGAGGCCGAGGTATCACGTCTCACTGGCCTGGTTACCTCGGCTGAAAGTGATAAGCAAAAGGCCGTGACCGAGGTGAAGGATTATTACCTGTGGGAGATGGCCCAGCTGCAAACCAAAAAAGACGCCGAAATAGACCTGCTGAAGGCCGAAGTAAAAAAGGCCAGAAAGCAAGGTTTCAAGAAGGCTGAAGATGCCTACGGTCTTCAATGTGGCGCAGCAAAGGACCTTTTCTTCAAGTGCGGTTATGGAGTGCGGTGGAGAAGCTTCGGTTGCACTCGACACCAATGCTAACAACGCACCACCGCACTCTATTCCGGCTCCGCCCAAGCAATATGCAGACGATCTTCAAAAAGCATTCTTAGAAGGGTCCGGTGAGGAAGAAGAAGACGATGATGATGACGACGATGATGATGATGAGGGGGAGCCATCTCGACTCGATTTACCACCGATCAACAAGGCACTCAGCGGCTCGGTTGAGCCAACAGTTGATTTATCTCGCGAGATACCGCTAACTCGACCGCTAACCGATACCACGGTCCGAACCGAGCTCCTTCCTCAAACCGGTCTCCAGACAGCTGCAGCTGCTGATGCAGACTTGGATGCCGAACTCGATGTACTCCTAGGATGACTGTTTTTTTTTTTTTTTCAACTTTTGTAAATGCTAAGGCAAGCAGCTTGTACTTCCTCTGTTTGTTCAATGAAAAATTATCAACTCTTATTCCGCTCTCTACTTGCATGCTTGAGTTTGTAGTGAATTTTTATGAACTTATTTGTGCAATCGTGATCTCGGTTAGTTGTCTAACTTACTAGCCAACCACTCTTCACCGATATAACTTACTTGGTGAAGAGTACAAAGAGTTGGTTTAATCCACCAACCACTCTTCAAAGATATAACTTACTTGGTGAAGAGTACAAAGAGTTGGTTTAATCCACCAACCACTCTTCACCGATATAACTTACTTGGTGAAGAGTACAAAGAGTTGGTTTAATCGATAACCACTCTTCACCGGTATAACTTACTTCTGAAGAGTACAAAGAGTTGGTTTAATCGACCAACCACTCTTCACCGATATAACTTACTTGTGAAGAGTACAAAGAGTTGGTTTAATCCAGCCAACCACTCTTCAGCCATGCCCATACTTCGGCTGAAGAGTACAAAGAGTTGGTTTAATCCAGCCAACCACTCTTCAGCCGATATAACTTACTTCGGTTGAAGAGTACAAAGAGTTGGTTTAATCCAGCCAACCTCTAAGTTGGTTTTTCCAGCCAGCTTAGAATAGAATGTTTGGGTTATTCCGACCAAACGTCCTGCAGCCTGGATCCTGATCCTGGGCTTAGGAGGGTTAATAGTTGGTTATTCCGGCCAACTATGTTTACAATGCTACTAACTTAAAAACTACTTTATATGGAAAACAAATATACTGAAAAGAATCGACTTGTTTTATTGAGAAAGTAGAAAATTACACATACTCAAAAAAGAAAAAAGCTAAAAGTAAAATATCTTGAGATTGGCAGTGTTCCATGGCCTAGGTATTGCTTTGCCGTCCTTATCTTCCAAGTGGTATGCCCCTTTGCCTACTAATCCGACCACTTTGTAAGGACCTTCCCAGTTGGGCCCTAACTTGCCATTTCCTGGGACCAATGTGTTGCCCATAACTTTGCGAAGTACCCAATCGCCGATCTTGAATTGTCTTGGGTGCACTGTTTTGTTGTATTTCCTGGACAATTCTCGCTGGTAGGAGGCAATGTGAACTAATGCCTTGTCTCTTCTTTCTTCTGCCAAGTCAAGTTCCAAGGCGATGGCTTCCCCATTTAGGTCGGGATCAAAGTTTTCGCTCCGAATGGTAGGAAGGCCAACTTCTAATGGGATTACTGCTTCCATGCCATAAGCTAAAGAGAATGGAGTTTCGCCTGTTGACCGCCGTGGTGTGGTGCGATAAGCCCATAAAACATGAGGGAGCTCCTCCGCCCACTTGCCTTTGGCTTTCTCCAGCCTTTTCTTTAGTCCATCCAGGACTACCTTGTTTGAGGCTTCTGCTTGTCCATTTGCTTGGGGATATGCTGGTGTGGAGTTGTAGAACTCGATCTTATACTCTTCACAAAAGCTTCTGAATATTCTGCCATCAAACTGAGTGCCAAGAATCAAATTAACGCTTTTGGTATGCCAAAGCGAGTAATGATGTTCTGCCAGACAAACTTCTTCACATCTTTTTCCTTGATTGACGCCAAGGCTTCTGCTTCCACCCACTTTGTGAAGTAGTCTGTTGCCGCAAGAAAGAACTTCCTGTTGCCTGGTGCTGTTGGGAGTGGTCCCACTATGTCCAAGCCCCACATTGCGAAAGGCCATGGACTAGTGAGAGGTAGGAGTTCTCTTGCAGGTTGGTGAATTTGATGCGCAAACTTCTGACACTTTTCGCACTTTTTGACATACTTCTCTGAATCTGCTTGCATGTAGGGCCACCAATATCCTTGTGAAATAGCTCGGTATGCCAATGATCTTCCTCCTTGATGGCTGCCACAAACCCCTTCGTGTATTTCAAACAAGAATGTTTCTACCTTGCTGGGGTGGACACATTTTAAGTAAGGTCCTGAGAACGACTTCTTGTATAATGCCAAGGATGGAGAGAGCCAAAATCGTTGCGACTTGGCTCTGATTCTGTTGGCTTCTTTCTTATCTTCTGGTAGAGTGCCGTCTTTCAGAACGAGATGATGGGATCCATCCAAGAAGGACCTAACTCCGCACAACATACCTCTTGACTCGGATCTTCAATACTTGGTCTAGGCAGTAGTCGATCAATAGTGGATGTGGGATGGAGGTATTCCGCCATTGAGGCGAAGCCCGCTAGTTCGTCGCTTCTACTATTCTCCTCCTCGCCAATCTGTTCTATTCTGACAACTTCAAACTTCTTGATCTCTGTCCTAACTAAGTCTTGGTACTTAGCCATTCTTTCATCCTTTGCTTCATAGTCGCCAGAAATTTGATTCACCACCAACTGTGAGTCACTGTAGACCATGGGTTCGGTGGCCTTCATGTAGGCCGTGACTTGAGTCTGCCGAAGCGCTTCAGTACTATGCTTCATTGTTCGATCTTTGGGAAGCCCAAGTTGATCGCTTGTTCCACTACGAGGCCGTCTGGAGAGATGAGGACTATGCCAAGTCCTGCGCCATGTCGGTTAGATGCTCCATCCACAAAGAGCTTCCACATCTCGCCAACAAATAACTTCCAGCATGTGGAAGGATCAGATGATGTTGTGGGGTCTGGAATGTCGTTGGGGTTCTCTCCGTGATCCATGGTTGCAGTCTGCCCCTTGTCTTCCGATGAGACCAAGTCATTGGTTATAGGCGAGTTTTGACTTGGTGTAGCAAGGTCCGCTTTCTTCTTGCCTTCTCTCTATTATGGTGCGCCTGGCTCCGGCTGAGTAACCTGGACTAGGGGTTGCGCTATTCCGGCGTCAATCTCCGTCCCTAGTTCGGTTGTGTGAGTCAGATCGATTGGGCAGACTTGGTGGCTTCCAGGAGTGAACTCTGCGACGAAGTCTGCCAAAGATTGGGCCTTTTTGCGGTTACGGGTTGAACTTCACGTCATATTGTCCCAACTCCACCGCCTACTTCAAAATCCGCCTAAAAGTTTGCCCTCTCAAACAAAGCTTTTAGTGGAAAGGCAGGAGGACGACAATGGTGTGGGCGTGAAAGTAGTGCGCCAATTTCGGAGGCCATCATTAAGGCTGTGCTAGCTTTTCTAGAGGCAAGTACCTTGTTTGCTCCCAAAGCAATGTCTTCTCGACATAGAAGATAGGTAGATGTTGGATTCCTTCTGTCGAACCAACATCGCACTTATCAAGGCCGAGAGATCGCTAGGTAGAGGAAGAGTTCTTCTCCGGGTACTGTGGTGACAAGTAGTGGTGGAGAAGACATGTATTCCTTCAAACTCTCCAGAGCTCGGTCGCATTCTTCGCCCCACTCAAACTTAGCTTTTAATGACTGAAAGAATGGGCGCAATCTGTCTGAAGACCGGCTGATGAATCGGTTAAGTGCGGCTGCCATGCCGGTGAGGTGCTGCACTTCTTTAACCGAGTTAGGTCTCTCTAACTCTTGAATTGCCTTGATCTGAGAGGGATCTGCCTCTATACCTCGATTGGTCACCAAGAAGCCCAAACTTGCGGCACCTACAATCAATGCGCACTTAGAAGCGTATATGCTTTGTGTTGCTTCGGATCTCAAGCATCTTATCTAGGTCCCTTAGATGGTCTTCCGCATCCTTGCTTTTGACCACCATGTCGCGATGTAAGCCTCCATTGTTCGCCTAACAATGGCTCAAACATCTTGGTAACCATTCTTCAAACGTCGCCTCAAGGTTCTTTAGGCCAAAGGGCATGACCTTGTAACAATATAGTCCTCTTGGAGTGGTAAAGGACGTTACTTCTGATCTGGTTCGCATGGCTATCTCGATGGTAGCCTCAGATGCGTCAAGGAAGCTAAGCTTTGTGTCCTCCGTTAGGTCCACCAATTGATCTATCCTGGCGGGGAAACCGTCCCTTTGGACATGCTTTGTTGACAGTTTATAGTCGACGCAGACGCCACTTCCCATTCTTCTTTGGCACTACTATCCGTGTTAGAGATCCACCGGGTAGTGCACCTCTAATCGCCTCGCTTCTAACAAGTTACCCACCTCTTACGCCACTATCTCGGCGTGGTGGAGTGCCGATTCAAGGCGCGTTGGATGACCGGTCTAGCGAAGGGTGGACATTGAGTTGATGGCAAATGAAGTTGGGATCAATGCTCGCATGTCGTATGGGGTCCAGCGAACACTTCAATGTTGGAGGTCGAAATTCCAAGACTTCCAATCTCTCGGTCTTTGGACAACGACGATCCAAGTAGGAAGAACTTTTCCGGTTCTTCTCATCTATTCTCGACTTCTACCAGTCCTCCATCGCTTTTGATCACCGCTTTGCCAACATCCGCGAATAGTTCATTACTCTACGGTTCTTCAACCGAATGAACATATCCTTTGGCAGCTGCCGCCATTTGTTGCACTTAATCGCTTGGACATTATCCGTCCCCATAAACCTCTTCTATTACTCCGTGTCGTTGGGAACCTCATCACTTGGTGGTAAGAGGATGCCACCGAGCGCATGGCGTCTGACCATGTTACGCCTAAGATGATGTTGTAGGTGGAGGGACCTTCAAGACCCGAACTCTACTTGCTTCACACTTCCCGCCCGACCGAAGGATGATTTTGCCGATCGCCACTCCGCATAGAATTGAATCCAATCAAAGGGATACGGCAGGCCAAGCCTTTATCTTGCGGCTTGAGAGTTGTTTGAAGGTTTCATAGTACATGATTTCGACGAGTGCCTTGGTCGATCAGAATCCGCTTGACGCCAAAATCCTTGACTCGAGAGTGACGACCAAGGCATCGCTTGTGTGGGCAATATATTCTCCAAGTCTTTATCCGAAAAGGACATGATGTTTGTGGCTTCGCCCTCCTTTGACGACGGGTTGGGCACTTAGCACCTCTCTCAAGTGCTCGCCTTTTTGATTGAACCTCCGAGCTCGCATACTCGCTCTGGTTCAAAGACTCCATGGATTACGCGTTGTTGGTGCCTTGTGGCGGGGCGTCGTTCGGCATTCCATTGGGGAGGCTATGGTCTTGGGGGTCAAGGCTCCTTCTATGTATTTATCTAGGTGGCCCGCCGCCACCAATTCTTCCAGATGTTGCCTCAACGGCGCAGGCGATTCGGTGCCCCTTTTCTTTGTGGAAGGTGCATCTGGATCTGTCATCATAATCCTTCTGGGCCTCGCCTAACTTGGCAGGCCACTTGACGAAAGGCTCGTCTCGAATCTCACTGAGTATACGGTAGATCGGTTTCTTGAACACCGTGGTTATGGCAGTTCGGACTCTTAGCCATCTCTTGTCCTGGTCTTCATCGTTGTCTCGCCTGCCTTGTCTGTTTTGGTTTCGGCGACCTACCGTATTGACCTTTGCTGAGGTCTTCTTCTCTGGTGTTGCGGTCGCACCAGTTTTTGCCTTAACGAGCGCCATCCTCTTCCACTTCGATGTGCCGATGCACTCTCCATCGTGGCCTCCATGGTAAGTGGAGTCATGGTGATAGAGTCCTCACCGTTCTCGATCGAAGGCCTTTTTGTCTTCAAGAATGGCGAGGTTGGTCAAGCGCCTAACTGCTGAATGTCTCCCAAGAGCGATCGTTGTAAGACCTCGTGGTCTCCTTGTCGCATGTCGATGGAGAGCAATGGTCGATCTCCACCGGAGTTTTTGTGTTTGTTCAACCGAGTTACAAACGCTCGCCAATTGCGCCAGAGGCTATGCCGCCTCGAAGCTTCTCAAACCAAGTTAAGCCTAGGTCGCCGAGGCTCGAGGGGAATAGGATACACATCAACGCCTCATTCCGCCGATATACAGCCATAACCTGGCGAAAGTGGCTCAAGTGGGTGTAAGGGTCTGTCTTTCCTTCATACGTCGTGAACTTGGGTTGTAGGAAGCCTGACGGAAGGGGCGCGTTCTCAATCTCGGGGACGAATGGTGAGGTCTGCAGCCTCGCCAATGCCTTATCCGCTGGTTCGTATGCCAAGTGCGGCCTTGGCATTCCAACCTCGACGCTTCCATGCGTCCGAGGAGCCAATCGCTGCAAGGCAGGAACCCTGTGAGGATCGCGCGCCCTGGCGTCCTCCTTCCATCGCGCCTTTTCTTCCAACATGGACCTTAGGTCGGACGACCTAGGTAATTCCGTCTGTCTGGACCTCGTATGATGCGTATGTGAGGGCCAATAGGTACTCCCCTCAGTGTATGACCTCTCCGGCCTCGTCCTCTCGGACCTGGAGTGACGAGTCCTGGAAGATACGGATCGCGTGTCGCCTGTCCTGAGGCTTCTGTCCTCTGGTCGAGAGGGTGTAGAATTCCTACTACGACCCTCTGAGTGGCGAGGGGGCGTCTTCTTGTTGCGCCCCTCTCCTGTCGCCACTTCTTTTCCTTTCATCTGGCGCTTCAGTGACTCCATGTCCGCCGCCATCTTACGGATCCCGTTTGCTCTCGACGCGATCCACCAGAATTTGAGGATCAACTCGCGCTTTGTCTTTTCGGGCTTTATGAACAGAGGGATGAGGGCCGCCATTCCTCCTTCGCCCCTCGCATCCCTCCCGAATTTGCCTTTGTGGTTCGGTGCTCGCCATAGGAGGGACCAAAGGTAGGCCTTCGCGCCTTGCACCTCCTTCTGGAGTTAATCCGTCAATGGCGGACTGAGGCAGTTCTTCGTTGTTTGCCATTGATGTTCGAGAGAAAGCTTGATCAAGAGGTTGTTCTTGTCTGTTCTTCCCACAGACGGCGCCAATTGTACGGGAAAGAAATACACCTTCTCGTATAATCCTGTTGACCAAGTCTTCGTTCCTCTGTACGATGTCGTTCCACCACCTGAAAGTATCAACGTGAGCTAGTCGGCGGGTGTGTGCCGGAAACCTCTCCGATGCCTAAGTCAGTAAGCAAGACAAGAAGGCAAAAGCTCAATGTTTTCAGGGAGCAAAATTGTATTATTTCTCCAAAGGTGTTATTGATGAGCTTATATAGATTTCACGTGGCACAATCCTGGTAGGATTCTCACTCCTCCAAGTGTAGAGTCCTTCTAGGATTACTCCTCCTTGCATAGAGTCATCCTAAAACTCATACTCTTGGAAGATAATGCTTATCTTCCAACACCCTCCTCACTGCTTAAACCAAGTGAGATGGTTCTTCTTACGACCGGACTACTTCAGGACCGAAGTAACATCTCAAGATCAAACACTTACTATTCCCTCCTACCTCGGTTTTCCATGCCTAAACCGAGCTAACCATAGGAGTCTCTTACCTCGGTTTTCCATGTTTGGACCGAGCTAACCATAAGAGAGCCCAGCCGAACTATCTCCAAACCAAAGTCCCCTCATGGACTTGGTACACCTCGGTTATCATATGTCTTAACCGAACTACCAACAGCATACTTCCAAGCCGGAGTAAAAAGTAAACCTCATGCGGCCGGACTAACATTCAACCGGTCTAACATAGAAGCTATATCTCCAAACCGGAGTAACTCCCACAGGGCCATTCGCTCGGCCTCTTTTACCTCGGCCCAAGACCCAGCTCGGCCCAATTCTGCATAAATTGCCCTCTCAGTTTCCATAAGTCCTGTAGAAAGTTTGTTGACACATTTACCCTCAATATTAGTTGTTAATATCATAAATAATAGTAAAACCATATATAGGAAATTGAATGTTACCATAAATCATATCTATATAAACGTAACGTAACGTGACACATATATAAACGTAACGTGACACTTACATAAACGTAATGTGACACTTATAATCTATGGTAGCATGCAATTTCTTATATAGATCATATCTACATAAACATAACACAACGTGACACCTACATAAACGTAACGTGGCACCTATGATTTATGGCAACATTCAATTTCCTATGAAATTGAATATTGCTATAGATCATATTTATATGAAACGTAACGTGACACCAACATAAATCAACAACATTTTCACATTCAATTTAAAAAAATAAAAACTCATTAAGTTTGCGAAACGTAACGTGACACGTTACGTTACGTTTACGTAGATGTCACGTTACGTTATGTTTATGTAGGTGTCACGCTACGTTTATGTAAGTGTCACGTCATGTTACGTTTATATAAGATCTTGTGGAATACATTCCTATTTAAATAGGACTTGAGACTCTATAAAAAATTACACAGGACTTGGCCTACCATAAGTGTTTGAAAAAGAACTTATAAATAAGTCTCCCATCAAACTATCCCAATTAATATATGGGAAATAAGACTCATACGTAGATGTAAAGAGTCGAACAACTGACCTCGTTATGAGGTGCAAGAGTTCTGGCCATTCAGAATAACAAGATGTCTCACTTTAATATATAAATTGTTTTATAATAGTTATCTTTTGTAACTAAATGTTAATATAAAAAATAAAAAATATGCTATTTATATATATATATATATTCATCTTATTTTCATTTTTCATATTAATAGAAATTAATAATTATAATTGACACTTTCTTTTAAAACTATTGTTAACATACACATGTTTGCTCCCTTATATAAAAATTTTTGGTCCGTCCTGATAATAGACGTGTTCACTTTTTCTTTTTCTTATTTATTTATTTTTTATTAAGTGTTTGAAAATTATTCAACTTGTCTGGTGAAAATTAGACGTTTTCAAAAACACTGTTGCACAGTCTTTAGCGACAAATTATGGCCAATTGCCGCATTTTGCACAAATGCCACTATATGTCTCTCTTATGTTTTACCTGGTTTTATTCATATATTTATTCACACCTCATTTCATTTAAAGCTTATTTGCCCATTAACTGAAATTTTCAACATTCATTGAAACTTTATTCAAATTGTAGTACAATTTGGCTCAACATAAATTTCATTGCCAAATGAAAGTTTCAACAATTTTCAACTAGTCATGTTATAATTTGAAAAATATAAAAAATTTATAACCAAACTCATCCTTGCGACTAATTTGAAAAATAAATAAATAAATAAATAAATAAAACTCAAACACTAGTCTCCTTTTAACATTCAAAAAGCACGCAGGTTAAAAAAAATATAACAATTTTATCTTTTATAATATTTGAATACTTCTTTTAAGACTTTAAGATGATTTAGGTCTAACATTCAAAATGCATGGGACTAATATAACAATTTTATTTTTATAGAATATTTGAATAAGAATTTCATATGGTTTAGGTAGAAGGACGGGAAACAACTTAACGTGTCTAGCTACGACCAACTTAAAAAAATAAATTATAAATAATAGTCAAGTAGAGGACAACAACACATCAGAAAAAAACTTCAGAGAAATATGATGTAGATACCTTTTAAAGGAGGGGTGCTATATATATCTTATAATTGAATAATAAGAAGATATAATTTTTTATTTTTTGAGTCATAATTAAAAAAATTATAACCAAATATTAAATGAAGTATAACTAAAGGTTTCATGAATTATAACTAAAGAATAAAATTAATCATAACTAAACAATAAAATGACATAATTAATGATGCATATATGGGGCGATTTGGGAAGTTGGTTGAAAGTTGATTTTTTTAATTTTTTTTTTATCCTTTTATATGTAAAAAATATGAAAGATAATATAATCCAAAATAAATTAAAAATTAAAAGTTAACTTCTCAAATTGTCCCATAATACACTCTTTGAAACAAGTGTGTATAATAAAAATTTTCAAAATTTAAAATTTCATCAAGTACAGTGAGGTACTCAAATGAGATTTTTGTTGTGATATAATTCAACCAACTGCTCTATCGACCTACCATCTAAAGAAAACTGCTCTATTGACCAATAGGTGGTCCAAAAATCAATTTGCTACAAATCTTGTTTGTGTTATTTATTTGTATGTTATAATACTCCTTCCCTTTTAAAATAATAGTTTTTTAGGAATTCAATTTTTTTAAATAATATAATTATTACAATTTAAAAAATGTTAATTTTTTAAAATTACTTTCTAATAGTACATTTTTTTAGGAATATCAATTATTATAATTATGCTTTTTGTGTTGTTAATAAATTTAAAAGAATGACAAAATAAAAAATTCATAGCATTTTAGTCCTTTATTTTTTAAAATGGACTAATATTTTTAAATAATGAAAAATGGAATAAAAGACTAATATTTTATGACCGAAGAAGTATATTATTTGAAATAATGTTATACAACTTATTGTCACGTACCAACTGATTAAGGTCGAATTGTGCAATATTGAGACCGTTAATTAGGATCTGTTAATTTTACTTGCTTGTCAAACTGTATATTTTATGTGTGTTTAATGTCAATCAAGTTGTACATAGTCAGAGCATAAAATGGGCAAAAAGACAAAATTTGAAGAGAAAACAAATTCTCGCACGTGCGTTAACTTTGTCCGCACGTGCGTTGACTTTTCTGGGAAAACGGGCCCGATGTTTTAAACCTGTTTAAAAGACAGCAGAAGTATAAATAGGCAAGAAAAATGCTGGATTAGGGTTCTGGAAATTATTTTTGCAAGGAAAGAGAGGCTAGGGTTTCAAGAGGTGATTTTCTCCAAAAAGCTTGAAGGACACTTCCATGGGGTCTTCTTCCTCTTCCCACTCCTCCATGAGTGGCTAGTCCTCTTTTCTAGGGTTTTGATGAAACCCTAACTATGTAATTAGGTTTTTCTTTTTGATTTTCAATTATGTAAAGGTTTGAACAATTATATAGTGTTTTAGAAGTTTCATATATATATTTTCCATTATTTTTTCAAATATTCGACTTTCTGTGGTTGTTGAATGTTTTCCATACAAGAGTTTTCTATTCTTTCACATTCAAGGTATAAGACGAACCATACTACGAGAGACGAGTTGTGTCGCTACCTTAGTTTAGAGTGAACAATTCGTACTACTTGAGATGGTTCGTGCTCGTACATTGAACGTGATGATTTTCTTATTAAATGCTTTGAACTTGTAGTTGCGAAGCATTATTCCGTTCGAACCATAACATAATTATTTTCAATTTGAAACCCTATTTACGTAATTAGTAGTGGACTCATTGCCTTAGGTTTTTTCCCAAATCAGTAAATCCAATTTTATTTATAATTGATAATTTAATTACTTAGTTTAATTTATTTGTTATTAAATTTGGTTATGAACAATCAATATTTTCATCAAAATTAATTCAGGAATTTAACAATTAAATTAATTTAATTTCACAATTGTCCCTGTGGATCGATACCTGGACTTGCCATTATTCTGAAAGAATTTAGTATAGTTTTGTGTTTAATTTTGGTGTATGTAACGACCCATCAAATTTTGGCACTGTTGCCGGGGACTTATGGCGAAATTAATTAATTTAAAGTTATATTCTTATTTTAATTTTTAGTTTAGGATTTTATGCTTTCGTGTTGCTAAGTGTGCAAAGCATTTGAAAGTAGAAGCTATCACTGAAGTGCAAGCGGAGCCAACCGAGCTTTAAAAAAACAAAAAAAACAAACCGTAACACTAAAGTGCTTAAAAAAGAGCAAACACTCGCAAGCAAGGCACCAAAGTGCTACAAAGAAAGACAAAGCTCAATTGGAGATTGGAGACAACGTTTACACGTCAAGCACCCGCAAGACGAATAAGCATTTTCGTTAAATCGCTATGAGTATTTCTCCTTTTGGTATTTTGCTTTCATACTTAGTGCACAAAGTTGGAATTTAATGTGTGTGTGTATGAGTAGTGTATGCACGGGCGCCATTCTTGTTGCCCTGAATTGTGGAGTTTACACCTTGAACTAGAAAGGACTCTTAGGAGACTTAGAGCCTCTACCCGTGTTCCTAGGCTTGAATATTCATATCGATACTTTGATCCATTAGAGATGGAAAACTCAAATGTCCCAAATGTGCTTAACCGGACCCTTAAGGATTATTTCACACCCATTACATATATATCACCATCATGTATCCAATTACCCAACACTACTGCTGTTCATTATGAGATTAAGTCCAGCACCATACAAATGCTCCCATCATTCCATGGACTAGCTCATGATGATCCTTATAAACATTTGAATGAATTTCTGGAAATTTGCTTGACAGTGAGGATCCAGAATTTCACAAATGAGGCCTTAATGCTGCGATTGTTTCCATTCTCATTAAAGGATAAAGCCAAACACTGGCTGAATTCCTTACTTGCTAATTCAATCACAACTTGGGACCAATTACAGCAACGATTCTTGGAGAAATACTTTCCCATAGGTAAAACTAACCAACTTAGGCGAGTCATCACTAATTTTGCTCAAATTGATGGCGAGTAATTTCGTGAGACGTGGGAAAGACTTCGTGACCTTTTCCAACAGTATCCCCACCACCAAGTACCTGATTGGCAACTTGTTCAAACATTTTGTTATGGCTTAACTGAGTTACACCGCCAAATGGTGGATTCATCATGTGGTGGGACATTTATGTCCAAAAATGATGCCGAGGCATGGTAACTGTTTGTGAACCTAAGTGATAATTCCCTTCACTATGCCTCCGCAGCCTGGCAAGTCCGGTAACCAGTAGTTGGAGCCCCGAAGAGAGGAGGCATTTGTGAGGTTGGGCAAAACCTAAAGTTAGCCCAACAAGTAGAGGCATTGTCCTGCAAAATGGACTAATTATTAGCTATGTGACATGCCCCTACACAGCAAGATCAGCCTCAATTTCACGAGGCATGTGCTATATGTGCGAGCCCTGCTCATGACTTGAGTGAATACCCTTCGGCATCACAATTTCTAGAGTTAGTCCAAGAGCATATGAATGTGGCTCAAGGATTCTCTAACCTGGGTAATGACCCATATTCCAATACCTATAACCCCGGATGAAGAAATCACCCCAATTTTTCATGGAGACCTCATGCACAAGGCACTTCTTATAATTCTCCACCACCAAGGCAGAATTTTAATAATTTTTGCCAACCAATCATCCTACCGACCACCGCAACCTTATCGATCCCCACAACCGTACCGGCAACTACAACCCCTGCCTGTTCCTCAAGGCAAGTCGGCCTTTGAGAATCTGGTGTTAGAAGTTCTCTCAGAACTTAAGGGGTTAGCACCAGTAGTTCACTTCCATACGCACTTCATTGCCAAGCTAGAGAACCAATTGGGTCAAATGGCCAACAACATGAATATGAGAGATGAGGGAAAATTACCGAGTCAAACTGTGGCCAACCCTAAGGGACAATATGGGGCAGAGAGTTTAGGTGGGAATGGAAAGCACCATGAGCAGGTGCAAGCGGCGATTACTTTGAGAAGTGGGAGGGAGTTAGAGCCTCAGTCAATTGCGTCTAATGCAACTGGAGCTAAGAAGGGTAACCATGGTGGTACACCCAATGAGAGCAAGGGTGATGGGGAAACACTTAAGAGGGATGACTTAGTCCCTAGCACTCCATATGTGCCTAAGGCTCCCTTTCCCCAATGCCTTGATATAACGTCCCCTTTTAATAAGAAGGCGACATCTATGGACGCAATGATGGAGGTTTTTAAACAAGTAAAAATCAACCTCCCCCTGTTGGAGGCGATTAAGCAAGTACCTTCCTATGCTAAATTTCTAAAGGACCTTTGTACGCAAAAGCGTAAATCTAGGACACGTGTCCCAAAAGGTCATACTCACGGAGCAAGTAAGCTCCATCTTGTTGAATGACACACCTCCTAAGCTTAAAGACCCGGGTGCCCCAACCATTGCATGTATTATAGGGGACCATTTCATTGATAGGGCCTTATTAGATTTAGGGGCTAGTGTCAATTTGTTACCGTACTCTGTGTACGAAGAATTTGGGCTTGGCGAGTTGAAGCCCACATTGTTACTCTCCAATTGGCTGATTGGTCCCTCAAAGTGCCACGTGGCATGATTGAGGATGTGCTAGTAAAGGTTGATAGGTTTTACTTTCCTGTTGACTTTTTGGTGCTAGATATGGAATCGGTAGCTAGTTCTAGGAAACAAATCCCAGTGATCTTAGGTCGACCTTTCTTGGCTACGGCCAATGCATGCATTAATTGTCGTACCGGAGTTATAGAAGTTTCATTTGGTAACATGCAAGTGAAACTTAATGTTTTCCAAGCATCCCAACAACCCCATGAGAGAGAGAAGTGCTTATTTGTGGATGTTGTGGATGGGATTGTGGAGGAGGCTTTGCTCTCCATTCTTGTAGAGGACCCTCTAGAGGCTTGTCTAGCTCATTTTGGGTTCGAAAATTCTGATATTAACGGGTCGGTTAAGGAGGTGAATGCCTTGCTTAATGCTTCTTCTACATCGGATTTTCCTCCATGAAAAGCCTGGTTTAAGTCACTTCCTCCTCTGTCGAGAGAGCCCGCCATGCCATTTTTGGTCACGCCACCTACACTTGAGTTAAAGCCACTCTCGGCCACACTCAAGTATGCATTTTTAGGGCCCCATGATACTTTACCAGTCACCATTGCATTTGACTTGACTGCAGAGCAAGAGAGTCAGTTAATGAATGTTCTTGTGGCACATTGGAGTGCTATAGGGTGGTCAGTGGCTGATTTGAAAGGGATAGATCCCTCCGTGTGCATGCATTATGTAACGCCCCAACTTCAGGGCCGTTAATAAATCAATTCAACCTCAAATTTAAAATTCTAACTAATTAATAACCTCAAAAATACAAATTGGCTCCAAAATAATTACACAAATGTCTATAATTTATAATTTATACAAATCTCTAAAAATATATAGTGGTGGACCCAAAAATCTCCAACTCAATAATTCTTTAAATCCTTCAACTCCAATCGCCACTAGATTTGCTCCACACCTGAAAAATAAATTAATTCGGGAAGTATACAATACAACAGGAATAACAAGGCTCGGACAGAGAATAAATCAATAAGGATCCAATAATTACACAACCGATTAGATTCGATAATCAAGCAATTTACCAAATTGCACAATCAAGTCAACTTGACATATGATAATTTATCCAGAACCAAATACCCGGTCCTACTCGGTACATGACTAGCGACCGGCCTCATCCACCTCACCCAAGCACAACCGCTTATCCGGGCTATTGGTCCAAGCTATTGGCAAGGTCTACTCGATCCATGTATGGAGCAATTCCACGTCATTTAGCCAGATAAATCAACACTGACTACACATAACAATTTAATGAAATTTATCAAATGGCTAGAGTAATCACATGAATCAATAACGAATAATTCCACAGAATTTACCAAACGATCAGAATAATCAAGAGGAGTACAAATTTACGGTAATTAAAATAAACTCTTTACAAAGAGATTTAGAGAAATATATTGTATACCACCCGAATTATCTCAAATCAATCTCCTCTGTCGCCAACACTCGAATCTCGATATTTCTCCATGGATCTCCAAATTCTAAGCTGTAAGATTTCACAAAATCTACAACTCTCCTCTTATATGAAAATGTCTACTCTCACTCTAAACACTCTTAATCTAAACTCTAAATCTATATAACAAATGAAGAGAGATAGGAAAAACCATAGAAAGAAGTTGAGAGGTGAGCTCATTTTATAGACAAGGACACTTGGGACAAAAGAAAAGAAAGACTCTGGGCCAAAGAAAGGAACTTTACTTGGTAGGCAAGAAAGGGATTTACTTGGAGAACAAGAAAAGAAACTTCCTTGGAGACAAAGTAACTTGGAGATAAAGGAAGATTAAAGAAATTAAAAATAAAAAATTACTTGGTAAGCAAGGAAATGATGAAAAAATAATAAAATAAAATTTACTTGGTGCCCAAGAATAATGAAAAAATATTAGAAAACAAAAGAGATGAATAATAATGAGGTGGAAAGAAAAAGAGATAAAATAAATAGAGAAAAATAAGTTAGATTCTCATCTAAGAATCTCACCACCAAACTACCACCAATACCTCTCATTAAAATATTAATACCTCAAAAATATGGGGTTTCACACATTATATACACCTAGAGGAGGACACCAAACCTTCTCGTGAAATGTAACAGAGACTTAATCCTAATATGAAAGATGTGATGAAAAAGGAGGTATTGAAACTGCTAGATGTAGGTATTATATACCCCATCTCGGATAGCAAGTGGGTGAGTCCCACACAAGTGGTGCTCGAGAAATCGGGCATCACTGTTGTTGAGAATGAGAGAGGAGAGTTAGTCCCCACATGAACCACTACTGGGTGGCGAGTGTGCATTGATTATAGAAGACTGAATTCCTCAACTAGGAAGGATCATTTTCCCTTACCTTTTATTGACCAGATCCTAGAGCGGTTAGCGGGACAGGGTTTCTATTGTTTTCTTGTTGGCTACTCGGGGTATAATCAAGTCCCGGTGTACCCTGCTAACCAAGAAAAGACCATATTCACATGCCATTTTGGCACTTTTGCTTACAAGCGCATGCCCTTTGGGCTATGTAATGCACCGACGACTTTTCAACGGTGTATGATGGCCATTTTCTCCGATATGGTGAAGAAATTCTTAGAGGTTTTCATGGATGATTTTTCGGTGTTTGGACCGTCTTTTGAGGAATGCCTTAGGAACTTGACTAGAGTGTTAGAACGATGTACTGAGGCAAATCTAATCTTGAGTTGGGAAAAGAGCCATTTTATGGTTCGTGAGGGTATAGTGTTGGGACACATTGTGTCCCCTCGAGGTATAGAGGTAGACAAGGCTAAGGTTGACCTCATTGCAGGCCTTCCTCCACCCAATTTCATGCATCAAATTAGGTCTTTCCTAGGACATACAAGTTTTTACCGTAGGTTCATCAAAGACTTTAGTAAAATATCACGTCTTTTGTGTAGTTTACTTGTTAAGCACGCGTCTTTTATCTTTGATAAGGCATGCTTGAAGGCTTTTCAAACACTGAGAATGGCCCTTACCACCGCCCCAATCAGAAAATCACTGGATTGGTCACTTCCCTTTGAAATCATGTGTGATGCCTCAGATTATGCTATTGGGGTTGTGTTGGGTCAAAGGGTCAATAGGGTACCATATGTTATATACTATGCTAGTCGCACTCTCTCGGATGCACAATTGAATTACACTACCATCGAGAAAGAGTTGCTAGCTGTGGTCTTTGCCTTAGATAAATTCTGGTCCTATCTCCTAGGTTTCAAGGTCATAGTCTTCACTGATCATGCCGCTTTGCGGTATTTACTATCAAAGAAAGAGACCAAATCTAGGTTAATTCGATGGATTTTGTTGCTTCAAGAATTTGACCTAGAGATTCGAGATAAGAAAGGATCTAAGAATGTGGTGGCGGATCACCTCTCTTGAATCCTCGTTGAGTATACTAGTGACCCTCTTATTTTGCATGATTCGTTTCTGGACGAACAACTCCTTAAGTTGTTACGAGCGAGCCCCCCGTGGTTTGCACATATTGTGAATTACTTGGCCATTGGGCAAATTCTACAAAATTGATCTAAGCAAGAAAAAGATCGATTCTTTTCGCAGGTCAGGTATTATTTTTTGGAGGATCCGGAGTTGTTTAAATATTGCTCCGACCAAGTGATCCGACGGTGTGTGCTGGAGAGTGAGGTGTATAGCATTCTTACATTTTGTCATTCTTCTACATGTGACGGTCATTTTAGTGGGCATAAAACAGCTGCCAAGATTTTACAGAGCGGGTTTTATTGGCCCACAATTTTTAAAGATGCCCATTAATTTTGTAGAACTTGTTTGCGTTGTCAGCAAATGGGTTCGATATCTCGACGTGACATGATGCCAATGTCTCCTATTCTTGTGGTAGAGATATTTGATGTTTGGGGGATTGATTTTATGGGACCTTTCCCGTCGTCATTCGGATTTGAGTATATTCTCTTGGCAGGAGATTATGTATCTAAGTGGGTGGAGGCGATAGCTACCCGAACAAACGATCATAAAGTGGTAATCAAATTTTTGCATGAAAACATCTTTAGTCGTTTTGGGTTTTCTAGAGCTATAATAAGTGATCAAGTTATGCATTTTTGTAACCGGTTCTTTGAGTTGGTAGTCAAGAAATACTCTATCACTTATAAAGTTGGCACTCCATACCACCCTCAAACTAGTGGCCAAGTGAAAGTCTCAAATAGGGAGGTAAATCACATAATAGAGAAAACAGTGAGGCCAAATAGGAAAGATTGGTCACAACGGTTGATTGATGCATTATGGGCCTACCGCACTACTTATAAGACACCCATTGGGATGTCACCATATAGGGTGGTGCTTGGCAAAGCTTGTCATCTCCCGGTTGAACTTAAGCACCGAGTATTGTGGGTCATAAAGAAGTTTAACTTCGATATGGCCGTGGCTGGGCTCAACCGAAAATTGCAACTCAATAAGTTAGAGGAAATTCAAAATGATGCATATGAGAGTTCGAGAATTTTTAAAGCTCGGACTAAAGAATTCCATGACAAGCACATTAATAGAAAATCTTTTGAACCCAGCCAAAAAGTGTGGCTTTTTAACTCAAAATTGAGACTCTTCCCAGGTAAGCTTAGATCAAAATGGGATGGTCCCTTTGTGGTTGTTGAGGCATTTATTCATGGCGCCGTTGAGGTGCAAGATCTAAAGATTGGCCACACTTTCAAAGTGAATGACCAAAGACTGAAGCCATATATAGAAGGGATTGGGAATGGGGATATGATTGAGTCCATTGCTTTGATGGACCCTTTTTACTATGATTGATAGATTGGTTTCTTATTCTATTTTCTTTCCCTTCTATTCTATTATGTTTTTCTTTGTTCTTGTTGTGCTTTATTTGCATTTAGGAGACTTTAAATCCTCTAAAGGTGCAATTCCTTTGGTGTTAGCCGTGCTTGAACGACATCTGACAATCTGGTATAGCCACCTAACCATGTTTGTAGTGAGTTCCTAGGAGACCAACTAAGACAGTGGAAACTAGAGTTCGAATAGTAAAGCCTAGAACACAAAAGTTTGGAATTTCCGAGACTAGAGTCTGGTTTAAATACCCAGGGGTGTAGAGATTGCTTCAAAACCATCCCGGCTTAAACTCTGTATAGCAGCCCCATAGGTCGAGTTAGCTTTATGTGCCTCGATTCTGGATACCGAATCAACCTAGTCTATCACCCTGTTGGAGAATAGGGAAAGTTACACACACTGTTAGGGAGAAAAGTAGTACCCGTATAACGCCCCAAAAATATTTCAACATGAACTACCCACATTAATGAGCATTCACTAGATAATAACAAAAGTCCTTCCATCTTTCCATATTTGTTCAAAAGAGTTTAATACAAAAGTCCCACATGCGGTATGCATTCAACGAAATAAAAGAACACCTGAATCTATAGCATGTGAAACATTTAGTTCCAAAAATAAATAAAATGCCCTTACGGGCTACAACTTCTAAGGCTTAAGCCTGGTTACACAAAAGTGGTTTCTTGGACCCATACAAAAAATAGCCTTTGGCTTTACAGATAATCACAACAAAAATAAAGAGTACACTACTCTTCTCAAAATATTTCCACACCTTCAATTCGGCGGAAGCACCACATCTTTACCTACATCAAAACCCATAGGGGTGAGCATAAAGTCCAGTAGAGAATTCTCACAAAGTATACACAGTTATGCATTCTCCTCAACATAAAAAAAAAAAATGCAATGCCATGCCCAAGCTAATGAATGAGGAAAAATATTCATTTCAATGCACTATTTCCACATCACTATGTTCTCAATATTATCTTGTAATCTCAACAATTTCAAACTTCCAATATTATTTTAATAGGTGCGGTAAATACGACACTGATAATCCCTAGGCTGGTGTCTGCAAGTAGACTCTGCGAGTACTACCAAACTGTCATTTTTACCGGTATTAACCGGAAGGCTCAACACTTATCCGCGCGGCTTTCTGGTTTTTCACCATGGACACTGATGGGTCGTTGAACACACCAAAATTAAATACTAAACTACACCATATTCTTTTAGAATAATGGCAAGTCCAGGTATCGATCCACAGGGACTATTGTGAAATTAAACTAATTTAATTATCAAATTTCTAAATTAATTTTGATAAAAAGATTAGTTGTTTATAACCTAATTTAATAACGAATAAATTAAACTAAGGAATTAAATTATCAATAATAATTGAAATTGGGTTTACTGAATTGGGAAAAAATCCTAGGGTAGAGAATTCACCACTAACCACATAATTAGGGTTTCCAATTGACATCAATTATGCTATGGTTTGAACGGATTAATGCTTCGCAACTACAAGCTCGAAGCATTTAACAAGAAGATCATCACATTCAATGTACGAGCACGAACTATCTCAAGTAATATGAATCGTTCACTCTAAACTAAGGTAGTGATACGACTCGTTCCTCGTAGCATGGTTCGTCTCATATCTTGAATGTGAAGGAATAGAAAACACATGTATGGATAACATTCAACAATTACAGAAAGTCAAATATTCGCAGAGATAATGAAAAATATATTTATATATATATATATGAACTTCTAAATCACCATACAATTGTTCAAACCTTTACATAATTAAAAATCAAAAAGAAAACAAAATAATTACATGGCTAGGGTTTCATCAAAACCGTAAAAAAGGAGACTAGCCACTCATGGAGGAGTGGAAGGAGGTAGATGGAGAAGGAACCACTATGGGAGACATCCTTGAAGCTTTTGTTTCTCCTTCTTTCCCAAACCCTAGCCTCTCTCTTTAGGTCAAAACAATTTCAGAATACTAGAAAAGCCTTTTCCTTTTCTTTTTATACTTCTACTCATTTCCAAACAGGTTTAAAACATCGGTTTGACTTTTTCAGAAAAAGTCAACTCTGTCCAAATTTTGTCTTTTTGCCCATTTTATGCTCCGACGATGTACAACCTGATTGACATTCAACACACATAAAGTATATGGTTTGACCAGCAAGTGAAATTAAGAGATTCTAATTAACGGCCTCAATGATGTACATTTTGGCCTTAATCAGACACTCAGGCCAAGCTTGACACCCAGAAATTTTGATTCTGTCTAAGAGCGCACGAGCTGAGAAAATGGGCCGCATGAGCGGTCAAGGTGGAGTGCTCGAGCTGTTGGGAAGGTCAAGACGAAGCGGCTAATCGGGCACCGTGCCTGCTTTTCTTATAACGTTTTGGTCCGAATATACCACCCATTATACACATCTCACTCTCACTCTAAACCCTATATTTCTCCCCCTTCTCTAGAAAAACACCTCAAACATCCAAAACTCTTTGATTTTGCTAATCTTGAGTCAAGATCTTCATCTTCTCTCTCAAGATCTTGAAGATCCAAAGCTAGGGTTTCATTTGGTGGAGGCAAATCCAAGGCTCTCTCTCATCTTCTAACTCTAGGGTTTCATCTTGTTCCTTCTCAAGCCTTTGAGGTAGGATTTTCTTGAGTCATATATACAAGTTTTGCTAGATTAATGTTGATTTAAAAAGGGTTTTTTGAAGTTTTGTGTTGATTTCTTTGATTTTGATTTCAAAACGAAGAGGGCCTTGAATGTGAGTTTGTATTTCAATCTTTTACTATTATGTTGTGGGTTTTTTCGCTTGAAGATTATACCCTTGTTAGGTATTCTGATATTTTCTAAAGTGTTATTTTTATTTCGGATGTCAAATAAAGGTAGAAATGGTTTAGCATGCTTTAGGTTGTACTTGGTTTTTAATTTATTTTCTTTAATCTTTTAAATATATATATATAGTTATACTAAAAAATGTTGTATTTGGTCAAATAAAAAAAAAAATTCCATACGTGTAGGAATACCCACCGCACGTGCAGCAAAAGTTCATCCCCCAAAAGTGCACACTGCTTTAAATGCAGGTGCGGAGGAGGAGTGCGGCTTGCACACCGCACGTGCGGAACGTCGTTCTTCAAATAAAAAAAAAAAAAAAATCCTGCATGTACGGGAATACCCACCACAAGGGCGGCAATTCTTTGATTGCACCAAAGTGCACACTGCTTTAAAGCCGGTGCAGAGGAGGACGTGCGGAGTGTGTGTCCGCACATGTGGCGATTCTCTGAAAGAAAAAAAAAAAAATTGCAGATTTTGTTTTGTTTTCTTCTATTATTATTATTTTTATTTTATTTACTTATTTCAAAATAAATAAATAAATAAATTTTAAAAATAAATATACAATTATTTTTATTTACATATAAAAAAAAAAATTTGAACTCATTCAAATCTAACTCACTTCTCTCACAATCACTCACAGATTTTATTTCTCTCTCTCTCTCTCTCTCTCTTTCTCTCTCTCTCTCTCACTCACAACCCCACAAACTCACTAACTCATCACACTCCACCATCACAAACCTTTCAACTCTAGACCCTCCTTCCTTCTTCCTCACTACCATCTCACCGCCTGTATCACTATTTCCTCTCCGTTCGTCGAATCTCCGGCAACCACAATTTTTTCCAGCGAATCATCCTTCTTTCTTCCTCTTTTTCCACTCTTTTAAGGTAACTTATCCTTTTTGTGTAGATTTGTGGGTGTAGGAGTAGATTTGTAGAGTTTTTGTTCTTGTTTGTTGTTCATCTTTGGTTCATCTTCAAATAAAATAAAAATAAATAAATAAATAAATAATTGCACGGCAAGACGTAAGTGTCCAAAAAAAAAAAAGAGAGTTTATTTTTGTTTTGTTTTGTTATTTTTATTATTTGGCTTGCTTACCATAGTTTAATTCGTGCAAATAATTTTGTTCTGATAGTTTTAATTATTCAATCATTAGTTACTTAAATAAAATAGTCCTATTTTAAAATACATAAAAATAAATAAATAAATAAAATAAAATTCCTACTTAGTTTTTTTGTTTACTTCATAAGTTATTTATTTATTTATATATTTAGTTACTTATTTTTTTTTTTTCTGTTATTCTATTTTTATTACTTCATTCTTTACTTAATAGTTTAGTTTATTCAAATAGTTTAGTTCTGTTAGTTTAATTATTTAGTCATTAGTTACTTCAATAGCATTGTACTGTTGTTCAGTAGTTAATTTAATTTAATGTCCTTTCTATTCATTTATTTATTTATTTTCGTTTATATTTATATATAGACATAATGATGAGAATTGCATGCAGTACATCAGTGGATAGACTTGTGCTTTAATATTTTATTTGATTCTCATGCTGGTTTCACGAGTATATGTGTTTATTGTTGGTGTGTGCAGGATATGAGTAGATGGCTATCCACCTGGGCCTCCAAAAAGGCTAAAAGGTCATCCTTCTCAGCACCGCTGCCGTCGCCACCGTCACCACCACCATCGGGTGACTTGCCACGGCCGGAGTGGGCTTCACGCTCGCTTCACAAGCTCACGCAGTTTAACATTTCCTATTTTCAGCGTGACCCGTCCATTTCTTGGGCCGTTGATCAGCTCGAACTCCGGCAACAGTTAGGCCTTTGCACTGTGACAGCGCTAACTTATCCTCTTCTGGTACGGCTCTTCTACCAGAACTTGTATGAGTCATTCACCAAGCCTGGGCTGATGTCAACCATTGATGGCCATCTCGTCAGCATCACCGAATCCATGATTGCTGACGCGTTAGGGTTTTTCTCCAAGCCGGAATACTAGTCCTTCCCGGAAGTTGAGGATCAACAACCCATACATAGCCTCATTCAACAGTACTTCTTAGGGGCCCACGATGACACCAGTTTCACATGCTTGCGGCGGAGCAAGCTGCCTGGCCGCTTGCTATTCATTAATTCCGTGGTCCATAAGAATGCCCTTCCACTTTGGCATAAAGATGAGTGCCGCTTGGAGTTTGTTCGGGTCATACATGGTTATCAACATGGCTATCAGGTCCCGCTTGCGCACATCATCTGGATGCATATGCGAAAATTTCTACGGGAGGCAGTTCAGTCTCAACCTCTGCAGAACTTGACTTGGCCGTTGCCATTTGCTAACTTGTTGACACTTATCTTCGAGCTGAACGGCCTCCCCATTGATTCGACTGAGGAGATTGATCGAGCTTATCTGACTTTCGGGTTGTGAGAATAGTAGCATAGCCTATCTCACATTCTGTAGCAGGTTGGTGCCTCGGGTGGCGAGGCCTCGAACCCTGTCCACGACCAACCACCTCATCCTACCTCCCCTGTGCCTCCCCAAGGGGACCTATTCTACATGACTCGCGAGGAGTACTTACAACTTCAACACTCCATGGATCAGGTCCACAGTACTCTTCGTGATCACTACCAGAGTCTCATGGGGTTGCGCATGGATTTTCAGGCGCATCGAGACTATTCTCAAGCGGCTTTCAACCAGCTACACGTCCGCCAGCTCGACATTCAGCAGTCAATTGCATCACTGCAAACTGATTTTGTACATATTGAGCGTCGAGCCAGCAGCGTTTTGATCAGCTCGGCCAACTGGTTCAAGATGAAGCCTTTGAGACGCGATCTTTGATGTACACCTTGTTTTCCCAGCATTTCCCACCACTACCACCACCGGATTCTCTATAGTACCGGCCTATATTCTGCTTTGTCTCTTTTATTTTTATTTTTCTTTTTAGTTATTTCTTCTTTTCGAGAAAAAAAAAAAAAAAAAAAAAAACAAACAAACAAACAAACAAAAAATAATTTATAAAGTGTGTGCTATTATATGCCTACCTGGATGTGCACCTACAATCTCTGGTAATCTTCTCTCATTTCTCTTTACTTTTCCATTGAGAACAATGTCATATTCAAGTTGGGGGATGAGGGTTATATTTTCTTTTGTGCATTTCTATTTGGCTCATAATTCATGCTTATATTTGTTTCACTTGATTGCATTATTTCACTTGATGTGACTTGTTACTAGTAGGGTGATGATATTTGCATATGTTAATTGGAGAGCATAGTAAACTTGTATGAAAAGGGTTTATTGGGTAGATACTTGCATGCGATGTTTGCACGAGGAGAGTTGTTTGTGTTTGTGATATTAGTACACTTGTCATGAGTATGCCTTCATTTACATGAACACACTATCATAGCGGTGATCTTTTTATTATAATCCCTGGTGTACATCATTGATAATAGCTAGGGTTATAGAAAATAATTAATGAGGAGCCAAGATTCTTTTAAAAAAAAAAGAAAAAAAAAACAACTTGACTTGTTTGGATTCGTAGCCTTTTAACTCGAGTTATTAAGCCCGCAGGGGTGTCTCTACACCTAGTGCCCTAAAACCGTCTGGTTTGGGAGTCATTGGCCTAATACTTGCTACATGGGTTAATTAGAAAGCTTAAGGGACTTAGACATTGCACAGTTAAGGAAAAATAAGGAGAATGGCTTGTTTGGATTCGTAACCTTTTCAACTCGAGTTATTAAGCCCGTAGGGGTGTCTTCACACCTAGTGCCCTAAAACCGTCCGGTTTGGGAGTCATTGGCCCAATGCTTGTTACATGGGTTGATTAGAAAGCTTAATGGATCAAGATATTGCATAGTCATTAAAAAAATAAAAAATAAAAAATAAAACATAAAAAAACTATTGAGAATCTTGGCTACAACAGTTTAGTTTTTCTGTATATGTTGGGTGTTATTATGAGTTACACTGGGTTATTATAGTGGATAGTTAACTAATATGGAGATTGCACTTTACACTGAGGGTACTGATGATTTGTCTACTAACATGCACAAGTACAGTGGACTTTACTTTTGTATTAATTGAATTGTGGTTTTGACTCAATAGGTTCCTTCATGCTTGTCTACTGTGCCTTTAATGACTCATTATGTCTTAATATTACACTGTAGTGGAACATAAGTTGATTGTTAGGTAGAGTAGTGTGGTCAATTGTTGTTGAGCATATATGAATATGTTAATGTTTGTGGGTATCATTTCTGGAAACCCTCATGAGACTTTACTCGTCCACTTGGGGTAACTTTGTGGTTTAAAGGCTTGTTGCATATGTTAAATGCAACCATTTTCCCACGAAAGAGGAAAGAGCTAGATTTTGTTTAATTTAATTTAATTTTTATTACTTGCTTGAGGACTAGCAAGTTGTATGTTGGGGGATGTGATTAAGGCCGAATTGTGCAACATTGAGGCCGTTAATTAGGATCTCTTAACTTTACTTGCTTGTCAAATTGTATATTTTATGTGTGTTTAATGTCAATCAGGTTGTACATAGTCGGAGCATAAAATAGCCAAAAAGATAGAATTTGGAGAGAAAACAGATTCCCGCACGTGTGTTGACTTTGTCTGCACGTGCGTTGACTTTCCCGTACGTGCATTGACTTTTCTGGGAAAACGGGCCAGATGTTTTAAACCTATTTGAAAGACAACAGAAGTATAAATAGGCCAGAAAAAAGCTAGATTAGGATTCTGAAAATTGTTTTTGCAAGGAAAGAGAGGCTAAGGTTCCAAGAGGTGATTTTCTCCAAAAAGCTTGAATGACACTTTCATGGGGTCTTCTTTTTCATCGTCTTCCTCTTCTCACTCCTCCATGAGTGGCTAGTCTTTTTTCTAGGGTTTTGATGAAACCCTAGACATGTAATTAGGTTTTTCTTTTTGATTTTCAATTATGTAAAGGTTTGAACAATTGTATGGTGTTTTAGAAGTTTCATATATATATTTTCCATTATTTCTTCAAATATTCAGCTTTCTGTGATTGTTGAATGTTTTCCATACAAGAGTTTTCTATTCTTTCACATTCAAGGTATGAAGACGAACCATACTACGAGAGACGAGTCGTGTCACTACCTTAGTTTAGAGTGAACGATTCGTACTACTTGAGATAGTTCGTGCTCGTATATTGAACGTGATGATTTTCTTATTAAATGCTTTGAACTTGTAGTTGCGAAGCATTATTCCGTTCGAACAATAACTTAATTGTTTTCAATTTGAAACCCAATTTACGTAACTAGTGGTTGACTCATTGCCCTAGTTTTTTCCCAAATCAGTAAATCCAATTTTATTTATAATTGATAATTTAATTACTTAGTTTAGTTTATTTGTTATTAAATCAGGTTATAAACAATCATCTTTTCATCAAAATTAATTCAGGAATTTAACAATTAAATTAATTTAATTTCACAATTGTCCCTGTGGATCGATACCTGGACTTGCCATTATTCTGAAAGAATTTTGTATAGTTTTGTGTTTAATTTTAGTGTGTGTAATGACCCATCACCGACTCAATGATAATGGGAGTTCTATGTCAAACACCTTATAAGCGCACAAGTGTGTGAGCAATAAGGCAGGCAGGGTAGATCCCTATCGCATCACTTGAGTTGGATCGTTGGGCTTAATGCACAGAGGTACATAGTACTACTCATAGAGTCAGCTTCTTGAGAGGATGATAATTGCTTAGTCTGTGACAAGTAGTATCAGAGCCAGTCTAGGAGTACTATGATGGGGACAGTACGGAGGACTTACACCAAGTACCATTGTGGGGTCTACACCAAGGGTGGTGTTCGCGCGGGATGGGTTTCCCATGGGTAAAGGAATGGACAAGTATGGAGGCAAGCAAGATAATGCCCCTCTAACGAGGGCGTCAAGGATTGCCAGTGGTAGCATGTCTGTAGACGTCCCCGAACGCCCCGGGAAGGGAATGAGTCCCCCGTTCCGTTTGTTTTGGGCTCACTACAGTTCAAGGACTCAATGTTGTCACGGTTCGTAATCTGAACCAAAGAGTCCAAATCCAGTAAATCGTTTTGAGAAAATAGATTTTTTTGAAAGAAGTGCCAAACATGGACTGCTTTGCCAGATACAGAGTCGCCACCTAAATATTTTATTTTGGAAAATTTAGGAAACCCTGACTCGTTACCTAAGGCCACGTGTCCGTCATCACCAAAGTTGCCTCGGCTCGGGAACTTGGGTACGATTGGGGAAGGTCACTTCGTGAGCACCTCCGCTCGCCCGATCAAAGATCGGCCTCTACTAACTATGATATTGGGTTTTGAAAACATTGTGCGTTCTTATTCCGGTTATTAGCCTAGATTTACTATGTGATGCGCACAGCATACAAGTATAGACCGGGTCGCCTGAATTGGAACAAAACATTTCATGTTTGTTTTTTTTTGAAAGATGGTTTGCTACCCCCAGGTAGGCTTAAAATGTAGATTTTGCCACCCTCAGGTGGGCTTAGAAAACATGGTTTTGTCACTATCTAGTGGGCTTTAAAACACACAGTCAATGCATTGTTCCAATCCAAATAACCCAACCTTCACCCACAGGCATATAGGCAGTTATATCACATAAGCACATAGCCTCATGGTAAGCATGCTATTCATGGCAATCACTCACACGCATGCAAGGATGATAAAGCATAAAACTCACCGAGTACTCCAAGCCAAAACAGAAGCTAATTAGAAATCCATGCATGAATCCTAAATATGCTGAAATGCCTAATGCAACACATGCAAGAATGCAACTATAGCAGGCTCGGCTATTCTAAACATGGCATTTGAGATGCAACAGCTAACAAGTATTCAACTTGGAATTGAAATACGAATGCAGTTAGTATGATGCGCCGAGCCCGATGCATGCAATACAGATGAATGAATGCAAACATGCTATCATACTGTATGCTAATTGAAACATGCCCTAATCTAACCATCATAAGCTGGTAAATAAAAGGAAGAAAGACGTGGGGTTGGAAGACATACATCACACACACGCACACTTATTACAATATTGCCCTCGCGCAGAGGGTCCGAATAAATAATACAGTCCCGAATAAATAGTACAGTCCGAATAAATACAAAACCCTAATTAATTAACAAATTAACTAAGAAAGCAACAAACTAGCATGCAAGGTAGGGACCGCCTCAACTCTGCTCCGGGTGAAGAATGATGCATGTTCGGGTTGTCTTACGTGGAAATCCATTGCGATGCCCCGATTAGCCTCTGCTTGCAATTGTTCTTTGGAATGCGTGTCGAGCTCCGGAAAGCTGCTGATTCTTGATTTGCTGCAACAGAGAGCAAGAGGGGGGCATGGCAAAGTATTTCACATATGTATGCATGACTACTCTTCAGGGAGTGTAGTCCTCGATTCTCGTGCCACCAATCACGCATCTCGATGCATGATGACCGAGGAGTCGAGTTGCACGACTTAATATGAAATGAATGCACACATAAACACAACAAGACCTAAACTCCATCATGGGTAATTCGGAGTGTCGGCGACTGGGGAATTGAGACACATTCCGTCACTCGGAGTACGAAACGTACCTCGTTTCCCGTTCTCGGGCTAATTCCTATCCCAAACACAATGCAATATGCATGACATGCATGAATGCAACTAAGATACAGCCTAACATGCACAATGCTATGAAATGGCATACACGATGCACGAGGTAACATGGCATACACAATGCGCTAACATACAATCTAGCATACACAATGCCATAAAATGAAATGGCATACACAATGCATAGTGGACTTACACCAACACGAGTGGACCTCAGCTACACTCACATAGGAGGCCATTAGATGGAAATGAGACACTCGAGATGCGTGCACATATGCACGCAAACCGAGAACGGATCCTAAGGCACGAATGCCACTCTACCAAAGCATGGCAAGGCATGGGATATGGCATACAAACATGCAAATTTCAGCACTAAAATATGATGCTAAACAGCCCCGAATCATGGCAATATGGTACCCGATGCATGAGATGAACCTCGAAACTCAAAACTAGGCATGCGCAATGACATATAGCTATACAAAGTATGCATTATTTGAACATGAAGCATGAAGACAAAGTCAAGGCAGTCCCAAAACATGAACTTTTCCAGTTTAGAGTGTGGCCAAAAAGTGCTAGCAAGATGGCTTAAAATAGTATGCAATTTTGACTATCGAACATGGATTACATGGCAAGTACATGAAACAAGTGAGCACTCACCAAACCAGCAAAAATTAGTGAATAAAGCATGCCAAAATAAGCCCAAATAACCATGGAAATATGGCTAACACATGCACAAACGAGGGGCTCCTTTAGAGGGCTACACAAGGGATTCTCAAGCACATACAAGATAGACATGTGGCAGCCCCAAACCAACTTTGAAAATAAAATATGATAGTCTCAAAACTCACCAAATTGGCCCCAAAATCAGTCCACAAAGGATGCAAGATAGGGCCTCTTTGGAAGGCCAAAATGGCCACCAAACAAGTCAAGGTGAGAGAGGGTCACTCCCCTCTGATTTGGAAGCTCAAAACAGTGGCCAAGCCACTGGAAATCCACTAGATTTCAGTGGCTAGAAGGCCAAACAAAGTATGCAACAAGGGCTAGGATATAAGGGTCAAAATGGGAGGCAACCAAGCATACAAGATAGCATATGACCTCAAAAAAAAATGGAACCTTGATAAAACATGAAGATGATATCAAAAAAAGCCTTTTTCCAGTTTACAACAAGTCTAAAAAATGAACACAAATAAGGCTAAACTATCATGCAAAAATGGCCCTAAAAGAGAGAATAGAGACAAGGGGCAGCATCCGGCCCCAAATGGCAAAGAGACCTTCAACAAAGTCGAAGAGGGACTCAAAAAAAGGTACTTCACAGTTTACATCAAGCCACGAAAGTGAACACAAGTAAGGCTAAACTATCATACAAGAAAAGGGCCTAAAAGAGGGGTAAAGAGGCAAGTGGTAGTAGCTATCCTCAAACAGAGGAGAGCCCTTCAACAAAGTTGAAGAAGGGCTCAAAAAAAGCCACTTTATAATTCATAACCAAGTCTAAAACAGCTCAAAAATAAGCCTAAAATGCTATGCAAAAATAGGCCTAAAAGAGGGTTTAAACACAAAGAGTAAGAAGGAAGCCTCAAACAAGGAAAGGCCCTTAATCAAACATGAAAAAGAGCTCAAAATAAGACTATTTCCAGTTAGGGTTGGAGCCCAAAAATGTAAGCACAAGGAGCTAAGATATAGATCAAAATAGTGCACAAAAGAGGGAAAATAGGACTCACCCTTGTAGAACCAAACTTCAACAGCCTCTTGGTCCAAGAAGTGGTGCTCCTAGCCTCTGGAAAGAGCCTCCAAGCTGCTGGAATGGAGTGTGGATTGGTTGGCTTGGAGATAGAGTAGAAATGGTGTAGGACTTGAGGGGTTTTGATGTTTGGAATAGAGAGGGAGAGAGATTGAATGCAAGAGCCTTAGAACCAATTTTTGTAACCCTCAAAACACAGCTGGGGGTGCTGGTTATATAGGCAAAGGTGTGGAGAAAAAAAGGGGGGAAATGAAATTCAGATTTCCCCTCCAAAAGTTCCCCCATCAGATATAGAATCTGGGAGGAAAAGAAGGGTGTATCTGTAAGGAACTCTTGAGGGAGCATGGCCGACTGGAGCTCAGTGGCCGGGCCACTTCCTGGCCAGCTAGGGTCAAAAAGGTTAATCAGAGAAAGCTGGCCGGCCACCCATATTGGTGGCCTCCCATGTGTGCACAACACAGCTATGTGGTTGAAACCCTGAAAATGTGAAACATAAGAGAGAAAACCCAACTTTTTAGAGGGGTTCAAAAGGGTCAGGAACAATTACTGACCAGCCATGACATATTGGTGGCCTCCTAGGTGTGTACAACACAAATATGTGGTTGATGGCCCAAAAAAGTGGCCCGGGGGTGGTCAACATCAGCTTTCTAGCAAGAAAAACGGGCGACGGAGAGTGATGAAGGAATAAAGTTGGCTTTCAGAACAATTGCTGGCCTCCCACCCTTCTAAGACCTTCATAACAATGAAAATAAGGTCCCTGCCAAAAATGAACTCAAACCGATGCAAATTGAAGGTTCGGGGGCCGAAACACGCAGCCCGGGGCCCCAAAAATTGGCTGTTAAGCATCGGAGGTGGTGTTCGACCACGAAGTTGGTCTCTCGGACCACAGTGTCCCTCAAAAGGGAGTAAATAAGATGTATGCCAAAAACTGGAGCAAACGGAGGTGGTTAAGCAGTCTCGAACCGAGGCACACGGCCGACGGCTCCGAAAACCGGGAACCAGACTCCGAAATGGGAAAAATGGCCTACGACCACGAAACGTAACCTACGGCCACTGAGAGATGATCTACGAGACCTCTCCCTCCCTTTGGGAAGAGAAAACAGAGAAAACAGAGCCTGATTCGCAAACCGAGGCAAAGCATAGAAAAGCCCGAAAGTCCGGGGGCAAGGCTCACAGCCGAAACTCTGAAACTTCGGAACGAGCGCGATATGCAACATCACCCAGCGCTCAATCAGTGACGTCTGAGTCTTAAGGTCGGTAAAAAATGGGGTGTCTACAATGTCACATATCAACTCATTGGTAATACAAGTTCTACACTAAGAACATTGCAAGCAAATAAGTGTGTGAGCATCAAAGTAGGCAGGGTAGATCCCTATCGCATCACCTGGGTTTGATCTTTAGGCTTAATGCACGGGGTATGCAATACCACTTGTGGAGTTGATGTATTTTTTTTAAGATAACAAGCGCCTAATTCGTAACATTATGCTTCAAAAGGCAGAGCTCAATGTATGAGATTTTCCATTTAGTTATTTTTATAAGATCTAAGAGAGGTTAAATGTATGCAATTTTTGAGAGATGATTTTTGCATTAAATTTTTTTAACGTTGAATTCAAGCAATTCAAGCTTAAATTTCAAACCCATTAAGATCATCTCCAATTCAGACTCATATTTTTTTATCAAATTTAAATTTGATAAAAATTTAGTGAAAATGGTGTTCCAACCATTTCAACAAACTGGTATCAAATGAAGAGAGCCATACTTTTTTCATCAAATTAAGGAAACGTTTAACCTTTCATCAAATTTCGCCAATGACCTTTGGTGGACAACTAGATTAGGGAAGATTTGATAAAAATTTACACTACGCCGAACGTCCGACTAGATTTGATGAAACGATTAGACCGCATCAAATCAGATCAAACTTTTATTCAAGTTTGATGAAAAATTTAAGTAAACATTTGAGATGCTCTAATATAATCTCAAACTTAAATTAATGTTGAACTTAAACAAATTCATTTATAATGTAGAATGAGGATGGATCTAAACTTAATTAAATTTGCCCAAATTAAAATCCTAATATTATGTCAAGTAAATGGACATGGGATTATGTCATTGTTTTACTAAAAATGTTGTGTTTATTATTTTTTATTAAATTTACATTTAATATGACACGCTCTATCACACATAAATATTACTGATATATAAAGTTTAAATTATTCAATTTATGTGAATTGTTTGGGTACAGGTCTACTTGAGCCACATGGCCATCATAAAAGTATAACAAAATCTTAATTAAATTGAGAAATTTTTGATAATTTAAGAACCAAAAGCGAGATTTTTTTGGGGGACCAAAGTGCAAAAACAAAAGGACAAATTATGCTAACAGTCTATATAGTTTGGGATTCGTGTTATTTTGTTCCCTAACTTTTTAATTGTAATATCACTACAAGAATTTTTACTTTTGATTACTAAATTTTTAGTCACCAAAATTTAATTTTTAGTCGCCAAATGGTTTTAGTGACTAAATTATTTGGTCGCAAAAGTAGTCGCCAAAAAATTGTTGGTAAAGGTAATTAACGACTAAAATTATTTTAGTCGCCAAATGTATACAATTCCTGACTAAAATTTTTGTTGCCAAAAGGTTGGACATTAAATTAAATTAGACCCTTTTCGTTGACCAAACTTTAAGTTGCCTAAAGTCCCACTTTTTTAGCTAATAAAATTTTAGTCGGCAAAGAGTTTTTTTTTTTGCTACTAAAAATTTAGTCGCCGAAAGTCCCAAATCTTTGGCTATTAAATTTTAGTCGGCAAAGAGTTCCTCTTTTGGCTACTAAATATTTGGTCGCCTAAAGTTCTACATTTTTTGCTACTAAAATTTTAGTCGGCAAAAATGTTTTTATCCTTTAGTTTTTTGTTTTTAGCTACAAAATATTTTATTCGCCAAATGTTTGCTTTTCTCTTTGGCTACTAAACTTTTAGTCGCCAAATGTCTTTTCTTTTTTTTTTTTTGGCTACAAAACTTTTAGTCGCCAAATGTCTTTTTCCAATTTCATTTTAGCTACTAATTCTTTAATCGCTAAAAACATGATATTATGTTTTATCCCAAAATTATAATTTCTCCACAACCCGTCTATATACAATGCAACCTGTAATACGTATATAAACAAAATAATACATACTATTAATCATTTCACAATCTGCATCCATATACCAAAAATAAATAACATTAAACATCAAAATCCATACAAATCAACTATTGTCCAAACTAAAATAATAATTCCATACAAAATATATCATACAAAAATCAAAGCCCTCCGTATACAAAAAATACATTTACTACCAAGCGAAATTATCATTTGGCATGGTACAAATTACCATCGTAATCTGTACCACAACAAAAAGTGATATATGTACCACGACAAAAGTTTTCTATGAAACATGACAAAATGTCTTATATGTATGCCGACAAATGGTATATATGTACCACGACAGAAGGTGATTTATGTACCACGACAGTCATTATCTGTTGATTGCCAAAAAATTTCTGTGTTAGTAATAATGAACTACGCAAAAGCTGAGGACGAAAAAAGTATTATATTAGTTCTACACAAAAATGAAAATTCTTCTCCATACACCAATATGGATTATCCACAAGTCCACGCAACAAAGCCATCTACAAAGAAAAACAAAAAACAAAACATTAGAATTTGTTACAAAATATCAATTTAGTCAGCCATATGGAACATGTTCTAACATGCATTTAAGGTAGAACAATCGAGAAATGTCTTCTTGAAAATAAAAGAAAGTATATATATATATGTATCATGCAATATTTATTCCAACCAACTGCACAAACAATGTAATATGTAATTTCTTCGTCCTATAAATATATAAAGGCAATTATTAGAATATGTAGATCTTATTTTAATAAAGTTGTTGCTTTTAAACTAAGTGTTATTAATTTTTCGACTAAGTGTAAGGCGTATTTAGGGGCTGTTATGAATTTTCGCCATCGGAAAGCTCTTTTTCGAGTAAATTGAGGGCGTATTCGGCTCTAACTCCCAACCTATGAGTCCGAATTACGTCTCGTCAATTCTCACAAGTCCTATTTGTCATGGCGAAGCTACCCGTGTGAGCCACCAGGTGGTTCGGGGGCTGTTTTGAATTTTTGCCCCCAAAACACCCTTTTTCGACTAAGTTTAGGGCATATTCGGCTCTAACTCCTAACCTACGGGTCTGGATTACATTCCATCAGTTGTCACAAGTCCTATTTGTCATAGGGGAACTGTCTGTGAGAGCTACACGGTGGTTCGGGGGTTGTTTTGAATTTTCGCCACCAAAACGCCGTTTTTTGACTAAGTTTAGGGCGTATTCGGCTCTAACTCCCAACTTACGAGTCCGAATTATGTTCTGTCAATTCTCATAAGTCTTATTTGTCATGAGAAAGCTATTCGTGAGAGTCACACAATTGTTCGGAGGCTGTTTTGAATTTTTGCCCGCGAAAAACTCTTTTTCGAGTAAATTTAAAGCGTATTCGGCTCTAACTCTCTACCTACGGGTCCGAATTACATTCCGTCAGTTATAACAAGTCCTATTTTCATGGGGGAACAGTCTGTGTGAGTCACACGGTGGTTCAGATGTTGTTTTGAATTTTCGCCCCCGAAATGTCCTTTTTCGACAAAGTTTAGGGCGCATTTGGCTCTAATTCCCAACTTACGGGTCTGAATTACGTTCCGTCAGTTCTCACAAGTCTTATTTGTCATGGAGAAGCTATCTGTGAGAGTCACACAGTCGTTCGGAGGTTGTTTTGAATTTTCGCCCCCGAAAAGCTCTTTTTCGAGTAAGTTTAAGGCATATTCGGCTCTAACTCTCTACCTACAGGTCCGGATTACATTCCATCAGTTGTCACAAGTCCTATTTGTCAGGGGGGAACTGTCCGTGTGAGTCACATGGTGGTTCGGGCACTGTTTTGAATTTTTGCCTCTGAAACGCCATTTTCCGACTAAGTTTAGGGCGTATTCGGCTCTAACTCCCAACTTACAGGTCCGAATTATGTTCCGTCAGTTCTCACAAGTCTTATTTGTCATGGAAAAAGTTATCCATGTGAGCCACACAGTGGATCAAGGGCTACTTTGAATTTTTGCCTCAAAACGCCCTTTTTCGACTAAGTTTAGGGCATATTCGACTCTAATTCCCAACCTACAAGTCCAAATTATGTTCCGTCAGTTCTCACAAGTCCTATTTGTCATGGCGAAACTTTCCGTGTGAGCCACACGGTGGATTGGGGGCTGCTTTGAATTTTCCTCCCTGAAACACCCTTTTCCGACTAAGTTTAGGGCGTATTCAGCTTTAACTCCCAACCTACGAGTTCGAATTATGTTCTGTCAGTTCTCGCAAGTCCTATTTATTATGACGAAGCTATCTGTGTGAGCCACATGGTGGATCGAGGGCTGCTTTGAATTTTCACCCCTGAAACGCCCTTTTTCAACTAAGTTTAGGACGTATTCGGCTTTAACTCTCTACCTATGGGTTCGAATTACGTTCCGTCAGTTGTCACAAGTCCTATTTGTCATGAAGAAGTTGTCTGTGAGAGTCACATGATCGTTTGGGGGCTATTTTGAATTTTTGCTTCCGAAATGCCCTTTTTCAACTAAGTTTAGGACATACTCGGCTCTAACTCTCTACCTATGGGTCCGAATTACGTTCCGTCAGTTGTCACAAGTCCTATTTGTCATGGGGAAGCTGTCCGTGAGAGTGACATGATTGTTCAAGGGTTGTTTAGAAGTTTCACCCCCGAAACGCCCTTTTTCGACTAAGTTTAGGACATATTCGGCTCTAACTCTTTACCTACAGGTCCGAATTATGTTTCGTCAGTTGTCACAAGTCCTATGTGAAGATTAAGAGTACACATATTTTAATTCATACCAATTGCATGATCTTAGCTTGTCCTCATGCTTAACAATAAAGAGATAGTATTGTTTAGTGAATATGTAAATCTAAGTTTGTATAAGTGTTAGTATGATATGAATAAAATTCTTCTTACCAAATACGACGATGACTGTTTGAACCCTCCAACAGTGTTGAGAGTCGTAAAACCACAGAGTTCAAATGATTAAGTTGTTCTTGTTGCGCTTCCCTTGTTTTTTTTTCCTTCTTCTACTTCTTTCATCAACTCCTTTCTCTCCCTTATCATCTCTTCACGATCTCTCTGGCACTCTTCTTTCTCCTTCATCAAATTTTCATGAATAACCTCTATCTCAGATCAAATTGCCTCCATTTGTTTGTCACGAGATCGTGCCGCACTATCAGATGGCGAATAAGGTCGTGGACCAATCCCAAATCCACACAAGTAATTCTTTCTCTGTCCAAGCACTTGCCGTAAAAGTTCTTTTTGTGTCAATGGGATTCCCGCATCCGTGGTTGTCGCTTGTAGATTCACCATCGCATCCTATCATCACCAAAAAAAGTAGACTATTCAACAAAGGTACAAAGAATCACATTCAATTTTGTGCTAAGATAGGAATTAATATTAAATACAATTGGTACAAAAAGTTTACTCCTTACATGTAGCTCACCACATTTGGGGTCAATCCATTCGTTTGTTTTCTTCAATTTGTGTGATTTGGAATAAAATTTCGGAAAATCCAACTTCCCATTTTCATCTACCTGTTAGTTTCAAATAACAAAATTAATTTGTCACAATAGTAACCATGACTTTCATTTTACATATATAAGTGATGAGAATTATGTTCCAAATGCATCTAGCTCACCATGAACGACATTGCTATTGGAAAGGAGCGAGATCCACTGGTGTGATTGTATGGTAGCAAACTCCGATTAGCTTTACCAGCTTTAGAGCATTTCTAAAAAAAAGGAATTATGAAAGAATTATTACATATCAATGCATAATACACAAATAAAGCAATAGAGTCGTTTATATTTGTTTGTTACCAAATGAGATACATCCTTCCAAGCCATATCAATCATGTGTTTCCAATCATCCAAGCAAACTCCTGTAGGCGGATGACTATATGGGTCATCAACACCCTTTTCTACAAGTTTTTCGAAGTGTTACTTCAAAGTGTACCTCCAATCCTTATACAAGAGATACGACTTCGTATCAACGATCTCTTGAGCTTGTTGATCAGTATGAAAATCCTCCCCAATTTCAAACTTGTCCTGCAAGCATAAGTGTGTGACGTATTATAGAAATTGGATGCGGCAATTGTAACTTTACATAATGAAGACATTTAGTTTAAGGTCAGAAATTACTAGCACAGCTTGTATTACTTCATCTTTGATGCTCTTATCAATTTTCTTCCATGACTTCACTCCCTTGAGAGGGCACAACCACCTTATCTGCAAACCCAACTCATTTGTTGTAGGGGTGGCATTCCCTCCTATGAGTGCATTCAGCATGCGATTGACATAAACATGTAGTTTCTCTCCTTTTTTGCTTGCAATCCTTTTTTGCTCACAATCTTTTTTTGCACTCCTTTTTCGAGTGTAGGACCTCGTCCACGAGTTGACATACTTTTCCCTGCTCAAGAAGGGGCAACAAGTGTAAGGCCTTCAAATTATAAATATTGCCCCCAAACATATAATCGACAATAATTAAAATTAAATTTTAAATTTTATTAGCAAATTTTCTAGGGGATTATAATTTTTTTATACATGCAAGAAATTGTATTTCTAGATGAAGAAAAATCATTTACTTAAGTTCAATGGTCTTACCTATGTCGTGCTTTTGTGTCTCTTCCACAAATGTTTGTGTGTCATCCGACAGTTGTGTCTCATCGGATAAAGTCTGTGGTGTGACAATGACATGTGCAGATGTTCCTGAGGGTGATGCTATGGGGTCAGTTGTTGTTTTCTTATGCCGCCCTATTTTTATCCCAGGAACCATCTTGGTACCTGCAAAATAGCTGCAAACATGATATATTAAGTAAAAACATCACATGCATCATTGATATTATGACCAATATGGATTTTTTACAGGAGCTAAAGTATTTACAAAATTACAACATGACAACAATAAGAAAATAATTGATAATGATTGTCAAATAAAAGTGTTGTACATAAACCGATGTTAAACATAAATGTCAAATAAGGAGATTCATCAATTTAAGAGGTTCAACATTGCGAAAAAGTTTACAATATAGCTCAACATGATAACATGAAGAACAACATAAACAAAAAGGACTAAACTCTCATCTAATTACATAACACACAAAGAATGACAATCTCCTTTATCCCTTTCCGCATTACATTAACAAAAGGACAAAAAGACAAAACAACAACTACCAAGAACACACATCGAAATTTAGAACCCGTACATCAAGACTCTATCACACATCCAAATTTAGAACCCATACATCAACATTCTATGTCCATATCTGTATCAAAATCACTGTCAAGCTCATCTTCTTCTTCGTTGTCACCCTCCTTTGTCGGTTCATTTTCATCATCATATATGAAGTCATCATCCATACCAACCTTGGGTTGTACGCGGTTATCAGACTGCAAAAATTCCATTAGAATAATTTCAACGGCAATATCATCTCGACGCAACACCACATCATCATCCATAGGCTCAGTTGGTACAACATCAGTGCTTTCCCAAATTCTTCGTTGTTGAAACTTTTCTATTACTCTCCAATTGGCACCTAACTTCGTATCATGCACGTAGAAAACTTGTTGCACTTGACTTGGTAACACAAACGGGTCATCTTTATACCATCGACTTCGTATATCAATAGTAGTGAAATGTGGTTTGACATGCAAAGTTCTGTTACTATCGATGTTATACCATTTACATTGGAATAAAACAACACGGTGCCTAAACAAATATGTCATTTCCCAAACTTTGCAAATGTAGTCGTAGAACTTTATGAATTGGCCTTCATGGTCCCCTTCCACTACCAATCCACTATTTTGAGTTTTATGACGATTGTCACGGTCGCGAGCATGGAATCAAACGCCATTACAAATGCATCCCGAATATGTATTCACTAAGCTGTTAGGACCATTTTCCAGTGACCACATCTCATCGGTTGCTTCGAGTGACTTATTGTGCCGCAATTGGTTCATCTACATAAGAAAAAACTGTCACGTTATTTTTGACATAACTTAAGTTGATGTGTAAACTACACTATAAGGAATTTTAGCATATGTGATCTTTGAACCATTTAAGAAATTCTTTGCATTGTATCTTGGCAATGTCGCATGCCCTTCCATGTTGTTGCTACAACAACATCTTGTGTTCCCTACGTAGGACAATGTAATTCATAAGTAATTTGAAGAATGATTACTAAAAAAAAAGTATATAGGTCACATATAGTATGTCACAGGTTCGACGCGTACTCTAGATATTCTTCCACTTCTAAGCTGTTGTGTTAGACAAACCAATGAGCCCTTTCACGATTGGCTACAAATACATCAGTTTCCCTTGTTAGTAAACCAAACAGACGAACATTTTAAGTGAAAATCGCCAACCCTGGGCCATTGTCACCTCATCATAGTTCCATTATTCCTGATTAAATGTTGTTTCAACGCCGTCTAAATACATTGAACAAAACGTCAAACACTCTTTTGAAATGTAAGCCTCCGTAATGGAACCTTCTGGCCAAGCTTTATTGCGAACAAATCCTTTCAGAAGTCCGAGCATCCTACATGGCAATATGATTTGAATGTTAATGTTTACATTATCTACTATATGTAAATAAGGATGTTCGGGAACTCATGGTATTATCTCTTAATAGGATACATCCATCGATATTGCACAGGCCCTCTAAGCATAGCCTCGTGAGGCAAATGAATTACCAAGTGGACCATGACATCAAAAAACGCAGGAGGAAAAATCTTCTCAAGCTTGCAAAGTATAAGTACAATTTGTTCCTCAATTCAGTCACCCTCAATGTCTTTGAGCACAACTGTTTGAAAAAATTTCCCAACCCAAAAAGTGTGGTCCCAATCTCCTTGGAAAGGTATCCACGCATCCCAATTGGAAGTAGTCATTGTAGAAGGACATGAAAGACATGAGTTTTGAGGCCAGCTAATTTTCCACCATGAGTGGTGACACAATTGGATATATTTGCTGTATAGCCATCAGGGTACTTAATCGATTTTAAGAAATCACAAAAACCTTGTCTCTCCACAAGGGACAGTGTGTACGATGCTGGAGGCTTCTCAAATAAGCCATTGGAATGCCTCTTCAAGTGTAACTCCTTTCGTATCCGCATGTCTTCTAGATCCAAGCATGCTTTATCCGTGTCCTTGTTCTTGCCATCAATGCTCAGTAGTGTCTCGAGTAGATTGTCACATATAATTTTCTCTATGTGCACAGCATCAAGGTTGTGTCGAAGGTTTAGCATTTTCCAACAGGGTAGGTCGAACATAATGCTTCTTTTTGTTCAATTGGAAGGTGGATTTTCTGACCATTGTCTTTTCGGTTGTTTGGATGCTTGCCATACGACCTGTATGTCCCCGAATCAATTTGTTGCAGTATTTGTTCTCTCGATAATTCCACAAGTTTGGACCGATGCTCATTTTGACCATTGAAGAGCTTATTTCTTCACCAAATATGGTCCTCAGGCAAGTGGCAGCGGGCACCCATATATGCTATCTTACTTTGCAAACGCTGAGATGATGCATCCATGTTACAATTAGGGCAAGCCAAGTAACCTTTTGTAGTCCAACCAGACATGGTACCATATACGGAGAAGTCATTGATGGACCACATGACTGTTGCATGCATTTTAAGAATTTGATCATTTGAGGCATCTTATGCTTGCACACCATGCTCCCACAAATTCATTAATTCCTCCACTAATGGTTGCAAGTAAACATCAATGTCTCTTCCAGGGGCGGATGGACCAGGAATAAGCATTGACATCATCAGAAATGGCTCTTTCATACACTTCCACAGGGGGAGATTGTAAGGCATTAAGAGTATAGGCCACATGCTATACGATGTAATCATATTTCCAAACAGATTGAAATCATCCGTGGCAAGCCCTAACCTTACATGTCGAGGTTCCACAGAAAACATAGGATGTTGCATATCAAAGTCTTTCCATGCCTGACCATCGGTTGGATGCCTTAACATTCCATCATCCACACGCTTCTCTTTATGTCATCTTATATCTGCGGTGGTTTTTTTCGACATGTACAATCTCTTCAACCTCAGTGTCAAAGGAAAGTACCTCAATATTTTGTGACGAATCTTTTTACCATTCGTATTGTTGAACTTGTATCTAGACTCCTTACATGTAGGGCAATTATCCAATTTTGCGTTGTCCTTCCAAAACAAAATACAATCATTCTTCCATGCATGAATGGCCTCATATCCCAAACCCAATTCACGTAAGAACTTTTTTGATTCATAAAGGATCCATGGAACAGTTTAATCACACTTTGGGAGAATGTCTTTGAAAACTTGCATAACCATATCGAAAGATTTGTTGCTCTATTTATTGTACACCTTAATATAAAGCATCTTAATAACGAAGGACAACACGAAAAACTTTTCACACTCTGGGTATACTTTGCGTCGAGTATTATCAAACAACCTAATGAACTTTACTAAATTTTTTCTCTCCAAGCTATTAGGTTCTTCGTCGATATAATCATCCATGAGGCCACTCATGTAAACATCTTCCAACATAGTAGGCAACTCATCCAAATTATCGTCAATGCCAAAAATTGCAGTTCCACCTCTTTCACCAGCATCGTTTAACACACTAGGCTGATCATGACGCAATGGAACACGTTCCCCGTGGTGTATCCAAGTTCTATAAGAACACGCGATTCCTCTTCGAATCAAGTGCAGCCATACAACTTGTCAACTATGTTTTGTGCCATTCAAACAATCGACAAATGGACAACAAATGTCATCGTGTGGGCCTAAATCCTTCGTAGCAAAGTCAATAAATGACTTAACACCTTGTTGGTACTCTTTACTTTTCAACCTATCACTTATCATCATCCAACTCTTGTCCATCTTTTGAACCCTACAAGTCAAGCAAAGATTAACTAGGACTTTTGAGGATGGCCATAAAAGATGACACTTATCATCATAAAGAAAATACAAACAAAATTTATATAAAAAAAAAAAAATCACACATAATGATGTATCTTATTTATATTATTTAATAAAAATTAAAATATCTATCACTTTAGTGAATATTACAAAAATAACATTATTTCACCAATTTTGCCTTTAATATCATTTTTGTTTTAATAATGGAGCATCAATCTCCTTGTATTGTCTTTCAAGTGTTAGATGAGACTTTTGCACTATATTTGGCAAAATTTATGAGAAGAATAATACAAGACATGAGCAAATAATTGACCAAATAGCTGCACTTATTTATGATGTCTTCAACATGAACATATACTCATTACTAAAGTTGCATATGATTTTTTCCCTATTTCCCTATTTTGTAAGGCATGAAGTTGCAGATAATATTTTTCCCTTTATTAAAATTGTTACTCTTAAAAATTTCATACTAAAAAGACAATAAGGTCTAAAGTTTGATGAATTTTTTTGATCGTCTAAATACAAATTTTATTACATCGAATAGATAACTATTTGTTTGATTATCTTGATGGTATTGCCCACTACAAATTAACATAATCAAAACTCTTTTTAATTTTATTCTACAAGGTAATCATAGGTAAATAGTTCTTTAAGTATTATTTGCTATGCATATTAATCTATTTCAAGGGTTTCTCATAGCCTTGAATTGTTTGGTATTTTCCTCATACCTCAATTTATTTTCTCTTATCTTCTCTTTCATTGGTACCATTTGTAACTTGCATTGAATGTATTTTCATTTCTATCTTTTCTTATAACCACCTCAATATATTGCATTCCCTAAAAATAGGAATTTTACTTATAGCTCAAACATCATCACATGCAGCAGAAAGTTGGATTTGGCAGTTCAATCTGTTCAAAATATCTACGTCTATTTACTCAATGCGAGAATGAGAATACCAATTAAGCACATAAACATGTGGACATATATACATGTAAACATCTAACAAACTAAATTACACTTGCAACTTTATGTCTTAGAAAAGAAGCATCAACACAAAGATGTTTGTAGATAACAATGACTCAAATGAAGCAGGCAGGATGTATCTCTTTTAAGGGGCAAGAGGCAAACAAGTACACAGATATTCATGGCTTAATATGTAGAGAATCTATTTCAAGATAAACAACTCTTATTCATATTAACACAAAATAACCCAAAATCATCCAAGGAAAACAAACCAACATAAGAAAATATCAAAATCGTAGAACAGTAAAAAAACTTGAACTAAGATAAAGCATTCGGAAAAAAATTTTGACCGTAAATCCAAAAGGAAAAACAAAAAAAAAAACACAAAAAGTTGACAAATTTTCCATAGTACTCGTGGTACTAACTCTCAATTAACTAGCAAAATTGTCTATTGAAACTCCAGTCAATTTGGATAAATCTATTGGAAGTATAACTTCACTGCTAGTACTTATACATAAATTGTTTAACAAAGTGCAATTATTAATTGTGATAATAAAATATAAATTAAACATGGTTAAAAACAAGATTGAAAACATTGTCATTTGCATACAGAGTGATTAAAAAGGGCACTTTTATCAAGCATGCATGTTGTGTACAGTGTATACAAACAGAGAGGGAGGGGGGAAGTTACACTTGGGCTATTGAGTTTTCTTTTCCTTGTTAAGAGGCAGTGGATTTGGGTGGGATGGTCTTACAAAATGATGATGGGTAATTTCCTCTAAAACCCTTTCTTGGGCACGCATTTGTGTTCCAAAAATCTCATAAACTTGGATGTTTGTTACATGTTTTTGGTACGGCTTAAGATGATACTAAAAATTATAGCTAAATGAATGGATAAACAGTGTCTTTAACTAAGTCTCACAAAACCTGTGACAGAGATTGAAACTATAGAAGGAAATATGCAAATGGCTTAATGGTTTATACCTTGACCTGTTTTGGTGTAGGTTATGGCACACTTTACTCTGCAAATATTCCTAACATGAGAATTTGTAAAGTATATTATGAAGACTATGATGTCCAACCTATTTATTGGAAACAACATATACAGTTACAAAACAATACGAAAACTTGGTTTGGTTTGGTCCTGCTGTTGATATTACAATCAATAGGACTTATATAACATAACTGAATTGGGAATATATGTGCATAATAAAATTAATCATAACTAAACAATAAAATGACATAATTAATGATGCATATATGGGGCGATTTGGGAAGTTGGTTAAAAAGTTGACTTTTTTTTTTAACATTTTTTTTTATCCTTTTATATGTAAAAAATATGAAAAGTAATATAATCCAAAATAAATTAAAAATTAAAAGTTAACTTCTCAAATTGTCCCATAATACACTCTTTGAAACAAGTGTGTATAACAAAAATCTTCAAATTTTAAAATTTCATCAAGTACAATGAGGTACTCAAATGAGATTTTATTGTGATATAATTCAACCAACTGCTCTATTGACCAATAGGTGGTCCAAAAATCAATTTGCTACAAATCTTGTTTGTGTTATTTATTTGTATGTTATAATACTCCTTCCCTTTTAAAATAATAGTTTTTTAGGAATTCAATTTTTTTAAATAATACAATTATTACACTTTAAAAAATGTTAATTTTTTAAAATTACCTTTTAATTGTACATTTTTTTAGGAATATCAATTATTACAATTGTACTTTTTGTGTTGTTAATAAATTTAAAAGAATGGCAAAATAAAAAATTCATAGCATTTTAGTTCTTTATTTTTTTAAATGGACTAATATTTTTAGATAATGAAAAATGGAATAAGGGACTAATATTTTAGGACCGAAGAAGTATATAAATTGAAATAATGTTATACAACTTATTGTCACGTACCAACTGATTAAGGCCGAATTGTGCAATATTGAGGCCATTAATTAAGATCTCTTAACTTTACTTGCTTGTCAAACTGTATATTTTATGTGTGTTTAATGTCAATCATGTTGTACATAGTCGGAGCATAAAATGGGCAAAAAGACAGAATTTGAAGAGAAAATAAATTCCCGTACATACGTTGACTTTTTTGGGAAAACGGGCCCGATGTTTTAAACCTGTTTAAAAGACAACAGAAGTATAAATAGGCAAGAAAAAGGTTGGATTAGGGTTCTGGAAATTGTTTTTGCAAGGAAAGAGAGGCTAGGGTTCCAAGAGGTGATTTTCTCCAGAAAAACTTGAAGGACACTTCCATGAGATCTTCTTCCTCATCTTCTTCCTCTTCTCACTCCTTCATGAGTGGCTAGTCCTCTTTTCTAGGGTTTTGATGAAACCCTAGCCATGTAATTAGGTTTTTCTTTTTGATTTTCAATTATGTAAAGGTTTGAACAATTGTATAGTGTTTTAGAAGTTTCATAAATATATTTTCCATTATTTCTTCAAATATTCGGCTTTCTGTGATTGTTGAATGTTTTCCATACAAGAGTTTTCTATTCTTTTACATTCAAGGTATGAGACGAACCATACTACGAGAGACGAGTTGTGTCAGTACCTTAGTTTAGAGTGAACGATTCATACTACTTGAGATAGTTCGTGCTCGTACATTGAACGTGATGATTTTCTTGTTAAATGCTTTGAACTTGTAGTTGCGAAGCACTATTCCGTTCGAACCATAACATAATTGTTTTCAATTTGAAACCCTATTTACGTAACTCGTGGTGGACTCATTGCCCTAGGTTTTTTCCCAAATCAGTAAATCCAATTTTATTTATAATTGATAATTTAATTACTTAGTTTAATTTATTTGTTATTAAATTAGGTTATGAACAATCAATATTTTCATCAAAATTAATTCAGAAATTTAACAATTAAATTAATTTAATTTCACAATTGTCCCTGTGGATCGATACCTGGACTTGCCATTATTCCGAAAGAATTTGGTATAGTTTTGTGTTTAATTTTGGTGTATGTAACGACCCATCAAATTTTGGTATGTTCTTGGGACTTATGGCGAAATTAATTAATTTAAAGTTATATTCTTATTTTAATTTTTAGTTTAGGATTTTATGCTTTCGTGTTGCTAAGTGTGCATAGCGTTTGAAAGTAAAAGCTATCACTGAAGTGCAAGCGGAGCCAACCGAGCTTTAAAAAAACAAAAAAAACAAACCGTAGCACTAAAGTGCTTAAAAAAGAGCAAACTCTCGCAAGTAAGGCACCAAAGTGCTACAAAGAAAGACAAAGCTCAATTGGAGATTGGAGACAACGTTTACACGTCAAGCACCCGCAAGACGAGTAAAGGATTTTCGTTAAATCGCTATGAGTATTTCTCCCTTTGGTATTTTGCTTTCATACTTAGTGCACAAAGTTGGAACTTAATGTGTGTGTGTATGAGTAGTGTATGCACGGGCACAGTTCTTGTTGCCCTAAATTGTGGAGTTTAGACCTTGAACTAGAAAGGACTCTTAGGAGACTTAGAGCCTCTGCCCGTGTTCCTAGGCTTGAATATTCATATCCATACTTTGATCCATTAGAGATACAAAACCCAAATGTATCGAATGTGCCAAACAGGACCCGTAAGGATTATTTCACACCCACTGCATATATATCACCATCATGTATCCAATTACCCAACACCACTACTGTTCATTATGAGATTAAGTCCAGCACCATACAAATGCTCTCATCATTCCATGGACTAGCTCATGATGATCCTTACAAACATTTGAATGAATTTCTAGAAATTTGCTCGACGGTGAGGATCCAGAATTTCACAAATGAGGCCTTAATGCTGCGATTGTTTCCATTCTCATTAAAGGATAAAGCCAAACATTGGCTAAATTCCTTACTTGCTAATTCAATCACAACTTGGGACCAATTACAACAACGTTCTTGGAGAAATACTTTCCCATAGGTAAAACCAACCAACTTAGGTGAGTCATCACCAATTTTGCTCAAATTGATGGCGAGCAATTTCATGAGATGTGGGAAAGACTTCGTGACCTTCTCCAATAGTATCCCCACCACCAAGTGCCTGATTGGCAACTTGTTCAAACATTTTATTATGGCTTAACTGAGTCGCACCGCTAAATGGTGGATTCATCCTGTGGTGGGACATTTATGTCCAAAAATGATGCCGAGGCATGGCAACTGTTTGAGAACCTAAGTGATAATTCCGTTCACTATGCCTCCGCAGCCCGACAAATCCGGCAACCAGTAGTTGGAGCCCCGAAGAGAGGGGGCATTTATGAGGTCGGGCAAAACCTAGAGTTAGCCCAACAAGTAGAGGCATTGTCCCGCAAAATGGACTAATTATTAGCTGTAGGACATGCCCTTACACAGCAAGATCGGCCTCAATTTCACGAGGCATGTGCTATATGTGCGAGCCTTGCTCATGACTTGAGTGAATGCCCTTTGGCATCACAATTTCCGGAGTTAGTCCAAGAGCATATGAATGCGGCTCAAGGATTCTCCAACCCGGGTACCCATACTCCAATACCTATAACCCCGGATGAAGAAATCACCCAAATTTTTCATGGAAACCTCCTTCATAAGGCATTTCTTATAATCCTCCACCACCAAGGCAGAATTTTAATAATTTTGCCAACCAATCATCCTACCGACCACTGCAACCTTATCAATCCCCACAACTGTACCGGCAACCACAACCCCCACCTGTTCCTCAAGGCAACTCGGCCTTTGAGACTCAAGTGTTAGAAGTTCTCTCAGAACTTAAGGGGTTAGCACTAGTAGTTCACTTCCATACGCACTCCATTGCCAAGCTAGAGAACCAACTGGGTCAAATGGCCAACAACATGAATAGGAGAGATGAGGGAAAATTACCGAGTCAAACTGTGACCAACCCTAAGGGACAATACCGGGCAAAGAGTTCAGGTGGGAATGGAAAGCACCATGAGCAGGTGCAAGCAGTGATTACTTTGAGAAGTGGGAGGGAGTTAGAGCCTCAGTCAGTTGCGTCTAATGCAACTGGAGCTAAGAAGGGTGACCATGGTGGTACACCCAATGAGAGCAATGGTGAGGGGGAAACACTTAAGAGAGATGACTTAGTCCCTAGTACTCCATATGTGCCTAAGGCACCCTTTCCCCAATGCCTTGATGTACCGTTCCCTTTTAATAAGAAAGCGGCATCCATGGAAGCAATGATGGAGGTTTTTAAACAAATAAAAATTAACCTCCCCCAGTTGGAGGCGATTAAGCAAGTACCCTCCTATGCTAAATTTCTAAAGGACCTTTGTATGCAAAAGCGTAAATCTAGGACACATGTGTCCCAAAAGGTCATACTCACGAAGCAAGTAAGCTCCATCTTCTTGAATGACACACCTCCTCAGCTTAAAGACCCAGGTGCCCCACCCATTGCATGCATTATAGGGGACCATTTCATTGATAGGGTCTTATTAGATTTAGGAGCTAGTGTCAATTTGTTGCCGTACTCTGTGTACGAAGAATTTGGGCTTGGCGAGTTGAAGCCCACTACTGTTACTTTCCAATTGGCTGACCGGTCCCTCAAAGTGCCACGTGGCATGATTGAGGATGTATTAGTAAAGGTTGATAGGTTTTACTTTCCTGTTGACTTTTTGGTGTTAGATATGGAACCGGTAGCCAGTTCTAGGAAACAAATCGCGGTGATCTTAGGTTGACCTTTCTTGGCTACGGCCAATGCATGCATTAATTGTCGTATCGGAGTTATGGAAGTTTCATTTGGTAACATGCAAGTGAAACTTAATGTTTTCCAAGCATCCCAACAACCCCACGAGAGAGAGGAGTGCTTATTTGTGGATGTTGTGGATGGGATTGTGGAGGAGGCTTTGCCCTCCATTCTTGTAGAGGACCCTCTAGAGGCTTGTCTAGCTCATTTTGGGTTCGAAAATTCTGATATTGACAGGTCAGTTGAGGAGGTGAATACCTTGCTTAATGCTTCTTTTACACAGGATTTTTCTCCATTAAAAGCTCTGTTTGAGTCACTTCCTCCTCTGTCGAGAGAGCCTGCCATACCATCTTTGGTCACACCACCTACACTTGAGTTAAAGCCACTCCCGGCCACACTCAAGTATGCATTTTTAGGGCCCCATGATACTTTACCAGTCACCATTGTATCTGACTTGACGGCAGAGCAAGAGAGTCAGTTAATGAAGGTTCTTGTGGCACATCGGAGTGTTATAGGGTGGTCAGTGGCTGATTTGAAAGGGACAAATCCCTCCGTGTGCATGCATTATGTAACGCCCCAACTTCTGAGCCGTTAATAAATCAATTCAACCTCAAATTTAAAATTATAACTAATTAATAACCTCAAAAATACAAATTGGCTCCAAAATAATTACACAAATGTCTATAATTTATAATTTATACAAATCTCTAAAAATATATAGTGGTGGACCCAAAAATCTCCAACTCAATAATTCTTTAAATCCTTCAACTCCAATCACCACTAGATTTGCTCCACACCTGAAAAATAAATTAATTCGGGAAGTATACAATACAACAAGAATAACAAGGCTCGGACAGAGAATAAATCAATAGGGATCCAACAATTACACAACCAATTAGATTCGATAATCAAGCAATTTACCAAATTGCACAAACAAGTCAACTCGACATATGATAATTTATCCAGAACCAAATACCCGGTTCTACTCGGTACATGACCAGTGACTGGCCTCACCCACCTGACCCAAGCACAACCGCTTATCCAGGCTATTGGTCCAAGCTATTGGCAAGGTCTACTCGATCCATGTACGGAGAAATTCCACGTCATTTAGCCAGACAAATCAACACTGACTACACATAACAACTTAATGAAATTTATCAAATGACTAGAGTAATCAAATGAATCAACAACGAATAATTCCACAGAATTTACCAAACGATCAGAATAATCAAGAGGAGTACAAATTTACGGTAATTAAAATAAACTCTTTGCAAAGAGATTTAGAGAAACATATTGTATACCACCCGAATTACCTCAAATCAATCTCCTCCGTCGCCAATACTCGAATCTCGATATTTCTCCATGGATCTCCAAATTCTAAGCTGTAAGGTTTCACAAAATCTGCAACTCTCCTCTTATATAAAAATGTCTACTCTCACTCTAAACACTCTTCATCTAAACTCTAAATCTACATAACAAAAGAAGAGAGATAGGAAAAACCATAGAAAGAAGTTGAGAGGTGAGCTCATTTTATAGACAAGGACACTTGGAACAAAAGAAAAGAAAGACTTGGGGCCAAAGAAAGAAACTTTACTTGGTAGGCAAGAAAGGGATTTACTTGGAGAACAAGAAAAGAAACTTCCTTGGAGACAAAGTAACTTGGAGATAAAGGAAGATTAAAGAAATTAAAAATAAAAGATTACTTGGTAAGCAAGGAAATGATGAAAAAATAATAAAATAAAATAAAATTTACTTGGTGCCCAAGAATAATGAAAAAATATTAGAAAACAAAGGAGATGAATAATAATGAGGTGGAGAGAAAAAGAGATAAAATAAATAGAGAAAAATAAGTTAGATTCTCATCTAAGAATCTCACCACCAAACTACCACCAATACCTCTCATTAAAATATTAATACCTCAAAAATACGGGGTTTCACACATTATATACACCTAGAGGAGGACACCAAACCTTCTCGTGAAATGCAACAGAGACTTAATCCTAATATGAAAGAGGTGGTGAAAAAGAAGGTATTGAAACTGTTAGATACAGGTATTATATACCCCATCTCGGATAGCAAGTGGGTGAGTCCCACACAAGTGGTGCCTAAGAAATCGGGCATCACTGTTGTTGAGAATGAGAGAGGAGAGTTAGTCCCCACACGAATCACTATTGGGTGGCGAGTGTGCATTGATTATAGGAGACTGAATTCCTCGACTAGGAAGGATCATTTTCCCTTACCTTTTATTGACCAGATCCTAGAGCGATTAGTGGGACAGGGTTTCTATTGTTTTCTTGATGGCTACTTGGGGTATAATCAAGTCTTGATGTACCCCGCTAACCAGGAAAAGACCACATTCACATGCCCTTTTGGCACTTTTGCTTACAGGCGCATGCCCTTTGGGCTATGTAATTCACTGGCGACTTTTCAACAGTGTATGATGGCCATTTTCTCCGATATGGTGAAAAAATTCTTTGAGGTTTTCATGGATGATTTTTCAGTGTTTGGACCGTCTTTTGAGGAATGCCTTAGGAACTTGACTAGAGTGTTGGAAAGATGTACTGAGGCAAACCTAATCTTGAGTTGGGAAAAGAGCCATTTTATGGTTCGTAAGGGTATAGTGTTGGGACACACTGTGTCCCCTTGAGGTATAGAGGTAGACAAGGCTAAGGTTGACCTCATTGTAGGCCTTTCTCCACCCAATTTTGTGTGTCAAATTAGGTCTTTCCTAGGACATGCAAGTTTTTACCGTAGGTTTATCAAAGACTTTAGTAAAATATTATGTCCTTTGTGTAGTTTACTTGTTAAGCACACGTCTTTTATCTTTGATGAGGCATGCTTGAAGGCTTTTCAAACACTGAGAATGGCCCTTACCACTGCCCCAATCATAAAATCACTGGATTGTTCACTTCCCTTTGAAATCATGTGTGATGTCTCGATTATCTTTGTTGACATGTTGGGTCAAAGGGTCAATAGGGCACCATATGCTATATACTATGCTAGTCGCACTCTCTCGGATGCACAATTGAATTACACTACCACTGAGAAAGAGTTGCTAGTTGTGGTCTTTGCCTTAGATAAATTCTGGTCCTATCTCCTAGGTTCCAAGGTCATAGTCTTCACTGATCATGTCGCTTTGCGGTATTTACTATCAAAGAAAGAGAATAAACCTAGGTTAATTCGATAGATTTTGTTGCTTCAAGAATTTGACCTAGAGATCCAAGATAAGAAAGGATATGAGAATGTGGTGGCGGATCACCTCTCCTGAATCCTCATTGAGTATACTAGTGACCCTCTTATTTTGCATGATTCGTTTCTGGACGAACAACTCCTTAAGTTGTCATGAGTGAGCCCCCCGTGGTTTGCACATATTGTGAATTACTTGGCCATTGGGCAAATTCCGCAAAATTGATCTAAACACGACAAAGACCGAATCTTTTCAGAGGTCAGGTATTATTTTTGGGAGGATCCAGAGTTGTTTAAATATTGCTCCGACCAAGTGATCCGACGGTGAGTGCCGGAGAGTGAAGTGCATAGCATTCTTACATTTTGTCATTCTTCTGCATGTGGCGATCATTTTAGTGGGTATAAAATGGCTGCCAAGATTTTACAGAGCGGATTTTATTGGCCCACAATTTTTAAAGATGCCCATCAATTTTGTAGAACTTGTTTGCGTTGTCAGTAAATGGGTTCGATATCTCGGCGTGACATGATGCCAATGTCCCCTATTCTTGTGGTAGAGATATTTGATGTTTGTGGGATTGATTTTATGGAACCTTTCCTGTCGTCATTCGGGTTTGAGTATATTCTCTTGGTAGGAGATTATGTATTTAAGTGGGTGGAGGCGATAGCTACCCGAACAAACGATCATAGAGTGGTAATCAAATTTTTTCATGAAAACATCTTTAGTCGTTTTGGGTTTCCTAGAGCCATAATAAGTGATCAAGGTACGTATTTTTGTAACCGGTTCTTTGAATCGATAGTCAAGAAATACTCTATCACTCAGAAAGTTGGCACTCCATACCACCCTTAAACTAGTGGCCAAGTGAAAGTCTCAAATAGGAAGGTAAAGCACATAATAGAGAAAACGGTGAGGCCAAATAGGAAAGATTGGTCACAACGGTTGATTGATGCATTATGGGCCTACCGCACTACTTATAAGACACCCATTGGGATGTCACCATATAGGGCGGTGTTTGGCAAAGCTTGCCATCTCCCGGTTGAACTTGAGCACCGAGTATTGTGGGCTATAAAGAAGTTTAACTTCGATATGGCTGCGGCTAGGCTCAACCGGAAATTGCAACTCAATGAGTTGGAGAAAATTCGGAATGATGCATATGAGAGTTCAAGAATTTTTAAAGCTCGGACTAAAGAATTCCATGACAAGTACATTAATAGAAAATCTTTTAAACCCGACCAAAAAGTGTGGTTTTTTAACTCAAAATTGAAACTCTTTCCAGGTAAGCTTAGATCAAGATGGAATGGTCTCTTTGTGGTTGTTGAGGCATTTATTCATGGCACCGTTGAGGTGCAAGATCTAAAGACTGGCCACACTTTCAAAGTGTATGACCAAAGACTGAAGCCATATATAGAAGGGATTGGAAATGGGGATATGATTGAGTCCATTGCTTTGATGGACCCTTTTTACTATGATTGATAGATTGGTTTTTTATTCTATTTTCTTTCCCTTCTATTCTATTATGTTTTTCTTTGTTCTTGTTGTGCTTTATTTGCATCTAGGAGACTTTAAATCCTCTAAAGGTGTAATTCCTTTGGTGTTAGCCGTGCCTGAACAACATCTGACGATCTGGTATAGCCACCTAACCGTGTTTGTAGTGAGTTCCTAGGAGACCAACTAAGACGGTGGAAACTAGAGTTCGGATGGTAAAGCCTAGAACACAAAAGTTTGAAATTTCCGAGACTAGAGTCTGGTTTAAATACCCAGGGGTGTAGAGATTGCTTCAAAACCATCCCGGCTTGAACTCTGTATAGCAGCCCCATAGGTCGAGTTAGCTTTATGTGTCTCGATTCTGGATACCGAATCAACCTAGTCTATCACCCTGTTGGAGAATAGGGAAAGTTAGGGAGAAAAGTAGTACTCGTGTAACGCCCCGAAAATATTTCAACATGAACTACCCACATTAATGAGCATTCACTAGATAATAACAAAAGTCCTTCCATCTTTCCATATTTGTTCAAAAGAGTTTAATACAAAAGTCTCACATGCGGTATACATTCAACGAAATAAAAGAACACCTGAATCTATAGCATGTGAAACATCTAGTTCCAAAAATAAATAAAATGCCCTTACGGACTACAAACAACTTCCGAGGCTTTATAGATAATCACAACAAAAATAAAGAGTACACTACCCTTCTCAAAATATTTCCACACCCTCAATTCGGCAGGAGCACCACATCTTTACTTGCACCAAAACCCATAGGGGTGAGCATTGTAACAACCCATATTTTTAATTATTCTGTAGAATTTATACTAATATTATTTAATCTCAGTTCGGAAAATATATAATTTATTATATATTATTATGTGTAATTTTATAAAACAATATAATTATTAAAAGTTTAGGGGTCAAAATATAAATAATAATAATGGGTGTGGTAGTAAAATAAATAAATAATTTTCTGTTAGTATAAGATAGAATGTAATTTAATTAGGAATTAATTTATTTATATAATTATATTAAAATATTAGATCAAATGGTAATTATCTTAAATATTTATTAATAGATAACTATAAATCTAATCAAATTTGTGATTGAATTTGGAGAGGATTCCGCCTGGCCACGTGTCGGCTAGGTGATGGTTTCACCTTCCTATTTATAGGAAGGAGCTGATCTGGGCGAAGAAGGAAATGAAGGAAAAGAAGAAAGAAAGAAAATGAAAAGAAAGAAAGAAAGAAAGAGAGGAAAGGAAGGAAAAGAAAATAATGGAAGTTGAAAGGGTCTTTGGTAGTGAAAAGAAAGAGTTAAAATGAGTTATAATATACCTTGAGTCACCAAAATGTATTTTATGTATGTTTTGACTTATGAAAATCTATTTTATACAAGTTATGTTTTATTAATATATTAATAAAAGTTATGTTTTCTAAAGATTTCAATTACGTGGTTTTATTTCTGAACCCTATTTGCTTAAAAGGAAACCTATAGATATATTTGTTTATATTTTAAGGAATATTTGGCTATGACCTTATAAACAATTATGTTTTGTAAGTACCACCACGGGAGTCCCACGCCGTGGGAAACTTAAATAACCATTGGCCACTGTTTGGTTACTTTGTGACCCTCTGATCCATTGACCTCTGTTCTGTGCGGAGCAAAGTGCTATGCGAAGCTAATTACTACACTATTGTGGAAGCCACCTCTTGAATCCGTACCTCTGTTCTGTACGGACCAAAGTGCTGTGTGGAGCTAAATGCTACACTATTGTGGGAGCTACCTCTAGAATCTGTACGAGCCACTTCTTGAATCCGTACCTCTATTCTGACTGTCACTACATGACCTACGCTCTGTTCAAGGTCAGTGGTTATGGTCATTTACTTACATAATTTCTGTATTTCAGTTTCTGCCACTTAAATGATTTGTTTACATAATCTCAGTTTTGCTACTTAAAGGATTATTTGTTCCGACTAAGTTATCATAAATGTTTTGGCCTAATTAACTATCCATGGTTATTTTTTGTCCCTTATACTCTTGGTATAATATTTCTCACTCTGTCATGTGCTTATAGTTGTTTACCAATTTTCAGGAAACAATGCAATTCAGAAATAGCTTTTTGGAAAGTCGGGTTGCAGAATAGACATACACAGTACTTTTATTGATATTTTTCTATGTAAATATCGGCCTTTTTGGTCAATAAATTTTGTAATAAAAATAGAAGATCCAATGATTATTTTGGTACCCTTATTTAAACTTTACTTCCGTTCGCATTTCTTGATTTGTTTATGAATTGGCCGAAGATAAGTTCAGTTACTGACCATCACGATGCTTAACTCTTGGGTACGGGGAGCGGGTCGTGACAAGTGGTATCAAAGCAATGGTTTATAATAAATAAATAAAAAAGAGTCATCATTGGAGCATAGGACACACCCACATTTAAGAAGTGAGATAGCGGATAATTAGTACCTAAATATTATATTTTATTAGTCGATTTAATTATATTATAATTTTATATGATTATATATATATAATAATTTTTTTTTTAGTATGCCTAATTTGTGAAGGATATTAGATATAATTTATATTTGTTATAGTAAAAGAAAGACAAGGAAAGAAGGATATCAGACTCAAGCACCCACCAAAAATTATAATATAATTAAATATATATATATATATAATTTTCAGTTCAGTATTCAAAAAAAAAATTTATTTTGATGTTTTTTAAAAGTGGGTTCAAATTATAAAGATACTAATTTGAAACTATTTTCCATCAATGAAAAGTTCATCTCAAAATTTTCAATTCTTGCATATAATTCTGTCATTGTGTTCTCATATTTATTTATTATCGTAAACAAAACGAGTGAAAAGTTTTTAAAGTCACTCCTTATTTCTTATTTTGGTCCAAAACAATTTTTGACGACTAGACAGCGAGTTATTTCTGGTAAAGTTTTTTTTTGAGGTAATATTTTCTATCAGATTAATCATCTAACATATATTTATCAGAGTGTGCAACGGATAGCTTATACATATGACAAATTTCGAGGATGAAATTTTAAAAGGAGGGAAGATTGTAACAACCCAGATTTTTAATTATTCTGTAGAATTATACTAATATTATTTAATTTCAGTTTGGAAAATATATAATTTATTATATATTATTATGTGTAATTTTATAAAACAATATAATTATTAAAAGTTTAGGGGTCAAAATATAAATAATAATAATATTGATAATAATAATAATAATAATGGGTGTGGTAGTAAAATAAATAATTAATTTTCTGTTAGTATAAGATAGAATGTAATTTAATTAGGAATTAATTAATTTATATAATTATATTAAAATATTGGGTCAAATAGTAATTATCTTAAATATTTATTAATAGATAACTATAAATCTAATCGAATCTGTGATTGAATCTGGAGAGGATTCGGCTTGGCCACGTGTCGGCCAGGTGATGGTTTCACCTTCCTATTTATAGAAAGGAGCTAATCTGGGCGAAGAAGGAAAGGAAGGAAAAGAAGAAAGAAAGAAAAGGAAAAGAAAGAAAGAGAGGAAATGAAGGAAAAGAAAATAATGGAAGTTGAAAGAGTTTTTGGTAGTGATTATTTTGTAATAAAAATAGAAGCTCCAATGATTATTTTGGTACCCTCATTTAAATTTTACTTCCGCTCGCGTTTCTTGATTTGTTTATGAATTGGTTGGAGATAACTTCAGTTACTGGCCATCACCATACTTAACCCTTGGGTACGGGGAGCGGGTCGTGACAAGCATAAAGCCCAGTAGAGAATTCTCACAAAGTATATACAGTTATGCATTCTCCTCAACATAAAAAAAATAAAAATAAATGCAATGCCATGCCTAAGCTAATAAATGAGGAAAAATATTCATTTCAATGCACTATTTCCACATCACCATGTTCTCAATATTATCTTGTAATCTCAACAATTTCAAACTTCCAATATTAATTCAATAGGGGCGGTAAATACGACACTGATAATCCCTAGGCTGGTGTCTGCAAGTAGACTCTATGAATACTACCAAACTGTCATTTTTACTGGTATTAACCGGAAGGCTCGACACTTATCCGCGCGACTTTCTGGTCTTTCACCATGGACACTCAGGGCAAGCTTGACACCCGGAAATTTTGATTCTGTCTAAGAGCGCATGAGCTGAGAAAATGGGTCGCACGAGCAATCAGGGTGGGGTGCACGAGCGGTTAGGAAGGCTACACGAGCGGCTAACTGGGCAGTCTGTGCCCTGTTTTCTTATAACGTTTTGGTTCGAATATACCACCCATTATACACATCTCACTCTCACTCTAAACCCTATATTTCTCCCCATTCTCTCTAGAAAAACACCTCAAACATCCAAAACTCTTTGATTTTGCTAATCTTGAGTCAAGATCTTCATCTTCTCTCTCAAGATCTTGAAGATCCAAAGCTAGGGTTTCATTTGGTGGAGGCAAATCCAAGGCTCTCTCTCATCTTCTAACTCTAGGGTTTTATCTTGTTCCTTCTCAAGCCTTTTGAGGTAGGATTTTCTTGAGTCATATATACAAGTTTTGTTAGATTAATGTTGATTTAAAAAGGGTTTTTTGAAGTTTTGTGTTGATTTCTTTGATTTTGATTTCAAAATGAAGAGGGCCTTGAATGTGGGTTTGTATTTCAACCTTTTACTATTATGTTATGGGTCTTTTCACTTGAAGATTATAACATTGTTAGGCATTCTGATATTTTCTAAAGTGCTATTTGTATTTTGGATGTCAAATGAAGGTAGACATGGTTTAGCATGCTTTAGGTTGTACTTGGTTTTTAATTTCTTTTCTTTAATCTTTTAAATATATATAGTTATACTAAAAAAAGTTGTATTTGGTCAAATAAAAAAAAAAATTTCTGTACGTGAGGGAATACCCACCACACGTGCGGCAAAAGTTCATCCCCCAAAAGTGCACACTGCTTTAAATGCATGTGTGGAGGAGGAGTGCGGCTTGCACACCGCATGTGTGGCCTAGGCCCCGCACGTGTGGAACGTCGTTCTTCAAATAAAAAAAAAAAAAAAATCCCACACGTGCGGGAATACCCACCACAAGTGCGGCAATTCTTTGATTGCACCAAAGTGCACACTGTTTTAAAAGCAGGTGCGGAGGAGGACGTGCGGGGTGTGTGTCCGCACGTGCAGCGATTCTCTGAAAGAAAAGATAAAATAAAAAAAATAAAAAAAACTACAGATTTTGTTTTGTTTTCTTCTATTATTATTATTTTTAATTTATTTTCTTATTTCAAAATAAATAAATAAATAAATATACAATTATTTTTATTTACATATAAAAAACTAAAAAAAATTGACCTCATCCAAATCTAACTCACTTCTCTCACAATCACTCACAGATTTTATTTTTCTCTCTCTCTACATCTCATCATCTCTCTCTCTCTCTCTCTCTCTCTCTCTCTCTTACAACCCCACAAACCCACCAACTCATCACACTCCACCATCACAAACCTTTCAACTCTCAACCCTCCTTCCATCTTCCTCACCACCATCTCACTGCCTGTATCACTATTTCCTCTCCGTCCGTCGAATCTCCGGTAACCATCATTTTTTCTAGTGAATCATCATTCTTTCTCCCTCTTTTTCCACTCTTTTAAGGTAACTTTTCCTTTTTGTGTAGATTTGTGAGTGTAGGAGTAGATTTGTAGAGTTTTTGTTCTTGTTTGTTGTTCATCTTTGGTTCATCTTCAAATAAAATAAAAATAAATAAATAAATAAATAATTGCAGTGAAAAAGACGACCTCCACACGTGCAGTCATCTATGGCGCACGTGCGGTCCCAAAAAAAAAGAAGAGAGTTTATTTTTGTTTTGTTTTGTTAGTTTTATTATTTGGCTTGCTTACCATAGTTTAATTCATGCAAATAATTTCGTTCTGATAGTTTTAATTATTCAATCATTAGTTACTTAAATAAAATAGTCCTATTTTAAAATACATAAATAAATAAATAAAATAAAATAAAATGCCTACTTAGTTTTTTGTTTACTTCATAGGTTATTTATTTATTTATTTAGTTGCTTTTTTTTTCCTGTTATTCTATTTTTATTACTTCATTCTTTACTTGATAGTTTAGTTTATTCAAATAGTTTAGTTCTGTTAGTTTAATTATTTAGTCATTAGTTACTTCAATAGCATTGTACTGTTGTTCAGTAGTTAATTTAATTTAATGTCCTTTTTATTCATTTATTTATTTCTTTTCGTTTTTATATATATATAGACATAATGATAAGAATTGCATGCAGTACATCAGTGGGTAGACTTGTGCTTTAATATTTTATTTGGTTCTCATGCTGGTTTCAATGGTATATGTGTCTATTGTTGGTGTGTGCAGGATATGAGTAGACGACTATCCACCCGGGCCTCCAAAAAGGCTAAAGGGTCATCCTCCTCGGCGCCATTGCCGCCACCGTCACCACCACCATCGGGTGACTTTCCACGGCCGAAGTGGGCTCTACGCTCACTTCACAAGCTCACGCAGTTCAACATTTCCTATTTTTAGCGTGACCCGTCCACTTCTTGGGCCGTTGATCAGCTCGAACTCCGGCAACAATTAGGCCTTTGCACTGTGACAGCGCCAACTTATCCTCTTCTGGTATGGCTCTTCTACCAGAACTTGTTTGAGTCACTCACCGAGCTTGGGCTGATGTCCACCATTGATGGCCATCTCGTCAGCATCACCGAATCCATGATTGCTAACATGTTAGGGTTCTTCTCCAAGCCGGAATACCAGCCTTTCCCGAAAGTTGAGGATCAATAACCCATACACAGCCTCATCCAACAGTACTTCTCGGGGGCCCACGGTGACACCAGTTTCACATGCTTGCGGCGGAGCAAGCTGCCTGGCCGCTTGCTATTCATTGATTCTGTGTTCCATAAGAATGCCCTTCCACTTGGGCATAAAGATGAGCGCTGCTTGGAGTTTGTTCGGGTCTTACACGGTTATCAGCATGGCTATCAGGTCCTGCTTGCACACATCATCTGGATGCATATGCAGAAATTTCTATGGGAGGCAATTCAGCCTCAACCTCTGCAGAACTTGACTCGGTCGCTGCCATTTGCCAACTTGTTGACACTTATCTTCGAGCTGAACAGCCTCCCCATTGATTCGACTGAGGAGATTGATCGAGCTTATCTGACTTTCGGGCAACGGGAATAGCAGCATAGCCTATCTTACATTCCGCAACAGGTTGGTGCCTCGGGTGGCAAGGCCATGGACCCTGTCCATGACCAACCACCTCATCCTACCTCCCATGTACCTCCCAAAGGGGACCCATTCTACATGACTCGTGAGGAGTATTTACAGCTTCAGCACTCCGTAGATCAGGTCCATAGTACTCTTCGTGATCACCACCAGAGTCTCATGGGGTTGCGCACGGATTTTCAGGCACATCGAGACTATTCTCGAGCGGCCTTCGACCAGCTACACGCCCGCCAGCTCGACATTCAGCAGTTAGTTGCATCACTACAAATTGACTTTTATACATATCGAGCGTCGAGCCAGCAGCGTTTTGATCAGCTTGGCCAACGGGTTTAAGATGAAGCCTTTGAGACGCGATCTTTTATGTACACCTTGTTTGCCCAGCATTTCCCGCCACCACCGCCACCGGATTCTCTCTAGTACCAGCCTATATTATGCTTTATCTCTTTTGTTTTTATTTTTCTTTTTAGTTATTTCTTCTTTTCGAGAAAAAAACAAAAAAAAAAAAAACAAACAAACAAACAAACAATTTGTGAAGTGTGTGTGTGTTACTATATGCCTACATAGATGTGCACCTATAATCTCTGGTAATCTTCTCTCATTTCTCTTTACTTTTCCATTATAGACAATGTCATATTCAAGTTGGGGGATGAGGGTTGTATTTTCTTTTGTGCATTTCTATTTGGCTCATAATTCATGCTTATACCTGTTTCACTAGATTGTATTACTTCACTTGATGTGACTTGTTGCTAGTAGGGTAATGATATTTGCATATGTTAATTGGAGAGCATAGTAGACTTGTATGAAAAGGGTTTATCTGGTAGATACTTGCATGCGATGTTTGCACAAGGAGAATTGTTTGTGTTTGTGATATTAGTACACTTGTCATGAGTATGCCTTCATTCACATGAACACACTATCATAGCGGTGATCTTTTTATTATAATCCCTAGTGTACATCATTGATAATAGCTAGGGTTGCAGAAAAGAATAAATGAGGAGCCAAGATTCTTTTTAAAAGAAAGAAAAAAAAAAAAACAACTTGACTTGTTTGGGTTCGTAGCCTTTTTAACTCGAGTTATTAAGCCCGTAGAGGTGTCTTTATGCCTAGTGCCTTAAAATCGTCTGGTTTGGGAGTCATTGGTCCAATACTTGCTACATAGGTGTGGACGCGCCCCGAGGGAGGGACTTATGCTGCCACAGTTCGGACTCGTTTTGTCACGATTCTTAATCTGAACGAAAGAGTCCAAATCTGGCAAATCGTTTTTTGAAAACAGATTTTGAAAGAAGTGTCAAACATGGACTGCTTTGCCAGATACAGAGTTGCCACCTAAATATTTTTAATGGGGGATTTAGGAAACCCTGACTCGTTTGCCTAAAGCCACATGTCCGTCATTACCAGAATTGCCTCGGCTCGGGAACTTGGGTACGATTAGGGAAGGTCAGCTATGAGCACCCCCTCTCACCCGATCCGAAGATCGGCCTCTACTAACCATGATATCTTGTTTTGAAAACATTACGCGTTCTTATTCTAGTCATTAGCCTAGAATTACTATGTTATGCGCACAGCAAACAAGTATAGACCAAATCGCCTAAATTGGAACAAACCATTTCATGTTTGTTTTGATGATGGTTTGCTACTCGCAAGTAGGCTAAAGATGCAGGTTTTGCCACCCTCAAGTGGGCTTTAGAAAATATGGTTTTGCCACTATCCAGTGGGCTTAAAACTCACAGTTTCAATGCTTTATTCCAATTTAGGTAATTTGACCTCCATCCACAGGCATTCAAGCAGTTATATCACATAAGCAGCTAGCCTCATGGCAATCATGTTATTATGGCAACACTCACATGCATGCGGTATGCTAAAGCATAAAAGCTTACCTAGTACTCCAAGCCAAAACAGAAACTAGTTAGTAATCATATGCATGATCCTAGTTCATGTTAAGATGGCTAATGCAACACATGCAAAATGCAACTATAATAGGCTCGGCTATCCTAAAGATGGCATGTGAAATGCTGCAACTAACAAGTACTCAACTTGGAATTGAAATACAATGCAGTTAGTATGATGCGCCGAGCCCAGTGCATGCAAGACAAATGTATGGATGCACGCATGCATAGCATAAGGTATGCTAAGTTAAATATGCCCTAATACTAACCATCGAAAGCAGGTAAGTAAAAGGGAGAAAGAAGTAGGGGTTGGAAGGCATGCACACACGCACCCACACGTATTACAAATTTGCCCTTGCTCAGAGGAACCAAAAGAATAATACAATTAATTAACCTATAAGCTAATTAATTATTACAGACTGATTAATTAATTAACAAATTAATTAATCTAATGAAAGCAGTAAACAGCCTCGGGAAGAGGGTCCAATGCATGCGCGCTCAGTTCCGCTCGGAAGTCACTGCCATGCATAAGATGCCTCTGCTTTGACTGTCCTACCCCTCTGAAGACTGCACAAGCCCTGTGATATGCTCTGCACCTTTGTGGAACACCACCGGCTAGGAGGAATGGCCACCGGCCATGGAGAATGGTCACTGGCCACAAATTGAGTTGGCGGCCACTTATAGGTGGCCGGGCATCAAGATGGCCTCCGCCAAATCTTCCTGCAGAATCTGTTTTGACAGCAACAGAAGGCAAAACAAAGCATGACAATGCATTTCAAGCAATGTATGCACCAATCACACTCCTTATCATGTGTATGACTCAAAGGAGGATGGGCCTCAATTCTCAAACCACCAATTGCGCATTTCCATGCATGATGGCCCAAAGAATCAAGTGTGTATTTTAATTTCAAATGCAATGCAAACCAAATAAGTAAACAAAGGGGCTTTCAACCTCTATCATAGCTTGATCAAGAGGTGAAAGATGCATGCAAATGCAATGCAACCTAAGTATGTTAACTAGGCATGCAACATGAGCGTATGGGAAGCATGCAAGGCATATAACAAGCATGCAAGTTGAATGAGCATACAAGGTACAATGCCAACACACAAACATGCAAAACATATGGCATGTTAAGCAACCAAAACAAGGAGGAGAATGCATGCCAAATGCAACACCATTTCAACATGCAACAACATGTCATAAGCTAAGCATACAACAACATGCCAAGGGATGGACTTAAACTAAATTAGGCAGCCCTTAAACAAGCCTAAAACAGTGGCCAACATGCTCAATAATGGAGGCTAAAACACATACCAATAGACATGCATGCAAGGTCCAAGACTTGGGCATAAAAGAGAGACTTTTAAGCACACTTGAAAGGATGCAAACATGGATGCAAGGCATACATGGAAAGCTCTGAAATCATGTTAGTGATGGTGCCAAACCAAGCAAGCAAGACAAGCCAAACATGCAACCAATTGTCCAAAGCCTAAGGCAAGCCAAGGAGGTATTGAACTACCCTTAACAAAACCAAACATTGCATGAATTGAATGACCAAAATCAGAGGTTTAGTATGTTAAAACAAAGCTAAAAACACAGTGACATGGCATCTTAGGGGGCCTAAACATGATGGCATGCATGAAGGCCTAAACATGAAGCATGAGATGACAACCTTATAAAGCATTAAAGGGACATCAAATGCAAGCATAAAAGCACATCATGAGGTCTGAAATAACATGCCAAGTGGTTCCAAACCACTGAAACAAAGCAAGGATGGCATGCTAGAGGGGCCAATGCTTAAGGCATACAAGAGGGATTACATGGTGGCTATACAAAGCAAAGCATGGATGACCCAAACAACCAAAAAAAGTCCTCAAGCACACTAAATCATGCACAAAAGCTTCACAAAGCTGAGCCAAAATCATGCTAAAACAAAGGTCAAAGCTTAAAGCATGTTAAGGCCTAAATATGGCATTACAAGGCATGTATGCTAAGCAAGCATGGTGTACCAAAACCAACTCAAAACTGTGCTAAATCATGACATAATAAGCACAAAAAATAACTAAGGCATGGTCAACATACACTAAAATTAGCTGCTCCCTCAAGAGGCAAAAATGGCCCTTTTCAAGGACAACAAGGAGAGGGGGTGGCCCTCTCCTTCTTAGGACCTTAAGGCACCATCCTCACCTTTGAAATCCCTTAAGATTTCAGTGGTGAGGAGGCCCAAACACAATGGTCCTGGAGCTCAACCAAAATGGCATAAAACAAGGGCCAAACAACCCTAAAGCTTAAAACACCCTTAAACAACTATTTAGAGTAGGCAAAAACAAGACTTTTATGTGTTATATGCTAAGCTCAAAAACAGATGCAAGATAGTCAAAAAAGCTTTGTAAAAATGGGGTATTTAAAAGTAAAGTCCTTACCCTTGTTGACCCTCTTCAAAAATGGTAGATCAGCTAGTTCTTTGAGCTTAAAACCACCCAAGAAGTCCAAGAATAGCCCTCTAGTGCCTCAGCTCCAAGAGAAGGTGTGATGGTGGGTGTTTGTGCACAAAAGTGAGGCAAAACACACACAAAACACAAAAGATAGGAAGGTATAAATATAGGATAGATACAAATCCTAACCCTAAAACCAGAGCCCCTCTGAAAATGTTGTCTAACCCTAAAAGAGGGAGAGGAGGCCTCCTCTATAGAGCTTCAATCTTGTAAGCTTACAAGACAAGCTAGCTAAGAGGATACACGTGTATGAAGGGGAGCCAAGTGCATGCCAGCTGCATGAAAATATCTGCAAAAGCAGATGCACAGTAGTCGGCCGGCCAAAAATGCAATTGAGCAAAAAAAGATAGCCGACCAGCCATCTATAGTGCCGGTCGGCCAAACATTTGGCCGGTGGCAACAAAACACAGCTGGTGGCCTCAAGCCATGGCCGGTGGTATGTGAGGATGGCCCACAAGCCCCTGCCCCTCCAAGGCAAAGCACAAGTGTTTGGTGCAAAACCAAACACAAAACAGTCGAGTCGAGAGATTCTGAGGCAAAGCACGTATCCGAGACCTCTGGGAACTCAAGACGAACACAAACATGGATGATCACCGAGTGTTCAAGCGGTGACGTCCAAGTATTGAGGACGGTCAAAAATGGGGTGTCTACAATGGGTTAATTAGAAAGCTTAAGGGACTTAGACATTGCATAGTTAAGGAAAAATAAGGAGAATGACTTGTTCGGATTCGTAGCCTTTTCAACTCGAGTTATTAAGCCCATAGGGGTGTCTTCACACCTAGTGCCCTAAAATCGTTTGGTTTGGGAGTCATTGGCCCAATGCTTGTTACATGGGTTGATTAGAAAGCTTAATGGATTAGGACATTGCACAATCATTAAAAAAATAAAAAATAAAAAATAAAACATAAAACATAAAAAAAACTTTTGAGAATCTTGGCTACAATAGTTTAGTTTTTCTGTATATGTTGGGTGTTATTATGAGTTACACTGGGCTATTATAGTGGACAGTTAACTAATATGGAGATTGCACTTTACATCGAGGGTACTGATGATTTGTCTACTAGCATGCACAAGTACAGCGGACTTTACTTTTGTATTAACTGAATTGTGATTTTGACTCAATAGGTTCCTTCATGCTTGTCTACTGTGCCTTTAATGACTCATTATGTCTCAATATTACACTATAGTGGAACATAAGTTGATTGTTAGGTGAAATAATGTGGTCAATTGTTGTTGAGTATGTATGAATATGTTAATGTTTGTGGGTATCTGTAGACACCCCATTTTTGACCGTCCTCAAGACTCGGTTGTGCTTGCAGGTACATCCGGACACAAGTTCGATTGCTCGTTGGGTATTCGACTTTTGCGGCGGAACGTCACAGGTTCGAGCTTTCCAAACCCTGTATCCTTTCTACCCTATTCTTGGACCATGACTTGGTCCTTTCAGAATGTGTTTCTTAGTGCACTGCTGGCCCCCTTTTAGACCTTCCGGCCCCCATTTTGTTGTTGCCGGCCATTGACTGAGCCTGCCGGCCATCAATGAGCCACTGCCGCCATCCACGATGGCCTGACCGTCTCAAAGAGGTTTCACCTGCATCTTTTGAGCCACCGAATCCTTTTATCTGCCCTCCATACACATGTATGGAGGGATGAAGCTCTTGCCAAGCTTCTTGAAGAAGCTTTGCATTGCTTTTCTTCTATATAAGGAGAGAGCCTCTCTCCTTAGCAAAAGTTTAGCATTTTGAGAAGAAATATCTCTCTCTCTCTATATTGTTGTTAATTTGTGCCTTGAAGTCCATTTTCCTTGCACTTTTACACTACAACACATAGAGATACACCACCATCTTTGGGTTGAGGTTCTTGGGAGGACTTCTTGAGCTTTGAAAGTGAGGTCTTATCCCTAAAAGTTGCTGGTTTCGAGGTTGATTTTCAAGGGTGAGTTTCTTCCCCTTTTTACCACTTTTTTGTACCTCATTTTGGCCATCCTTGAATATTGTTTTAGGCCTTTCTTTCAACTGAAAAAAGTCTTGTATTTAAGTGCTTTTGAAGTTTGTTTAAGGTCTTTTGGCTGTTAAGGGTCTTCAACCCTCTTGTTGGCCTTGTTTTGAGCCATGCCTTAAGGCCTCCGAGCTAGCCTTGGTTTGGCCTTCTAACCACTGAAATCCAGTGGATTTTCAGTGGTAGGCATGTAGTTTTAAGGCCTCAAATCAGAGGAGGTGGCCCCCTCTCTTTTGGTTTTTGTTTGCTTGCATTTTTGGCCTTTCAAAGGAGCATGTCTCTCTGTACTTTTGAGGCTTGGTTCAGGCCCTTTTTTGTGACTTTTAGGACCTTCCTTGGCTCTGTCCATAGCTGGTTTGGTCACCTTTTGCATGCATCTTGTATGTGTAGTGTAATCCCATTTGTAACTCATCAAAGTAGCATGTTTGCCTAGCTTGTGTTGAGTCCATTTCAGTAGGTTTTTGGTGATGTTTTACCATGTCTCAGATCCGTTTTGGGTTGGTTTTGTCACTCCATGCATGTGCAATACACTTGTAGTGTAAATCTCATAAACTAGCTTTATATGCTTCTTGCTTTAGCATGTCATCCTAGCTTATGTTCAGTCCATTTCAGCATGTATTTGGTCCTCATTTGGCATGTCATGACTCTATCTTTTACTGGTTTGGTCGTATTTTACATGCTCCATATACTTGTAGAACAAATCTTGCTTACTAGCTTTATGTGCATGATGCTTTGACTCATTATCCTAGCATATTTTGGCTTTGCTCCAGCATGATTTTGTTCTTATTTTGAGGTGTTCTAACACTTTTTTAGGCTGCCATGGCCATATCACTCATGCTTTGTATAGCTATAGTGCAAATGCTTAGGCTAGTCTTAGGTTTTGAAGCCCCTACCATGCCATACATGTGATGTTTGCATGCTTTGCCATCATTTCAAATGTTATTTTAGTCCATGAAATACAGTCATACACTTGCATTTGACATGCTTTTAATGCCTTGGAGGCTTGGCTCTTTATGCCTTAAGAATGAACTTTTGTGCATGCCATCGAGCCTAAGCCTTTGGCTCATCATATCAGTACATTTTTGGTCTTGTTATACCATGATGTAACTCTGTTTTATGCTGTCCAAGTCATGCCATGTTTGGTTTCAATAGGTGTAGTGCATTGCCTCTTTTGTAACCTTGCATATTCCATATATTTGGCCTTGTGTTCTAGCTTGTGTTGGCTAGCTTCGAGCTTGTTTTTGGTCTTGTTTGGACCTACTTTGGGACTGTTTTAGATTCCCTTGGCCCTTTAGGCTAGCTTTGTATGGCCATGGCTTAAGTCCCTTTGCTAGTTCTTAGTTTTTGAGCTTCATGCATGCTATGCAGGTGTTATGTGTGTGATTTGGCATCATTCCTAACATCATTTTAGAGCATGTAGTATTGTCATACTTGTATGCTTTTCACTCCTTAAGTGTGCTTAAGAGTTGCATCTTTATGCCTTAATTCTTGGGCCCATTGGCATGCATGCTTGTCTAGCATTTTGTGTTATCATTTCAACACATTTGGCCACTAATTTTAGGCATGGCTGAGGCCTATCCATCTTTAGTGTAAGCCCATCTTACCATGTTGTCACATGCATGTCCCACTTTGTATGTTGTTGCATACTTGTCTGCCTTCACATGCCTTGCATGTTTGTATGTTCATGTTGCATTTTATCATGTTGTTCAAGGTTGTTACCTCACATCATGCTTATATGCCTGTTGCATGCTCAAGTCATATTGCATGATAGCATGTTTAAGTTAGCATTGTGTATGCCATCCTTGCATTGCATTGTTGTTTGGATTAAGTATTAATCCGAGCACGTGGAACAAGGGGCGTTTCATACTTCAAGTGATGAAACGTGTCTCAATTCTCGGTCACTGACGCTCTTGATGATCCATGATAGAGTTCTAGGCACTTATGTGTTTATTTGTGCATTCATTTTACATTGATTTGCACAAGTTGGATCTTTGGCCATCATGCATCGGGATGCGTGATTGATGGTCATGGATCCGACTATGCCTCTTCCTTGATGTTTCGAGGTGATATGGGGTGGCATAGTGCGTACATACCCTTGGGAGACCCTCACTTTTCTCTGTTTTGTGCTCTACTACAGCTTGGTGTCCCAACACATCAGTGGCCGACAATGCCTTGCAGATGGCCGGCAGTGCCTTGTTGTTGGCCGGTACCCCTTCATTTTTGGTCAGCAGTGGCTTCCCATGGCCGGCAGGCCAGTGATGCACGCCCCAGCATGTTTTTGGTAAGGTTCAGCAGGAATTCCTTGAGGACACCCTGCAGACAGAGCCTCAAAAGAGCAATCGGAGAGCGTTGCGAGGTGAGAAACCGAATGCGAGCATGCATACCCTTCTGCTTCCGTGAACAGAGTTGGAGCGGCTTTATTTATTGCTTTTCATTTGCAGTTAGTTAATTTGTTAATTAATTAAGTTTTGTAATAATTAGTTGTAGCTAGTTATTCAATTCAGTTATGTAATAATTAATTAGCTTGTTAGTTAGTTAATTAGTCGGCATGTATTATTTAGTCGGACCCTCCGTCGTGAGGGCCAATTTTGTAATAAGTGTGCGTGCGTGTGTGCATGTCTTCCAACCTCCATTTCTTTCTCTTTTTTACTTACCTGCTTTCTTTGGTTAGTTTTAGGTCATGTTTCAAATTAGCATACTTATGCTTTGCATGTTTGCATCCATTCATTTGTCTAGCATACTTATGCTTGCATATTTGCATCCATTCATCTATCTTGCATGCACCGGGCTTGACACATCATACTAATTACATTGTAATTCAATACCAAGTTGAATACATGTATCAATTGTCGTATCTCATATGCCATTATTAGAATAGCCGAGCCTATTTCTAGTTGCATTTTGTATGTGTTGCATTTGCCATCTTAACATGAATTAGGATCATGCATTGATTACTAACTAGTTCTTTGTTTTGGCTCAGAGTACTAGGTAAGTTTTTATGCTTTAGCATACTGCATGTATGTGAGTGCTGCTATGATAGCATGCTTGCCATGAGGCTATTTGCTTTAGTGTTTAACTGCCTGAATGCCTGTGGGTGAAGGTTGGATTACTTGAATTGGAATAATTCATTGAAATCCACATTTCAGCCTACTTACGAGTAGCAAACTTCAAACCATTTTCCAAACAAACGGATATGCGATACTTTGTTCCAAATTAGACGATCTAGTCTATACTTGTTTTGCTGTGCGCATCACATAGTAATTCTAGCTAATTAACCAGAATAAGAACACATGTGTTTTCAAAAACTAGATATCATGTTTAGTAGTGGCCGATCTTTGATCGGGCGAGCAGGGGTGCTCATAGCTGACCTTCCCCAATCGTACCCAAGTTCCCGAGCCGAGGCAACTTTGGTGATGACGGACGCGTGGCCTTAGGCACGAGTTAGGGTTTCCTAAATCTTCCCAAAAATAAAAATATTTAGGTGGCGACTCTGTATCTGGCAAAGCAATCCATGTTTGGCACTTCTTTCTAAAAAATCAGTTTTCCAAAATGATTTGTCGGATTTGGACTCTTTGGTGATTTATCAATCTCACATTGTACATTGTGAGATCAGATTAAGAACTGTGACATTGGAGTCCGAACTGTAGCATGAGGCCCTCGAGGCGCGTCTACAGTTTCTGGCAACTCTGCTTGGGAGTTAGAGAACTTGACTCGAACTCATGATATCTTGTTTTGACTACACTTATGTGTCTCTTTGCATTGCATTTGCATTGGTGCGCCTAGGACACCGTGTTTGCCGTATGCTATTCCTGAACGGTTTGCCGGAGGCTTGCTATGAGAAAGCGTACCATAAGGCTGACCAGTTATGGGCTCTGCCACTACGGGAACACAAACCTCGGTTTTCACCGAGGCACCCCTTTTGACCATTTGACCTAGTGCATATCAGAATCCATAGTGACTATTCCAAATTAGGACAGGTTGCTTACCCGATTTTAGGTTATTTGAAACCGCTACGTGTGTAGTGAAACCCTAGCTCCTGACAAAATAGAACAGGGAAACCCTACCCTAACATAGGGGTGTTTTGGCTCTCATTTGCTTGCTATGTGCTTTTTGAGTTGGTCTTTATAGGGAATGCACGTATCAGTTTGCAAGTCTGTGTATCAGGCCTGCGGGCATCAGTATCAGTATTTTGAGAATCAGTCATATCTACGGGTATTAGATTCAGTTTTGGGGCAGTGATTCGGGAATAGTGATCAGTGGTTGAGGACAGTTTTTTCAGCTTGTGTGTACCAACTGTGTGTTGTATTTATTTAAGCTGTTATGCTGCCCGTTTTTCTACTTATTACTTTCTTATTATGCTTTATTTATCTTTTTGCAAGGTAGTTTAGCACAATTGCATCTGACCAAGTAGATATTCCCTGAGCACTCTGGGTTAGAGGTCGTAGACTTAATCGATTTAGGGATCTGGTAGACGGACAAGCAGTGTTCCTTTCTTTACCCTCGGTTGCTAAACGGAGGTCAAAAAGGCACAGTATATCAGTACAGCGGTCGCTAGATCAGTGGTCTACCCCATTAGTGAACAGTCAGGCTGAGGTCTCAGTTTCTATTGTAGGGACAGATATACCGATTATTCAGATAGATTAGTACAATATGGTAAGCATAGAGGAGATTGTGCATCACCTCCAAGAAAGCATAAAAACTATGCAGCAGGACGCTGCCCGTCAAGCAAAATCTGCGAAACAACAGGCCGCGATCGTGACCCAACAGGTAGAATTAATCACTAGGCTACAGCAATAAACTGGAGCATCCGCTTCACACCAGGCTCCTCCCCCACTAAGAGTTCCCATACTCGGGGAGACAACTAACGTCCAGGATGATACGGACATTCCAATCGGGTCGGCTCCGCCCCCAATTTTACCCCAGCTGTCCAAAACACCTACCAACCTGCCAAATTCTCCCTTTGAGTTCGAGACGAACCCCACAGCACTGAAAGTAAGCAAGTTGGAGAAATTGTTCAAGAAGTCTCAAGGGGTTCATTCCATTCTGGATATTGAGGATGGGTACACCAACTCGGCTGTGATGCTGCCAGACCGTTTTAAGATGCCACATGTTGACCGCTTTGACGGGTCGGGGGACCCTATGGTACATTTACGACTGTTTTCAGACATTCTAAGGCCGATGGGCCTCTCTAGATTACAAAAGCTTTCCTTGTTTGGTCGGACCTTGTCAGGTGTAGCGGCCATTTGATATGCAAAATTGGAAGATTTCGTCAAGAGGAGTTGGGAGGAGATAGCCGAGGCCTTCATAGCTCAATACTCATACAATACACAGATCGAGATTACGACCCGTGATCTTGAGACAACCAGGCAGGAGCCGAAGGAGAGTTTCTTCGATTTTGTAACCTGGTGGAGGGTCAAGGCCTCGATGATGACCATCAGGCCAGTTGACAAAGATCAAATACGAATGGTTGTGCGCAACCTCCAGCCTAAGCTTATGCAGAAGATGATCGTTCTCCCCCTCCCCATCTTTGCAGGCCTACACGAGATAGGGGTGTAGATCGAGGATGCTATGAAACAAGGTCTGATTGACCAAGACCGAGAGCAGCCCAAGAGGGCATTCAACCGCAGTTCGAATGCAAGCACAAGCAGTGCTGCAGCTGGCAGATCTTCAAATGTAAGTATGGTTACCACCACCAATACCCCAAGAACCCTTGCAGCTACGTCATTCACCGGTGCGTCCGGAAGTAGCTCACAAACAACCAAGTTTTCCCCCCGAAGCCAAAGAACCTTCACCCAACTGTACATGCCCTCGTCCAAAGCTCTGGGGGTTTTGATCAAGAAAGAGCACTTAAAGCCCCTAGAGTCGACTCCCTGCTTCCCATAACCCGGCCAAGTACTGCGCCTATCACCAACAATATGGTTATGACACCAACCAGTGCTTTTGATTACATCACGAGATTCAGGATCTCATCGACAACAGGTGATCATGCCCCCGGAAAAACCAAATGTCACAATCAACCCTCTCCCACCACATAACCAAGCTCCACCTCCCAAACGCGTCAATTTCATCCAAACTGGGGCTGTGTCATACGACCCCAGCATATATATCACCCCTTCTCACCTACACAAGCTGAAGGTGTTCATTCCTGACAGCACTGACTTGTGCATGTTGGACATCTCCCGAACCCAACCTGAGATGGTGGTGGTGACTGCCGAAGGTAGAATTGGGTCGACTATGGAGGTAGATCAGAATGATTATACAGAACCTGAGGGGTTTGCAAGTTTCAAGTACAACCCGAGCGGTTACATTACATCAGTAGGCCAGGCTAGGCCGAATGTGGAATTGCCAGTAGGGGCAGAGATTTGTGTAGTGCGAGAGGATGGACCAAATCAAGGGCTAGATGACCTAGCGAATCTGGAAGAAGACCTTGTAAATCTGCAGTTCTTGGAAGAGCAGGATTCAGGGGACGTGACAATTAATTGGTTTGATGAGTCAGCAAAAACTACTGGATGGCTTGACGACTAACCAGATGTTATGGAACAACCTCAGTTAGAGCAGAGTTCGCCAGGGACAGAGACATCAACAATGGCCAAAAGGGCCGGGAATCAGAATGCACCGCCAGAGAGCACCGATGATAATAATTTTGCTCAGGACTAGAGCATTTCGAGTACAGAGGACATTGAACAGCAAGCCGCACTGAAACAATTCAAGTGAGAAAGGACCGAGGATTTTGAAAGAGTCAGGAAAGCCAAAGCCCCTGAGGGGATAGAACGTGTTGTGAGCACGGGAATGAAAGGTATTGTGGGTACAGGAATAGTTGTAATGAAGCTGGACAGGTGCATGTCGGTTGCCGATGGCATGTGGTGGGAAGATGACGACCTATGTCTTGCCCACACAGATGACAACTGGGGACAAAGCCAGCCAGATGATACCTGGTATGTGGGTGAAGTAGACCACATGACTAGGAGCGAGCGGTATTTTAAGCCCCCACACTTAGATCAACCAGAAGCGTCCGGGAAGGACAAGGAGGTGGAGAAACAAAAAGAAAAGTTACTCGAAGATGAGGCTGTGCTGAAATAGTTGAAGAAGATACAGGCAGACATCTCCATCTGGGGACTGCTTATGGCTTCACGAGTTCATAGACAGGCTGTTCTTTCGGCAATGGACAAGGCCAAACTTTCAATAGACACCACGCCTGAGCAGCTGGTAGGGCTAGTCTTTTCGGGAGGAGCTTTCCCGACGTTGACCTTTTCTGACAAAGAGCTGCCGCCTGAGGGCTCGGATCACAATAAACCACTCTACATCTCTGTGGAGTGTAGGGACAAGTGGATACCGGTAGTTCTTGTTGACACGGGATTTGCCATTAATGTGTACCCGTCGAGGACAGCATATGCAATCGGGTTGAAGCCCGTAGCCTTCGCACCAACTACCCAAGTGATAAGGGCCTACGACAATACAAGCAGAGAGGTGAAGGGGATTGTGCAAATTCAGATCCAGGTTGGTCCAGGACAACACGATGTTGACTTTCATGTCTTGGACGTTCCCGCAACCTTCAATCTACTCCTAGGGTGGCCGTGGCTGCATCAAGCGAGGGCGGTCTCTTCCACTCTGCATCAGATGTTGAAATATCCCCACGGGAATGGGGTAACTATTGTTTTTGGGAATTCGTCAATTCATCCACCACCAGAGGTGTCCACGCCGGTTTTGGAAATCGAGCATGGCACGGAGGATGTGTTCTTATCAGGATTCACCTTAGCCGAGGCCCAGGTCGTTCAGAACATCTTAGCTATTGATGAGGGATTGTATGTCAGCACACAATCAGTGTACCTCATGAACAAAGTCCAGCACATCCCCGGGATGGGACTAGGAAGAAGTGGCCGGAAAGGCATTGCAGTATCGGCCGAAGTGCCGCACAGCCCGCATACCTTTGGCTTAGCTATCTGTCTACCAAAGAGGACTGGGTAAAGAAAGGCAAATAAATGGCTGGAAGAGCCAGAGCCAAGCAAACCGGGAAGCGTTTTGATTTGATGCATCGGCCTATTCAGGGTACCCTGAACGGACGCTTTGTCTGAGAGGGAGAAGACTTTCCGTTCTGCGACTTCCCAGAGCCATGGTTGAACGCAGAAAGAGGCACATGCCGGGATTTGAAATCTTCTTTGACTTACAGTTATCCGAGGATGATGAGGCCGAGGAGTAGACAAACCCCTCAGTTGAGATTAAACAGTGTAAGGAAGTGGATTCTAAGAACGCCGAATTTGAAATGGGGGTAGCACTGGCCTGTCTACTATTAGATCTTCCGATCATCCATGAGTGCTTGGGGGGTCATCTCTCAGTATCTATGATCAGGAATGAAATGGCTGCGAGCCCACTTTCAAACATTTTGGATGCATCCGTCGCATCCTCCCTCGTTTGGCAGTACGAGGAGGGATTCTTATCGAGCAGCACCGAGTCAGGTAGTGAGCCGAAATCTGATTCCACTGAGTCCGTAGGGTCGAAATCAAGTTCCAGCTCGTCTGAGTCTGAGTTCGGTATTCTTGGGGGTGATAACCCCGATGCCACAGTCCTGTCTAGGTCGTCTTTTTCTTTCTCTTTTAAGTCTGTTGTAACAGAAGAATCAGATGGACTAGATGAAGTGATTAATGAGAATGGAATAGATGTGGCTTCTGAGTACTTTTCTGTGCCTTTGATTTATTGTATTAATGAGGACTTTCAAAATTTCGATGAAAACAACGAGGAAGAAATTCCTTCGGTTTTGAAATATTTGCTTGAACAAGTGCATGAGAGGTTTGTAAAACCACTGGTTAATGAAATCAGCCAAATTAATGTTGGTACTGAGAAGGACCCACGGCTGGTCCAGATTGGGTCCACGTTGTCTTCGGAGAAGTGTGAGCGCTTAGTCGCTTTATTAAAAGATTTCAAAGATGTTTTCGCGTGGTCCTATGAAGACATGCCTGGAATCGATCCTGAGATTGTACAGCACCAGATCCCTCTCGACCCAAAGACCCAACCTGTTAAGCAGAAACTCAGAAGAATTCGCTCCGACTGGGCTATCAAGATTAAAGAGGAGCTCACCAAGCAAATTAATGCAGGGTTCCTGCTGGTATCCGAATACCCAATTTGGTTGGCCAACATAGTTCCAGTGCCGAAGAAGGACAGTAATTCGGGTATGTGTGGATTTCAGGGATCTAAACAAAGCCAGTCCGAAGGACGACTTTCTTCTGCCGCATATCGATGAGTTAGTAGATTTTACCGCGAGGCATGCATTGCTCTCATTCATGGATGGCTTCTCAGGCTATAACCAGATTGTAATGGCACCCGAAGACCGGGAGAAGACTGCCTTTACCACTCCGTGGGGGACTTATTGTTATAGGGTAATGCCGTTTGGGCTGAAGAACGCTAGAGCTATCTATCAACGGGTTACAACCACAATATTGCATGATACGATCCACAAAAAGGTTGAGGTGTACGTGGACGACATGATTGTCAAGTCCAAGGAAAGAGAGGGCCACTACACCGCCTTGCAAAAGTTCTTCCAAAGGATCAGAGAATTCACCAAGAATTCCGTTGCGAGTGAATCCTCAGAAATGTACGTTTGGTGTTACGGCAGGAAAAATGCTGGGGTTCTTGATCACACAAAGGGGCATCAAAGTCGACCATTCCAAAATCAAGGCCATCTTAGAAATGCCACCACCAAGGACTGAAAAGGAGGTGCGAGACTTTCTGGGTAAAGTGCAATTCATAAGACGATTTATCTCAAAATTAACCTTGACTTGTGAGCCACTCTTTGGTCTCCTGAAGAAAGGAATGAAGTTCTAATGGGACGGTCGATGCCAAGCTGCTTTTGAACAGATTAAGCAATACTTACAGAACCCACCCATGTTGTCACCACCTGAGCTGGGGAAACCATTAATCTTGTATCTTTTAGTGACTAAAACTACAATGGGCTGCATGCTTACACAAGAGTTTGAGGACAAAGTGGAGAGAGCCATCTACTATCTGAGCAAGAAAATGCTGGATTACGAGACCCGCTACACTCCGCTGGAGAAGGCTTGTTTGGCCTTGGTATGGGCTACCAGGAAACTACGGCACTACCTGTTAGCTCACTCTGTAATGTTGGTTTCAAGATTAAATCCCATCAAATATCTCTTCGAGAAACTGGCACTTACGGGTAGGTTAGCCCATTGGTTGCTTCTGCTTTCCGAATTTGATTTGAAGTATGTGACGCGCAAGTCAGTAAAGGGGAGAGCGGTAGCAGAGTTCCTTGCCGATTACCCAGTTAAAGGGGATGAAGCAATTGAGTACCTATTCTCGAACGAAGCCATTCTGTATGTCGAAGACGAAACTTGGACGATGTACTTTGACGGAGCATCAAACCAATACGGGTATGGGACAGGGGTGTTGCTGATAGCGCCCGACAATTCCCATATCCCTCTAGTATTCAAACTCCGTTTCAAAGTATTGAACAATGAAGCAGAATACGAGGCATGCATTGCTGGTTTAAAAGCTGCCCTAGAATTAGGAACAAAATGGTTGGATGTCATCGGGGACTCGAACCTTGTTGTATCTCAGGCTAAAGGAGACTGGAAAGTCAAAGAAGAAAATATGAGAATTTACCACCAGACCTTAGACTTGCTGATCCCTTGGTTTGAGAAGCTAAACTTCGCTCATCTGTTAAGAGAGAACAACAGGTTCGTAGATTTATTAGCAACTCTATCTTCCATGATAGACATCTCTTTTGGAGTCCGGATGTGTCCGATCATCATTAACCAGAAATTTGTGCCGGCCTACGAGCTGATTGCTGTCATAGAAGAGGTTCAAGATGAGTACCCCTGGTATTACGACGTTTGGAACTTCTTGGAAAAAGAGCGTATCCACTAGGGGCAAACGCCAAAGATAAAAGGGCAATACGAAAAATGGCTGCTCAGTTCATCGTCTGCGAGGGTAAATTGTACAAGAGAGATCATCTGGGAATGCATAAACTGTGTGTTGATGCTGAAGAATCAAAGTGCCTAATGGAGGCATCCATGGAGGAGAGTGCGGAGCGCACATGAATAGGGTGATGCTAGCCCGGAAAATCCTTAGGCGAGGTTACTACTGGTCCACCATGGAGGAAGATTGTATTGGCTTTGTCTGGCGATGCCACAAACGCCAGATCCATGCAAACCGCATGAACATTCTGTCGTCAAAGCTATACAACATGACTTTGCCATGGCCATTTTCAGTCTAGGGGATTGATGTGATCGGGGCTATCACTCCGAAGGGTTCCAATGGGCATGAGTTCATTCTGGTAGCGATAGACTACTTTACGAACTGGGTTGAGACCCAATCTTATGCGGTATTGAAGGCTTCACATGTCTCAAAGTTCATCAGGAACAACATCATCTGTCGCTACGGGGTCCCGAACGAGATTATTTTAGATAATGGTTCCCACTTCAAGAAGGAGGTGATCGACTTGTTGGAAAAATACAACGTGGCTTTTCACAAGTCATCTACATATTGGCCACAGACCAACGGAGCAGTTGAGGCCGCCAACAAGAACATCAAACATATCCTGCAGAAGATAGTGGAGACCTACCGAGACTTGCCAGATAAGCTGCCATTTGCTCTATGGGGCTACCGGACTTCAATTCATACTTCTACTGGAGCAACTCCGTATTCTTTGGTCTATGGGATGGAGGCTGTCCTGCCTAGTGAAGTTGAGGTTCCATCTTTGCGAGTATTGGCTAAGTGTCAGATAGCTGAGGTAGATTGGCAGCAGAGCAGATTTGAAGAACTCATACTGTTTGATGAAAGAAGGCTGAAAGCACTGTACTATGTTCAGGGTTATCAACGCAGAATCGCCAAGGCTTTCAACAAGAAGGTTAAGTCCAGGAATTTGAAAGAAGGAGATTTGGTGCTCAAAGACAACCGAGCTCCCATCCACGACCCTAGGGGCAAGTTCAGACCTAATTGGACTAGTCCTTACATCTTCAAGTCTATTTGGTCAGGTGAAGCTGTAGTTCTGATGGACCTAGATAGCCTAGTGTTCTCCCAACTGATCAACATGGACAAGTTAAAGAAATACTTCCCTTGAGTGGCTCGCTAGGCCGAAAACCCGAAAGGGCGACCTAGGCAAAAGTTAGAGCATGAAAATTTTGAAATTACAAAAATTGAGCTGGAAAGGTTAAAAACCCGCAAAAGGCGGCCTTGGCAAAAGTTAGAGCGCAAAAGGAGAGAGTAAATACACGAGTGAACCCAAGCCGAACTACGTACGGCTTGATTCCCATCTTTGGGATACGTAGGCAACTTCATCATGAAGTCCAGCCATAAACACTTCCCCGATCAACTTTGTCCATGTGATCATGTTTGGTCATCTTTCTTCATTCAACATTCAAGAGCTCGGTTGTGATCTCAACGCAGTGCTATTCAGACTAGGGGCAACTTTCCAATTGCTAGGATCTAGGGTTGTACATCTAAGTGATAGATCTCGGGCATGTCCAATTTTGATCCATATCGAAAATGGTTTTGAAAAGTTTTGATAAAAGTTGATTTTGCTCAAATTAATCTTTTTACAACTTAGACCATTTTTGGACCAAACGGAAAATTTTCAGTACCCACAACCTTCAATTTCATTGATTTCAATACAAAGTTCTCATACTCTTGAATATAAATTGAAGTTGCTTTTTATTTCATCGAAAAGAAAACTTGAAAATACTGATAAAACAAATAAATTCGGGCCATAAATCAGGTGTTCCTGCCTCCTCTCCTAGAGCTTGTGGAAGCCTCTGACGCCAAAGTGGGCCCTACCTGTGCCTCTTCATTGAGCTAATCTAGGCACTCATCAGAAAGGGTGTAGCTGAAAGTGGGAGCAAGAGCTAGAAGCTCTCTTGTCCTCCAGGCTGTGGCATACCGAGCTAGCTGTGTGCCTCGGATCGGAAATGTAGCAGGGTACTCTATCCCCTCCTCTGAGCAAGTTTGATCATGTCCAAACTGACGCCGGAATCGGAATGGAAAGTAGAACACACAGTGTGTCAGACTAACCAACTGGATCCCAGGCTAACAGGTTATACTGTAACTCATTGCCGGTAGATTGAGGCAAGGGTAGCGCCAAGCAATGTCAGTAGCAGATAAACTGCACATCCAGTTGAACCACCATCCCTCATTCGGGGTATCGACTAGACGTTGCCGGAAGAAGTAGCTGCGAGCTGAATATGTGGAGCAAGAGTCCATAATCTTCAATTTGTCCATCAACCATATCTGGGGAGGAATGAAAAATGAGAGATTAAAGAATAGAGAGGTGTATGTTGAGAGAAAAGTGAGAAAAAGGGTTTTGAGAGAAAAACCGAGCCTAAGAGCCGAGTGATGTGAGAAACATATACGAGAAAGGGTGGAAAACATACCTGCAACAGTAGTGGGCTCCCCGCCAAGCTAGCCGTCTCCTGGCGATGAAAAGCATCCAAGCTTATCAACGTCTTAGCAAGCGTCATGGCGATGCAGCTTTTGCCCTCCCTCAGGTCCTCAGCAACTTCAATCAAACGAGTGCTAAATCCACCGGAGCCTGGAGCAAGTAAGAAATGAGATAACATGCACAAGCAAAGCGCATGTCGCCGATAACCCTGCCAATCATGATCGCCGCGGTCATTGGCATCAGAAAACCGACAAACCAAGCTCAGAACGTCTAAATCTCTATCATGAATCAATGATCGAGCATCATGCAAAGTGAGCCCACACATCCGCTCCAATGCTTGGACGTGGCCGAAGCGAAATTGTGGCAAGATTTCTTCATCGCACTCGGATTCCATTAAAGATTGAAAGTCTTCTAAAGTAGGACACATCTCTTGCCCGCCAAAGCTAAAGACGTGTGACACCGGATTCCAAAACCTTGCCGCGGCATGAAGAAACGGAAAACGCAACGGGGTGCGACTCAACGTGAATATTGCGCTTATGCCAAAACCCCAAAAATTAAGCTTTTTCGAGCCATCTAAGTTCGTAATCCAATTTATGAGGTTTTGAGCAAGGAATGCTTCCATTTTGGTGCAAATTTGAGCTGAAATGAAGAGAATCCCGAAACAACAACTCATATAGAAGATAAGGTAGTGAGTGGAGGACAGATGTCAACATTTCGGAGAGTCTGCCATTGATGGCCAACAGTGGCTCATTAGTGGCCGGCAATGGCACACTGATAGCTGGCAGGACTCCATCGATGGCCAGCAGCACCTCCCTTATTCTCACTGACCTTCTTGTTGAAAACCCAGTTGTTTGCTGCAGAGAAGTCCTGTTACCTAGGTCTTTTATGGTCTTGTTTTGTCCTGTTGGACGCTGTCGTGTCTCGTTTAAGACGTATTAGTTTCTTTTTTTTGTGTCAAGTTGTGATCATCTTCCTTTCATTTATCAAGTTATTGTAATTTGCTTATCGAGTTGTAAACTTGTTAAGACTTTGTTTTGCTTATCGAGTTGTTTTATTATTAGTCGGTTCACTACCTGATTAGTGCAATTCGAGTGTTTGGTTTTCAAAACAAAAGTTCGAACTCATTTACATTGTTGTGTAAAATGATGCGATGCATAGAATGTACAAATGTAACACTTTTTCAACAAAATGCTGTTTTCATTCCATCATAGATTCTTTTTACAAAAGAGCATAGTTTTGAAAAGTAAATCTGCCTGACGCTGTACAATTTGCAAACCTACTAGTAAAAACGAAAATAAAGCAAAAAGAAGAGCAACGTCTGAATCAGCAAAATGTCTGGATCGGCGCCAATCGCCTCAAGACTGAAGGCTCCTCCTCGTCCTCTTCCTCGACCGAGAGGACTCTAGAACATCGCCACCGTCAACACTTGACTCCGAACTCGAGCCATCCCCAGCTCCATTTCCATCCTGAGACGACTCTGACCGCGGACTCACTGCCTCCTCGTCAGACTCATCATTATCTAAGTCAGGCCCCCGTGAACTAGTCCCTCGTCTTACTTCCCCTACTGCTTGGGGAGGTGCTGAAGGACCCGCCTCTGCTCCTGCTGAGGTTCAGGATGGGCCTGGCATCAAGAAAGGAATCTGAAAAAGGGCAATCCACCAAGATGCATTAGTAATCAAGATGTATCAGATGCTAAGAATAATGTGCTTTGAGCAGTGAATGATTTGTAATGAATGTGTACCGTGAGCGGTGTATGGGAGCAATGTATCAAATCAGTGTAGTGTGCAACTGTGCAAATGATGGCATGTCGAGAAAAAACTGTGTGGCATGAAGTATGGTTTGAAAGAACTCACTGGAATACTGTAAATACTGAGCAAGTCCATGCTCGTCTGCAGCATCCCCATCACCGAAGCCGTTATCTCCAGAGATTGACGAGTGCACTCAATGGGAGCCTGCAAAAATGTTGAAGTCATTAGTATTCTACGGGATATCAAATGAAATGACTGTGTAAATGAAAAGTATAGCACATACCGGGGTCGAGCCGTAAACTCTGACAAGCTCATGACCAGCTGGAGGAGGAGCGCAAGGAATCTGATAAGTCTCTCCGCCTCGGCAAGATGTCATAGTAGCAGCAAAGACGGCCATGCAGTCCTCTGTCTCCCCTCAAGACCTCTCCTCCTACGAGACCTGGTCGCTTCGCCTCTCCCTCTCGCAGCTGGAGCCCTCGCTCCCTCTCCTCCTCCCATACCGGACAAAGGAGGCATCAGATGTGTCTGAATAAAGGTCGCGTAGTCGCCCTTTACGCAGAAGTACTCCATCTCCAGTCCCACCATGAACTGAATCACCTGGTCGGTGGACAACCTATGTGTCTCCCTCATCAATGGTGGAGGTGCCATCGGCACAAATGGAGCAGGCGCTCTCAAAGTCTGACGCACGAAGCACTCACTCAAAAACCAGGCACGACAGATCGAGCCCTCGAACAGAATGTGGTACTGAGACATAGTCCGGGCAGTGTGGTACTGATCTCGGAGTCCTGACGAGATTGCATCCCATGGCTGCCATGTAATCTAAGAAAAGAAAACTGACAAGATGACCAGTCGTCAAATAACTAATCAAGATGCATCAGATTAATTGAAATAATCTTATTGCAGACTTACCTCACGCTATTTGTGATCGTGTTTAAAACCGCCGGAAGAACATGAAGTTTCGTCCTACGACGAGCCGCCGTCAGATACATCAAAATGGGATTGTCAAGTAGGTCTCCTCCATGTGCTTTGGAGCAAGTGTCGGGAAGTATGCGTACACCCACAACTGTGAGAAAGATGTGATCAGTACAGTGTATGAATAGATTATAGAAAACAGAATGCAGTACAATGAATAAAGGTTGCAGGCCTAGAGCAAATATTTGATTGTGTGTGTGCAATGTATGGTATGTAGTGTGCAGCATATATGGTGTACAGAAAATGCAAAGCAGAAAGCATACAGTGTAAGAGGAGATACAGACAATACAGAAAGTACAAGTGTTGAACAAAGCAAAAGTACAAATGCTGAGTAAAGCAATGAAAAAGGAAAATTAGGTTATGTACCTCCCAAGCTCACCAGTAGTCGCCGATCAACCTCACACGCATCCGAGAGGTGGAGCTCATGTATCCATAAAGAGTGGTGAGGCCGGTCGTGCCCCAGTCATAGAAACGAACCCGCTGGAGTACCACCAGAGCGCCCAAGAAGTATAAACCTACGGTATTCCACCTGTTCGAAAACAAGGTGGTATCGAAAAGGAACAAGAGGAAGCCCCTGGCGTACTGCTCTGTCTCCTCATCAGTATCGGGATCCTCCCTCCTTTAATGCTTCTCGAACCAAGAGTATCTAACCATGCCTGCTCGAAGTATCGATGGACGTGCTCCAAGCAATGTGTCCCATGCAGCCACCCACTCTCCCATGTCGGGATCGAGGGGAATCGGATCACCTCCTACGCCCAGGCCGGCGATCATGGCGAAGTCGAGAGGAGTCAAGGTCATCTCTCCGGCCGTGGAGAAGTGGAAAGAGTTAGTGGTGTCCCACCACCTCTCCACAAGAGCCCCTAGGAGAGGGTAACTCGTAGTAACCCGCGTCAAGCTGCAATAAAATATGCCAAAGCCGGTCCCGTCGATGATCCAGCCGACCCTCGCAGGAAGCACATCGTACCAATCCCGAGCGGTCATAGCGCCATAACCCCTGAAGAAGTGGAATCCATCCTGCAACAGTAAATACAGTTCAAAACAAATTAGCAGTGTATTGAAAATGCAGTTCACGTCAAATCAGCAATGTATTGAAAATACAATTCAAGACAGATCAGCGATGTATTGAAAATGCAGTTCAGATCAGATTAGTGATGTATTAAAAATACAGTTGCGTGAAAATCAGTGGTGTATCGAAGATACAGTTGAATTCAGAATAGTGACACATGAGGTGCGCTCGTATACAGTACATATAGGGCAGTGATGCGCAAAGTACAGTTCAATGTAGAGCAATAATGTATGAAATACAGTCAGGTCAAAGCAAGTGATGTGATCAGATCGAAACAGTGCAAGAAATGAAAATAGTTGAAAGTAATACTACAGAAAAGCAGAGTTTGTACCTCTATAGCAATGGCTGACAAATGAGACATCGGCTCCCTCAGTAAGAGGTCATCTGGCGCGCCCTCATCAAAATCAGTAAAAGTGTGGATTCCTCTCGCCACCGGTATAATGTGAGTCTCTAGGTGATACCTCGCGGGGTCGAAGGGACAAATGCTCAATGGTAAAGGCTGCGGCTCAACCTCTGGCTCAGCCGCAAAGTCTGCCGCCAACTCTACTTGAGGGAGTGCGGGGAAGCCCTCATCATGTGGGACATCGTTAGCCATCTGAGATAGATGCAAAAATGAGTAAAAATGAGCAAATGATGAAGTTTTGAACAAATCAAACCCTAAGAAAGAAAAAATTCAAGAAAAGTTGAAAACCCACGAAGAGTGAACTAACCTCGAAAGAAATTCGGGGAAAATGATCCTTGAATGCCGGAAATGATGAAAGGCATCTCAGATTCAATTTCTGATCGGTTCAAATCAAAGAAAACCAAGAGGTTTTAACAATTCAAGATTGTTTAGGGTGTTGGGAAACGCATAGAATGCACGAATCTAGAGAGAAGGCACACCTAGAGGGTAAGGAAAATGTTTTCTATGCAAGGTTTGTGAGGAAATAGGTTAATTTTGGGTCTATTTAAAGACCCAAGGCCGAAAATACCATTTTGCCTGAATCTGCCACCGATGGCACGATGGTGGCCACATCGATGGCAAGACAACCTGGCTAGAAATGGCGGCTCTCCCTAATGACCAGCAGTCCTCCACCAGCTTCCTCTGCCTATTTGATCCTGGTATGTGTCCCTGGGTTCCAACAATCCCGAGGAATGCTCAAATTTTGATTCAAAACGCCTCCGTGGAAACCCGGGAATCATGTCCTCAATATACAGTGGTCGTCACCCATCAACGCGCACAAGGTGTATCCTTTTTGACGCATCACAAACCTTCCGGGAAGTAAATCGGAAGTCCCCTTTCAAGATGTCTTCATTAAGCATGTTTGTTTTTGTTGTTGTTGTCACCTAGCATTCGCTTATTAAATTAAACACCCATTCTTTATAGTTGCATTGTCTTGCATCTAGTTTATATTCGCATTGTCTTGCAACTAATTTATATTTGTATTATTTTGCATCTAGTTCATATTTGCATTGTCTTGCATCTAATTCATATTTGCATTGTCTTGCATCTAATTTATATTTGCATTGTCTTGCATCTAGTTCATATTTGCATTGTCTTGCATCTAGTTCATATTTGCATTGTCTTGCATCTAGTCAAATCTGCATTGTTTTGCATCTCATCCAATTTGCATTGTTTTGCATCTCATCAAACCTGCATTGTTTTGCATCTCATTAAACCTGCATTGTTTTGCATCTCGCATTACTCCTTTAACTTGCGCTGTTACGCAGGTTATGTGCACTGTTACGCACTTCTTATTTTTCTTAACTTGCGCTATTACGCAGGTTATGTGTGTTGTTACGCACTTCTTATTTTAACTTGCGCTGTTACGCAGGTTATGTGCGCTGTTATGCACTTTTTATCTTTTTTTCGCTGTTACGCAGGTTATGTGCGCTGTTATGCACTTATTTTTCTTAACTTGCGCTGTTACGCAGGTTATGGGTGCTGTTACGCACTCATTATCTTAACTTGCGCTATTATGTAGGTTATGTGCGATGTTACGCACTTATTTCTTAACTTGCGCTGTTACGCAGGTTATGTGCGCTGTTACACACTTATTATCTTAACTTGCACTATTACGCAGGTTATGTGTGCTGTTACGCATTTATTATTTTAACTTGCGCTATTACGCTTGTTATTTTGCGTTGTTACGCATTTATTATTTTAACTTGCGCTATTACACTTGTTATTTTGCATTGCTTCGCACTTATCTTCTTAACTTGCACTGTTACGCACTTGTTTTCTTAACTTGCGCTATTACGTAGGTTATGTGTGTTACGCACTTATTACCTTAACTTGCACTGTTACGCAGGTTGTGTGCGCTGTTACGCACTTGTTTTCTTTTAACTTGCGTTGTTACGCATGTTTACTTGCGCTGTTACGTATGCTCTCCTTATTTTAACTTGCGCTGTTACGCATGTTCACTTCTTTAACTTGCGCTGTTATGCATGTTTATCTCTCTATCCTGCGCTGTTACGCATACATCTTTAACTTGCGTTGTTACGCATGTTTATCTGTTTTACTCACGCTGTTACGCATATCTACTTCTTTACTTGCGCTATTACGCATGTCTTATTTGCGCTGTTACACACATGTTTCTATCTTGCGCTGTTACACATATTATCTTTCACTTGCACTGTCACGCATGTTCTACCCGCGTTGTCTCGCACCCTTAGGATTGCATTGTCTTGCACCCCTTCACTTGCGTTGTCATGTACTTTTCACTTGCATTGCTATGCATGTTTCTAACAATATTGTACCTATTAAGTTTCTTTCTTTTACATGCACGATATTGTATGTACGGCTCATTTGGAGTCGGCACGACCAGACGAACCAGACGATATTATTGTATGCACTCCACGATAGACGTGGTGAGAATTGCATAATTTTTTACATTCTTTCTGTTGAAATATGTAGGACTGTTATTCATTCGCTTAAAATGTTGCATTTATTTTGCATAACTGCTTCATTACAGTTTTCCTTTGCATAATCATAAGTTATGCTCTTGCATCTTGCATATCATTTGCATTATGCCCCATCCTACAGGCGCATCTCTGCATGCTCATATTGAATGTCTGCCTGAGTCCTCGGCCTTGTTAAAAATGGGTCGTCTCTAGGCTTTGACACTCACTCCCGTCACTTTATGACTTTCGAGTTCTGTCAAAGAGAGGCAACTGTAGACACCCCATTTTTTACCGTCCTCAAGACTCGGTTGTGCTTGCAGGTACATCCGGACACAAGTTCGATTGCTCGTCGGGTATTCGACTTTTGCGACGGAACGTCACAGGTTCAAGCTTTCCAAACCCTGTATCTTTTCTGCCCCATTCTTGGACCATGACTTGGTCCTTTCAGAATATGTTTCTTGGTGCACTGCCGACCCCCACTTTGTTGCTGCCGGCCATTGAGAGCCTGCCAGCCATCAATGAGCCACTGCCGACCATCCTTGATGGCCGGCAGCCCCCTTGTCTCAACAGGTTTCACTCCAAATCTTTTGAGCCAGCTGGAATCCTTTTATCTGCCCTCCATACACGTGTATGGAGGGATGAAGCTCTTGCCAAGCTTCTTGAAGAAGCTTTGCATTGCTTTTCTTCTATATAAGGAGAGAGCCTCTCTCCTTAGCAAAAGTTTAGCATTTTGAGAAGAAATATCTCTCTCTCTATATTGTTGTTAATTTGTGCCTTGAAGTCCATTTTCCTTGCACTTTTACACTACAACACATAGAGATACACCACCATCTTTGGGTTGAGGTTCTTGGGAGGACTTCTTGAGCTCTGAAAGTAAGGTCTTATCCCTAAACGTTGCTGGTTTCGAGGTTGATTTTCAAGGGTGAGTTTCTTCCCCTTTTTACCACTTTTTTGTACCTCATTTTGGCCATCCTTGTATATTGTTTTAGGCCTTTCTTTCAACTGAAAAAAGTCTTGTATTTAAGTGCTTTTGAAGTTTGTTTAGGTATTTTGGCTGTTGAGGGTCTTCAACCCTCTTGTTGGCCTTGTTTGGCCTTGTTTTGAGCCATGCCTTAAGGCCTCCGAGCTAGCCTTGGTTTGGCCTTCTAACCACTGAAATCCAGTGTATTTTAAGTTGTAGGCATGTAGTTTTAAGGCCTCAAATCAGAGGAGGTGGCCCCCTCTCTTTTGGTTTTTGTTTGCTTGCATTTTTGGCCTTCCAAAGGAGCATGTCTCTCTGTACTTTTGAGGCTTGGTTCAGGCCCTTTTTTGTGACTTTTAGGACATTCCTTGGCTCTGTCCATAGCTGGTTTGGTCACCTTTTGCATGCATCTTGTATGTGTAGTGTAATCCCATTAGTAGCTCATCAAAGTAGCATGTTTGCCTAGCTTGTGTTGAGTCCATTTCAGTAGGTTTGTGGTGATGTTTTACCATGCCTCAGATCCATTTTGGGTTGGTTTTGTCACTCCATACATGTGCAATACACTTGTAGTGTAAATCTCATAAACTAGCTTTATATGCTTCTTACTTTAGCATGTCATCCTAGCTTATGTTCAGTCCATTTCAGCATGTATTTGGTCATCATTTGGCATGTCATGACTCTATCTTTTGCTGGTTTGGTCGTATTTTACATGCTCCATATACTTGTAGAACAAATCTTGCTTACTAGCTTTATGTGCATGATGCTTTGACTCATCATCCTAGCATATTTTGGCTTTGCTCCAGCATGATTTTGTTCTTATTTTGAGGTGTTCTAACACTTTTTTGGGCTGCCATGGCCATATCACTCATGCTTTGTATAGCTATAGTGCAAATGCTTAGGCTAGTCTTGGGTTTTGAAGCCCCTACCATGCCATACATGTGATGTTTGCATGCTTTGCCATCATTTCAAATGTTATTTTAGTCCATGAAATGCAATCATACACTTGCATTTGACATGCTTTTAAAGCCTTGGAGGCTTGACTCTTTATGCCTCAAGAATGAACTTTTGTGCATGCCATCAAGCCTAATCCTTTGGCTCATCATATCAGTACATTTTTAGTCTTGTCATACTTGATGTAACTCTGTTTTATGCTGTCCAAGTCATGTCATGTTTGGTTTCAATAGGTGTAGTGCATTGCCTCTTTTGTAGCCTTGTATACTCCATGTATTTGGCCTTGTGTTCTAGCTTGTGTTGGCTAGCTTCGAGCTTGTTTTTGGTCTTGTTTGGACCTACTTTGGGACTGTTTTAGGTTTCCTTGGCCCTTTGGAGCTTGCTTTGTATGGCCATGGCTTAAGTCCCTTTGCTGGTTCTTAGCTTTTGAGCTTCATGAATGCTATGCTTGTGTTATGTGTGTGATTTGGCATCATTCCTAACATCATTTCAGAGCATGTAGTATTGTCATACTTGCATGCTTTTCACTCCTTAAGTGTGCGTAAGAGTTGCATCTTTATGTCTTAATTCTTTGGCCCATTGGTATGGATGCTTGTCTAGCATTTTATGTTATCATTTCAACACATTTGGCCACTGATTTTAGGCATGGTTGAGGCCTATCCATCTTTAGTGTAAGCCCATCTTACCATGTTGTCACATGCTTGTCCCACTTCGTATGTTGTTGCATACTTGTCCGCCTTCACATGCCTTGCATGTTTGTATGTTCATGTTGCATATTATCATGTTGTTCAAGGTTGTTACCTCACATCATGCTTATATGCCTGTTACATGCTCAAGTCATATTACATGATATCATGTTTAAGTTAGCATTGTGTATGCCATCCTTGCATTGCATTGTTGTTTGGATTAAGTATCAATCCGAGCACGAGGAACGAGGGGCGTTTCATACTTCAAGTGATGAAACGTGTCTCAATTCTCGATCGTCGACCCTAGGCACTTATGTGTTTATTTGTGCATTCATTTTACATTGATTTGCACAAGTTGGATCTTTGGCCATCATGCATCGAGATGCGTGATTGATGGTCGTGGATCCGACTATGCCTCTCCCTTGATGTTTCGAGGTGATATGGGGTGGCATAGTGCGTATATACCCTTAGGAGACCCTCCATTTTCTCTATTTTGTGCTCTACTGCAGCTTAGTGTCCCAGCACATCAGTGGCCAGTAATGCCTTACAGATGGCCGACAGTGCCTTGTTGTTGGCCGACACCCCTTCATTTTTGGTCGGCAGTGGCTCCCCATGGCCGGCAGGCCACTGATGTACTCCCCAGCATGTTTTTGGTAAGGTTCAACAAGAATTCCTTGAGGACACCCTGCAGATAGAGCCTCAAAAGAGCAACCGGAGAGCGTTGCGAGGCGAGAAACCGAATGCGAGCATGCATACCCTTCTGCTTCTGTGAACAGAGCTAGAGCGGCTTTATTTATTGCTTTTCATTTGTAGTTAGTTAATTTGTTAATTAATTAAATTTTGTAATAATTAGTTGTAGCTAGTTATTCAATTCAATTATGTAAGAATTAATTAGAGTGTTAGTTAGTTAATTAGTCGGCATATATTATTTAGTCAGACCCTCTGTCGAGAGGGCCAATTTTGTAATAAGTGTGCGTGCGTATGTGCATGTCTTCTAACCTCCATTTCTTTCTCCCTTTTACTTACCTACTTTCGTTGGTTAGTTTTAGGTCATGTTTCAAATTAGCATACTTATGCTTTGCATGTTTGCATCCATTCATTTGTCTAGCATACTTATGCCTGCATGTTTGCATCCATTCATCTATCTTGCATGCACTAGACTCGGCATATCATACTAACTGCATTGTAATTCAATACCAGGTTGAATACATGTATCAATTGTCGCATCTCATATGCCATTATTAGAATAGCTGAGCCTATTTCTAGTTGCATTTTGTATGTGTTGCATTAGCCATCTTAACAGGAATTAGGATCATGCATTGATTACTAACTAGTTCTTTGTTTTGGCTCGAAGTACTAGGTAAGCTTTCATGCTTTAGCATACTGCATGTATGTGAGTGCTGCCATGAAACTATTTGCTTAAGTGTTTAACTGCCTGAATGCCTGTGGGTGAAGGTTGGATTACTTGAATTTGAATAATTCATTGAAATCCACATTTTAGCCTACTTACGAGTAGCAAACTTCAAACCATTTTCTAAACAAACGAATATGCGATGCTTTGTTTCAAATTAGGCAATCTAGTCTATACTTGTTTTGCTATGCGCATCACATAGTAATTCTAGCTAATTAACCGGAATAAGAACACATGTGTTTTCAAAAACTAGATATCATGTTTAGTAGTGGCCGATCTTTGATCAGGCGAGCGGGGGTGCTCATAGCTGACCTTCCCCAATCGTACCCAAGTTCCCGAGCCGAGGCAACTTTGGTGATGACAGACCCGTGGCCTTAGGCACGAGTCAGGGTTTTCTAAATTTCTCCAAAAATAAAAATATTTAGGTGGCGACTCTATATCTGGCAAAGCAGTCCATGTTTGGCACTTCTTTCTAAAAAATCAGTTTTCCAAAACGATTTGCCAGATTTGGACTCTTTGGTGATTTATCAATCTCACATCGCACATTGTGAGATCAGATTAAGAACCGTGACATTTGAGTCCGAACTGTAGCATGAGGCCCTCAGGGTGCAGTATCATTTTTGGAAACTCTCATGAGACTTTACTTGTCCACTTGGGGTAACTTTGTGGTTTAAAGGCTTGTTGCATATGTTAAATGCAACCGTTTTCCCACGAAAAAGGAAATAGCTAGATTTTGTTTAATTTTATTTTATTTTTATTACTTGCTTGAGGACTAGCAAGTTGTATGTTGGGGGACGTGATTAAGGCCGAATTGTGCAACATTGAGGCCGTTAATTAGGATCTCTTAACTTTACTTGTTTGTCAAACTGTATATTTTATGTGTGTTTAATGTCAATCAGGTTGTACATAGTCTGAGCATAAAATGGCCAAAAAGACAGAATTTGGAGAGAAAACAGATTCCCGCACGTGTGTTGACTTTGTCCGCACATGCGTTGACTTTCCCGTACGTGTATTAACTTTTCTGGGAAAATGGGCCGGATGTTTTAAACCTGTTTGACAGACAGCAGAAGTATAAATAGGCAAGAAAAAGACTAGATTAGGATTTTGAAAATTGTTTTTGCAAGGAAAGAGAGGCTAGGGTTCCAAGAGGTGATTTTATCCAAAAAGCTTGAATGACACTTCCATGGGGTCTTCTTCCTCATCTTCTTCCTCTTCTCACTCCTCCATGAGTGGCTAGTCTTCTTTCTAGGGTTTTGATGAAACCCTAGACATGTAATTAGGTTTTTCTTTTTGATTTTCAATTATGTAAAGGTTTGAACAATTGTATGGTGTTTTAGAAGTTTCGTATATATATTTTCCATTATTTCTTCAAATATTCAGCTTTCTGTGATTGTTGAATATTTTTCATACAAAAGTTTTCTATTCTTTTACATTCAAGGTATGAGACGAACCATACTACGAGAGACGAGTCGTGTCACTACCTTAGTTTAGAGTGAACGATTCGTACTACTTGAGATGGTTCGTGCTCGTACATTGAACGTGATGATTTTCTTGTTAAATGTTTTAAACTTGTAGTTGCGAAGCATTATTCCGTTCGAACCATAACATAATTGTTTTCAATTTGAAACCCAATTTACATAACTAGTGGTGGACTCATTGCCCTAGTTTTTTCCCAAATCAGTAAATCCAATTTTATTTATAATTGATAATTTAATTACTTAGTTTAGTTTATTTGTTATTAAATTAGGTTATAACCAATCAATCTTTTCATCAAAATTAATTCAGGAATTTAACAATTAAATTAGTTTAATTTCACAATTGTCCCTGTGGATTGATACCTAGACTTGCCATTATTCTGAAAGAATTTGGTATAGTTTTGTGTTTAATTTTGGTGTATGTAATGACCCATCACCGACTCAATGATAATGGGAGTTCTATATCAAACACCTTATAAGCGCACAAGTGTGTGAGCAATAAGGCAGGCAGGGTAAATCCCTATCGCATCACTTGAGTTGGATCATTGGGCTTAATGCACAGAGGTACACAGTACTACTCATAGAGTCGGCTTCTTGGAGGATGATAATTGCTTAGTCTATGACAAGCAGTATCAAAGCCAGTCTAGGAGTACTATGATGGGGTTGGTACGGGGGACTTACACCAAGCACCATTGTGGGGTCTATACCAAGGGTGCTGTTCGCGCGAGATGGGTTTCCCATGGGTAAAGGAATGGACAAGTATGGAGGCAGGCAAGATAATGTCCCTCTAACAAAGGCGTCAGGGATTGCCAGTGGTGTCACATATTGACTCATTGGTAATACAAGTTCTACACTAAGAACATTGCAAGCACATAAGTGTGTGAGCATCAAAGCAGGCAGGGTAGATCCCTATCACATCACGTGGGTTTGATCTTTAGGCTTAATGCACGGGGTACGCAATACCACTTGTGGAGCTGATTTATTTTTTTTTAAGCTAACAAGCACCTAATTCGTAACATTATGCTTCAAAAGGCAGAGCTCAATGTATGAGATTTTCCATTTAGTTATTTTTATAAGATCTAAGAGAGGTTAGATGTATGCAATTGTGACAATCACCTCCTTAGTTAAAATTAATTTAAATTAATTTGAATATATGCTTATTGTTAATCGAGTGTTTATGTGATTAAGTGCTATTGATTGCCTTGAAAAATTATTGACTTGCTTGATTGAACAGATAGGTGAGAATAGAAATTAAACATGTCTAATTCGCTAATTTTAGCAAGTTATAATTAAATAATTAATTAAGCAATTAGAGCCTAATTCACATTAGTATAATTAAATTAGTACAATTGAGTTTTATGATAACTTTGATTGATTGTATTTGCCAAGATGTTGCATGATTAGTATCTAATTAAGTTCTATTCATGATTTAAAATTTGATTAAGTGTAGTAAGTGTTTGGGCATTTTGTGATGGTAAGTGTAGGAGATTAAATCTTTGGTGGGTGTCTTGAGATCCAGGTGTGTGTGTGCAGAGAAACCAGTGTGGGTGTGTGTATGTGACTACACGTGATGTGCAATTCAAATGAGAGGGTGTGTGTGTATAATCTGATGCTTAGGATGAATGTTTTCATTCATTTGGTTCATCGTGTTGTGAATTTAGAGAGAGAGAGGGAGAGAACTCATCTAGAGAGAGAGAGAGAGAGCTCAAGATTTTGAAGAGGAAGAAGAAGAGAGCTAGGAAGAGACCATTCTATAATCTGAAATCAAGCTCTAGGTAAGTGTTTATTTATGAATTTGACTCATCATATCTTTGGATTCAAGGAAATTATGGAGTTAATGTAAGAGAGAGCTCATAGATGATGAATATGGAAGATTAACTTACATGCATGAACATTTATGTGTTCTAGTGTTGAATTCATGGAAGTAATTTGGTTTCTTACATATATTTTGTCATAGAAAATCAAGACATAGTTGAATTCCTACATGCATGGCAAGATTCTTAATTATTCTTGATCAAACATTCATGTACTTGCATGAACCTCCAAATTGAAGAGAAAACTCCATGGGAATTGAGAATTTAAGGCTTAATATGGCAATGTTTATGATTATACATTACAAGTCTTGAAGTAAAATTAGAGATGAGAATATATGATCATAGAAATAAGAAATTAGATGCATTAATTTTTACACCTTACCATGCATGGCATAATTCTTGAATTTCATGATCATCTATGTATTTTCTTGTATGAGTTTTCAAAGTTGAAGGGAATTTTTATGGGATTTGAATATTAAAGCTCAAAGACGGAAATTGTATGAAGTAGCATGATAATTCAAGCCTTAATTGAGAATTAATTAAACTCAATTGAAATTGAGTTAGGCCTATAAGATTATGGAAATAAATGTGAAGATTAATTATTTGGGCCTTGATTTGCTTGAAAATAGAGTTGAAATTGCAAAATGTTCATATTTATGAATTTCTGATTCGGTAATTTAAACATGACTGAATAATTGTAATTTAATGTGTATGAACCTAATTTAAGTTTGATTATGTAATTAGTGAAGTTAATAAAGGTTGGTATATGAGTAGATTATTTATCTTTAATTAGTTTGGTTAATACATAGCTAAACATATTTTAATTAGAGGTTAATAATCTAATTTATTCCTAATACTAGTTCTCCATAGTTAAAAGGAATGGAAGAAAAATAAATAGGAATAACCGAACAAACAAATTAGAATCAAATGAGAGAAAACGAATAGAGATCAACGATTGAATTGAATAGAATTGTAAAGTGTGATTGTAATTGTGTTGTGCTTGACTTTATTTGTTTAGGTCGGACGACGAACCATTAGTACGTGTACCAAGGAGCCCACTGTGAGTAACAATGCTGTAAAGATATGTTCAATCGTGTTTATTTTCAGATTGATAAATCGTATTACTTTTTGAAATGATACTTTTTATCGATTGAATGATGATCCTCTTTTGAATTGTATTCGTGGCATCCATAGTATAGTGTTATCGTCATTGTTATTGATATTGCTATTGTTACAGAAATCTCTGTCAGTTCCAAATTTTGGAACTAGTGTTATTGTTTGATGGCCATCAATTGATTGTTCGGTCTTTTAAGACCTAGTGTATTGTTGCTATTGGATGTACCACGTATGACTTATAAGAATATGATTGATTGAATCAATTAAATTGAATGATTGATTGACAAATGATAGTGATTGAAGTGTTCTAATGCTAATCGATTGTTTCAAAGACTGTAAAGGACATCATTCTTAACCTCTTTACACATTTGTTATTCACTGGGTTTTAGCTCACGGTTTATTATATATATGTAGGTGGCCAGGTGTAGACACCCCATTTTGACCGGCCCTAAAACTTGGGCACTTTATTTTGACCACCCTCACCAGAAAAATCAAATTGAAATTTTAATCCCAAAACCCACCCATTTTGGTCAAATTAACATATTTTTATTTGAATTTATAATTTTGTATAATTTTATATAATTTTGTGTGTTTGTACAAATTTTTAGGTGTGTTTATATAAATTGGCATGTGATATTTTATAAATAAAAAATGATAAAAAAAAGAAAAAAAAAGAAAAATAGAAATAAAACATAAAAAAAGAAAAGAAAATAATAATAATAATAAAAAAATACAGAGAAGGTGCTGTTTCTACCGAGGGATATTTGGGAGGAAGAGAGAGAAAATGTTGAATTCGGTGGATGGTGATATTTATTGTTTTTAGCAGATTATAATTAGTGGGTGCAGTGGGTGGTGGAAAAAAGAGAGGTGGTGAGGGTGATAAAAATATATGTTTTTGTTTTAGAGAGGAAAAGGTCAGACAGAGAAGATGGGTTTGTGTAGCTGTACAACATGGAGGTGGAAGATATGTTAAAAAAAAAAAAAGAGAACATGATGGAGGCGAGCCCACACAGATTTTCAGAAGGAGAAATGAAGAATAAAAAAATACACAACTCTCTCTCTCTCTCTTAATAATGCTCGGCAGTGGGGGGGGAGGGGGGAGAAGATACACATACACATGATATACATCTCTCTCTTCTCTCTCTCGGGGTTAGACACCATACATACACACATGACACACTGAGCTGGGTCTCTCTCTCTCCCTCACGGTACACCTCTCATGCACACACCCACTCAAACTCTCTCTCTCATGGCTCTCTCCCTCCCTTACGGCTCTCTTGAATGATGCACACCCAGCACCACCACACCACCACGGCAGCAACCCAGCTAACACACACCACTCTCTCCCTCTCGGCAGATCACACACCCATACACCCACTCCATATACACACACACATCACAGCCATGCATGGACAAACAGCAGCACCCACGACACACACACATGCACATGCATACACAAACACACACGAGACACAGCACAACAGAGGGGCACCATTGACAGATGCATTGAGCTCTCTTTCTCTCTAGAGGGCCATCGAAAAGAAAGATTCAAATTCTGAGATACAGACACACATAGCCCCACACTATACACACACACACACACACAGATACACACGGGGTCAAGGGGAGTTCACAGTGGGGGTTGGGCTCGGAGAATCATCTCCATTTCTTGAATTTTCTGTGGGTTTGTTATTCAAGATTGAGCTTCACCAAATATACACAGATTGAAGAGTACACACAAACTGATTTCTCTATCTCTCTCATTGTGCATGGGTTGAGACGAATGTTGTGGATGCCTCAGGGGGTTTTATGGCTGCGTGAGCTTCAAATAGGTGGTGCAGATTTGATGTCATGAGCATGCATGTACACGGCGGAAGAGAAGTTTCCAGTGGAGGAGGTGGCACTGGTGGTGCCGAAAACCGACGATCCAAAGAACGCATGATTTCGGGTTTCAAAGCGGTGTTGATTTGGGCGCATTGGAGGTCGAGGATGAAGCGTTGGTGCTGCTACTGGGCCATGTGTGATGGTTGCTAGAGTTTTATGTTGTTACAACATGTTGATGTGTATGGGTAAGAAAAATGAAAACAAATGTTTAGAGAGAGAGAAAAGGTGGTAGTGGAGAAGTAGTTAATTTAATTAATATAGAAATAAAATATTTGGATTGTGGGTGGGCATATTATTTGAGTGGATATATCCCTACGTAAAGTTTTTGATCAATTTGAAATGTTGAGTGATTTTGGTGGGGTCTACATTGAAGATGCGTTTATATGGGCTAGATTGGATTGAAGACACATGGATGTTTGTTAGTTGCTGAATGGCTCGGGGTTTAAAACTTTTATTTTTCTTTTGAGTGTTTGTGAGGTTTTATTTTATTTTATTTTTCTCTCCTCTCTCCCTCATTCGGATCTGTAATAATTTAAGTATTGTAATAATTCCCCCACCCCGCTTCTTTCTATCCCATTCTTTTATCGCTTTCCCTAACTGTGTGTATGTATATATCTGACATGCCATGCATATCCATGCTTTACATTTATGTCTCATGCATTAAGATTCAGCTATATTTACATGTGTGGATTTAATCAATTCTTATGTGATTCTATATGCTACCCCATGTTTTTTAGATGATTCACATGTCATATTCTAGAAGCCGAATCTTTAGTGCATCTCATGAGTGAATTGCATTAGGATTCTGTATATAAGATCATGCATATTTTACTAACTTTGTTTTGTAGCTGTTCGAGGGACGTCAGTAAATCTGTGAGTTTTTATGCTTTAGCATCCCATTTGTGTGTGATTTTCCTATTATGTTTAGCATCCTGCCATGAGGCTAATTGCTCACTTGATATAACTGTTTGAATGCCTGTGGATGAAAGCTTGTTGTTTGAATTGAAATAATTCAATAAATGTACGTTTTAAGCCCACTTTTCAGTGGCAAATTCACAAACTTTAAGCCCACTTTGTCAAGTGGCAAATTCAAACCCTTTTCGAAAAACAAACATAAAGTTGAATTGTTCCAATTTGAGCAAACTAGTCTATACTTGTATGCTTCACATAGTAAATTTTTGGATTTATTCAATAATTAGAACATGAACATATAAAGAAAATAAAAAGTCATATCATGGTTTAGTAGAGGCCGATCTTTTGATCGGGTGAGCGGGGGTGCTCATTATTGACCTTCCCTTTTCATACCTAAGGTTCCGAGCCAAGCATCCTTGGTTACGACGAACAATGGCCTTGGCACCGAGTCATGGGTTTCCTAATTTCCCAAAATATTAGGTGGCGACTCTGAGATCTGATGACGCTGTCCATTTTGACAAAATTGCAATAAAATGGATTTTCAATGAAAGTTTTCAAATCTGGACTCTCGTCTACGTTTCACATTGCACTCGTGAGACTCTAGATCAAAGAGATCTCGGGAGTCCGAACTGTTTAACGCGTGCAGGTACCCCCTGGGCATGTTACACCAGGCACCGGATCAAAGCTAGAGGCGTCGACCCGAACCCTTGTTTTGTCAAACCAGCTATTGTCCCTCATTGTGAGGTTTCGAACTAGCATGTGTCAAGGCGTTTTTGGGTGGCTTGACTTCACCCTTTTGAGTTTGTTAAGTGAAAAGAATGTTTTTAAGACTAATGTTAATATTGTTCCAGATGATGGGGTTGATTCCCTAACTTATGTTTTGTCTTGTATATATATGCTTATGGGCATAAATGGTTATGGATATGGTTATGGTTATGGTTATGTACATGAAAGTTTATTTCCATTCAGGTCTTCACAGCTCATTGGACGATGTATGTTATTATCGATTGGCTTTTGCCAACCCCGTTATATTGTATTATTGTCAGTATAGTTAAACAGGTCTTCAGTAATCACGGATTACTGGCTGGTTACGATGCTAAACCTATAGGGGCGGGTTTTGGGTCATGACAGCAATTTTTGAGAGATGATTTTTGCATTAAATTTTTTCAACGTTGAATTCAAGCAATTCAAGCTTAAATTTCAAACCCATTAAGATCATCTCCAATTCATACTCATATTTTTAATCAAATTTAAATTTGATAAAAATTAGTGAAAACGGTGTTCCAACCATTTCAACAAATTGGTATCAAATGAAGAGAGACATACTTTTTTCATCAAATTAAGGAAACGTTTAACCTTTCATCAAATTTCGTCAATGACCTTTGGTGGACAACCAGATTAGGGAAGATTTGATAAAAATTTACACTACGCCGAACGTCCGACTAGATTTGATGAAACGGTTAGAGCGCAACAAATCAGATCAAACTTTTATTCAAGTTTGACGAAAAATTTAAGTAAACATTTGAGATGCTCTACGATAATCCAAACTTAAATTAATGTTGAACTTAAACAAATTCATTTATAATGTGGAATGAGGATGGATCTAAACTTAATTAAATTTGCCCAAATTAAAATCTTAATATTATGTTAAGTAAATGGACATGGGATTATGTCATTGTTTTACTAAAAATGTTGTGTTTATTATTTTTTTTTATTAAATTTACATTTAATATGACATGCTCTATCACACATAAATATTACTGATATAAAAAAGTGTAAATTATTCAATTTATGTGAATTGTTTGGGTATGGGTCTACTTGAGCCACATGGCCATTACAAAAGTATAACAAAATCTTAATTAAACTGAGAAATTTTTGATAATTTAAGAACCAAAAGCAAGATTTTTTTTTGGGACCAAAGTGCAAAAACAAAAGGACAAATTATACTACCAGTCTATATAGTTTGGGATTCGTATTATTTTGTTCACTAACTTTTTAATTGTAATATCACTACAAGAATTTTTACTTTTGGCGACTAAAATTTAATTTTTAGTCGCCGAATGGTTTTAGCGACTAAATTATTTGGTCGCAAAAGTAGTCGCCAAAAAATTGTTGGTAAAGGTAATTAGCGACTAAAATTATTTTAGTCGCCAAATGTATACAATTCCTGACTAAAATTTTAGTTGCCAAAAGGTTGGACATTAAATTAAATTAGACCCTTTTCGGCAACCAAACTTTAAGTCGCCTAAAGTCCCACTTTTTTAACTAATAAAATTTTAGTCGGCAAAGAGTTCTTTTTTGGCTACTAAAAATTTAGTCGCCGAAAGTCCCACATCTTTGGCTACTAAATTTTTAGTCGGCAAAGAGTTCCTCTTTTGGCTACTAAATATTTGGTCACTTAAAGTTCTACATTTTTTGCTACTAAAATTTTAGTCGGCAAAAGTGTTTTTATCCTTTAGTTTTTTATTTTTAGCTACGAAATATTTTAATCGCCAAATGTTTGCTTTTCTTTTGGCTACTAAACTTTTAGTCGCCAAATGTCTTTTCTTTTCTTTTTTTTGGCTACAAAACTTTTAGTCGCCAAATGTCTTTTCCCAATTTCACTTTAGCTACTAATTGTTTAATCGCTAAAAACATGATATTATGTTTTATCGCAAAATTATAATTTCTCCACAACCCGTCTATATACAATGCAACCTGTAATATGTATATAAACAAAATAATACATACTATCAATCATTCCACAATCTGTATCCATATATCAAAAATAAATATCAAAGTCCATACAAATCAACTATTGTCCAAACTAAAATAATAATTCCATACAAAATATATCATACAAAAATCAAAGCCCTCCGTATACAAAAAATACATTTACTACCAAGCGAAATTACCATTTGGCATGGTACAAATTACCATCGTAATCTGTACCACAACAAAAAGTGATATATGTACCACGACAAAAGTTTTCTATGAAACATGACAAAACGTTCTATATATATGCCGACAAATGGTATATATGTACCACGACAGAAGGTGATTTATGTATTACGACAGTCATTATCTGTTGATTGTCAAAAGTTTTCTGTATCAGTAATAATGAACTACGCAAAAGCTGAGGACGAAAAAAGTATTATATTAGTTCTACACAAAAGTGAAAATTCTTCTCCATACACCAATATGGATTATCCACAAATCCACGCAACAAAGCCATCTACAAAGAAAAACAAAAAATGAAACATTAGAATTGATTACAAAATATCAATTTAGTCAGCCATATGGAACATGTTCTAACACGCATTTAAGGTAGAACAATCGAGAAATGTCTTCTTGAAAATAAAAGAAAGTATATATATATCATGCAATATTTATTCCAACCAACTGCACAAATAATATAATATGTAATTTATTCGTCCTATAAATATATAAAGGCAATTATTAGAATATGTAGATCTTATTTTAATAAAGTTATTGCTTTTAAATTAAGTGTTGCAAATTTTTTGACTAAGTGTAAGGCGTATTCAGGGGCTGTTATGAATTTTCGCCTCCAGAAAGCTCTTTTTTGAGTAAATTTAGGGCATATTCGGCTCTAACTCCCAACCTGCGAGTCTGAATTACGTTCCGTCAGTTCTCACAAGTCCTATTTGTCATGGCGAAGCTACCTGTGTGAGCCACACGATGGTTTGGGGGCTGTTTTGAATTTTTGCCCTTGAAACACCCTTTTTCGACTAAGTTTAGGGCATATTCGGCTTTAACTCCCAACCTACGAGTCTGGATTACATTTTGTCAATTGTTACAAGTCCTATTTGCTATGGAGAAACTATCCGTGTGAGACACATGGTGGTTCGGGGGCTATTTTGAATTTTCGCTCCCGAAATGCCCTTTTTCAAATAAGTTTAGGGCGTATTCGGCTCTAACTCCCAACCTATGGGTCTGAATTACGTTCCGTCAGTTCTCACAAGTCCTATTTGTTATGGCGAAGCTATCTGTGTGAGCCACACGGTCATTCAGGGACTATTTTGAATTTTCACCCCTGAAACGCCCTTTTTCGACTAAGTTTAGGGCGTATTCGGCTCTAACTCCCAACCTACGGGTCTTGATTACATTCCATCAGTTGTCACAAGTCCTATTTGTCATGGGGGAACTGTCCGCGAGAGCTACAAGGTGGTTCGGGGGCTGTTTTGAATTTTCGCCCCCGAAACGCCCTTTTTCGACTAATTTAGGGCATATTCGGCTCTAACTCCCAACCTACGAGTCTAAATTACGTTCCGTCAGTTCTCACAAGTCTTGTTTGTCACGAGTAAATTTAAAGCGTATTCAGCTCTAACTCTCTCCCTACAGGTCCGGATTACATTCCATCAGTTATCACATGTCCTATTTTCATGGGAGAATAGTCCGTGTGAGTCACACGGTGGTTCGGGTGCTGTTTTGAATTTTCGCCCCCGAAACGCCCTTTTTCGACTAAGTTTAGGGCATATTTGGCTCTAACTCCCAACCTACGGGTCCGAATTATGTTCCGTCAGTTCTCACAAGTCTTATTTGTCATGAAAAAGCTATCCGTGAGAGTCACACAATCGTTCGGAGGTTGTTTTGAATTTTCGCCCCCCTGAAAAGCTCTTTTTCAAGTAAGTTTAAGGCGTATTCGGTTCTAACTCTCTACCTACAGGTCCGGATTACATTCCATCAATTGTCACAAGTCCTATTTGTTACAGGGGAAATGTCTGTGTAAGTCACATGGTGGTTCGGGCTCTATTTTGAATTTTTGCCCCTAAAACACCATTTTTTGACTAAGTTTAGGGCGTATTTGGCTCTAACTCCCAACCAACGGGCCCAAATTACATTCTGTCAGTTCGCACAAGTCCTATTTGTCATGGCAAAGTTATCCATGTGAGCCACACAGTGGATCAGGGGTTGTTTTGAATTTTTGCCCCCGAAACACCCTTTTTCGACTAAGTTTAGGGCGTATTCGGCTCTAACTCCAAACCTATAGGTCCAAATTATGTTCCGTCAGTTCTCACAAGTCCTATTTGTCATGGCAAAACTTTTCGTGTGAGCCACACTGTGGATCGGGGGCTACTTTGAATTTTCGCCCTTGAAACACCCTTTTTCGACTAAGTTTATGGCGTATTCGGCTTTAACTCCCAACCTACGGGTTTGAATTATATTCCGTCAGTTCTCGCAAGTCCTATTTGTTATGGCAAAGCTATCCGTGTGAGCCACACGGTGGATCGGGGGCTGCTTTAAATTTTCGCCCCTAAAACGCCCATTTTCAACTAAGTTTAGGACGTATTCGGCTCTAACTCTCTACCTATGGGTCCGAATTACGTTCCGTTAGTTGTCACAAGTCCTATTTGTCATGGAGAAGCTGTCTATGAGAGTCACACGGTCGTTCGGGGGCTGTTTTGAATTTTCGCTCCCGAAACGTCATTTTTCAACTAAGTTTAGGACGTACTCAGCTCTAACTCCCTACCTATGGATCCGAATTACGTTCTGTCAGTTGTCACAAGTCCTATTTGTCATGGGGAAGCTGTCTGTGAGAGTCACACGATCGTTCAGGGGCTGTTTAGAAGTTTCGCCCCTGAAACGCCCTTTTTCGACTAAGTTTAGGACATATTCGACTCTAACTCTCTACCTATAGGTCCAAATTATGTTTCACCAGTTGTCACAAGTCCTATGTGAAGATTAAGAGTATACATATTTTAATTCATACCAATTGCATAATCTTAGCTTGTCCTCATGCTTAACAATAAAAAGATAGTATTGTTTAGTGAATATGTAAATCTAAGTTTGTATAAGTGTTAGTATGATATGAATAAAATTCTTCTTACCAAATACGACGATGACTGTTTGAACCCTCCAACAGTGTTGAGAGTCGTAAAACCACAGAGTTCAAATGATTAAGTTGTTCTTGTTGCGCCTCCCTTGTTTTTTTTTCTTTCTTCTACTTTTTTCATCAACTCCTTTCTCTCTCCCATCATCTCTTCATGATCTCTCTGGCGCTCTTCTTTCTTCTTCATCAAATTTTCATGAAGAACCTCCATCTCAGATCGCATTGCCTCCATTTGTTTGTCACGAGATCGTGTCGCACTATCACATAGCGAATAAAGTCGTGGACCAATCCCAAATCCACGCAAATAATTCTTTCTCTGTCCAAGCACTTACCGTGAGAGTTCTTCCTGTGTCAATATCGCATCCTATCATTACCAAAAAAAGTAGACTATTTAACAAAGGCACAAAGAATCACATTCAATTTTGTGCTAAGATAGGAATTAATATTAAATACAATTGGCACAAAAAGTTTACTCCTTATATGTAGCTCACCACATTTGGGGTCAATCCATTTATTTGTTTTCTTCAATTTGTGTGATTTGGAATAAAATTTCGGAAAATCGAACTCCCCATTTTCATTTACCTGTTAGTTTCAAATAACAAAATTAATTTGTCACAATAGTAACCATGACTTTCATTTTACATATATAAGTGATGAGAAATATGTTCCAAATGCATCTAACTCACCATGAGCAACATTGCTATTGGACATGAGCGAGATCCACTGGTGTGATTGTATGGTAGCAAACTCCGATTTGGTTTACTAGCTTTAGAGCGTTTCTAAAAAAAAGGAATTATGAAAGAATTAGTACATATCAATGCATAATACACAAATAAAGCACTAGAGTCATTTATATTTGTTTATTACCAAATGAGATACATCATTCCAAGCCATATCAATCATGTGTTTCCAATCATCCAAGCAAACTTCTGTAGGCGGATGACTATATGGGTCATCAACACCCTTTTCTATAAGTTTTTCGATGTGTTACTTCAAAGTGTACCTCCAATCCTTATACAAGAGATACGCCTTCGTATCAATGATCTCTTGAGCTTGTTGATCAGTATGAAAATCCTCCCCAATTTCAAACTTGTCCTGCAAGCATAAGTCTGTGAGGTATTATAGAAATCAAATGCGGCAATTGTAACTTTACATAATGAAGACATTTAGTTTAAGGTCAGAAATTACTAGCACAGCTTGTATTACTGCATCTTTGATGCTCTTATCAATTTTCTTCCATGACTTCACTCCCTTGAGAGGGCACAACCACCTTATCTGCAAACCTAACTCATTTGTTGCAGGGGTGGCATTCCCTCCTATGAGTGCATTCAGCATGCGATTGACATAAACATGTAGTTTCTCTCCTTTTTTGCTCGCAATCCTTTTTTGCACTCCTTTTTTGAGTGTAGGACCGCGTCCACGAGTTGACATACTTTTCCCTACTCAATAAGGGGCAACAAGTGTAAGGCCTTCAAATTATAAATATTGCCCCAAACATATAATTGACAATAATTAATATTAAATTTTTAATTTTATTAGCAAATTTTCTAGGGGATTATAATTTTTTTATACATGCAAGAAATTGTATTTTTAGATGAAGAAAAATCATTTACTTAAGTTCAATGGTCTTACCTACGCCGTGCTCTTATGTCTCTTCCACAAATGTTTGTGTGTCATCCGGCGATTGTGTCTCATCGGATAAAGTCTGTGGTGTGACAATGACATGTGCAGATGTTCCTGAGGGTGATGCTAAGGGGTCAGTTGTTGTTTTCTTACGCCGCCCTAGTTTCATCCCATGAACCATCCTGGTACCTGCAAAATAGCTGTAAACATGATATATTAAGTAAAAACATCACATGCATCATCGATATTATGACCAATATGGATTGTTTATAGAAGCTAAAGTATTTACAAAATTACAACATGACAACAATAGGAAAATAATTGATAATGATTGTCAAATAAAAGTGTTGTACATAAACCGATGTTAAACATAAATGTCAAATAAGGAGATTCATCAATTTAAGAGGTTCAACATTACGAAAAAGTTTACAATATAGCTCAACATGATAACATGAAGAACAACATAAACAAAAAGACTAAACTCTCATCTAATTACATAACACACAAAGAATGACAATCTCCTTCATCGATTTTCGCATTACATCAACAAAAGGACAAAAAAACAAAACAACAACTACTAAGAACACACATCGAAATTTAGAACCCATACATCAAGACTCTATCACACATCCAAATTTAGAACCCATACATCAACATTCTATGTCCATATCTGTATCAAAATCACTGTCAAGCTCATCTTCTTCTTCATTGTCACCCTCCATTGTCGGTTCATCTTCATCATCACATATGAAGTCATCATCCATACCAACCTTGGGTTGTACGCAGTTATCAGACTGCAAAAATTCCATTAGAATAATTTCAGCGGCAATATCATCTCGACGCAACACTACATCATCATCCATAAGCTCAGTTAGTACAACATCAGTGCTTTCCCAAATTCTTCGTTGTTGAAACTTTTCTACTACTCTCCAATTGGCACCTAACTTCGTATCATGCACGTAGAAAACTTGTTGCACTTGACTTGGTAATACAAACGGGTCATCTTTATACCATCGACTTCGTATATCAATAGTAGTGAAATGTGGTTCGACACGCAAAGTTCTGTTACTACCGGTGTTATACCATTTACATTGGAATAAAAAAACACGGTGCCTAAACAAATATGTCATTTCCCAAACTTTGCAAATGTAGCCGTAGAACTTTATGAATTGGCCTTCATGGTCCCCTTCCACTACCAATCCACTATTTTGAGTTTTATGACGGTTGTCACGGTCGCAAGCATGGAATCGAACGCCATTACAAATGCATCCCGAATATGTGTTCACTAAGCTGTTAGGACCATTTGCCAGTGACCACATCTCATCGGTTGCTTCGGGTGACTTGTTTTGCCGCAATTGGTTCATCTACATAAGAAAAAACTGTCATGTTATTATTTTTGACATAACTTAAGTTGATGTGTAAACTACATTATAAGGAATTTTAGCATACGCGATCTTTGAACCATTTAAGAAATTCTTTGCATTGTATCTTGGCAATGTCGCATGCCTTTTCATGTTGTTGCTACAACAACATCTTGTGTTCCCTACGTAGGACAATGTAATTCATGAGTAATTTGAAGAATGATTACTAAAAAAAAGTATATAGGTCACATATAGTATGTCACAAGTTTGACGCGTACTCTAGATATTCTTCCACTTCTAAGCTGTTGTGTTAGACAAACCAATGAGCCCTTTCACGGTTGGCTACAAACACATCAATTTCCCTTGTTAGTAGACCAAACGGAAATCGCCAACCCCGAGCCATTGTCACCCCCATCATAGTTCTGTTATTCCTTATTAAACTTCGTTTCAACGCCGTCTAAATACATTGAACAAAACGTCAAACACTCTTTTGAAATGTAAGCCTCTGTAATGGAACCTTCTGGCCGAGCTTTATTGCGAACAAATCCTTTTAGAAGTCCAAGCATCCTACATGGCAATATGATTTGAATGTTAATGTTTACATTATCTACTATATGTAAATAAGGATGTTCGGGAACTCATGGTATTATCTCTCAATGGGATACATCCATCGATATTGCATACGCCCTCTAAGCATAGCCTCATGAGGCAAATGAATTGCCAAATGGACAATGACATCAAAAAACGCAGGAGGAAAAATCATCTCAAGCTTGCAAAGTATAAGTACGATTTGTTCCTCAATTTTCTCCAAATCAGTCACCCTCAATGTCTTTGAGCACAACTGTTTGAAAAAATTTCCCAACTCAACAAGTGTGGCCCCAATCTCCTTGGAAAGGTATCCACACATCCCAATTGGAAGTAGTCATTGTAAAAGGACATGACAGACATGAGTTTTGAGGCTAGCTAATTTTCTACCACAAGCGGTGACACAGTTGGATATATTTGATGTATAGCCATCAGGGTACTTAATCGATTTCAAGAAATTACAAAAACCTTGTCTCTCTACCAGGGACAGTGTGTACGATGCCGGAGGCTTCTCAAATAAGCCATTGGAATGCCTGTTCAGGTGTAACTTCTTTTGTATCCACGTGTCTTCTAGATCCAAGCGTGCTTTATCCGTGTCCTTGTTCTTGCCATCAATGCTCAGTAGTGTCCCGAGTAGATTGTCACATATATTCTTCTCTATGTGCACGACATCAAGGTTGTGTCGAAGGTTTAGCATTTTCCAACAGGGTAGGTCGAACATAATGCTTCTTTTTGTCCAATTAGAAGGTGTATTTTCTGACTGTTGTCTTTTCGGTTGTTTGGATGCTTGCCATATGGCCTGTATGTCCCCGAATCAATTTTCTACAATATTTGTTCTCTCAATAATTCCACAGGTTTGGACCGATGCTCATTTTGACCATTGAAGAGCTTATTTCTTCACCAAATATGGTCCTCAGGCAAGTGGCAGCGGGCACCCATATATGCCATCTTACTTCGCAAACGCTGAGACGATGCATCCATGTTACAATTAGGCAAGCCAAGTAACCTTTTGTAGTCCAACCAAACATGGTACCATATGCGGGGAAATCATTGATGGTCCACATGACTGTTGCATGCATTTTAAAAATTTGACCATTTGAGGCATTATATGCTTGCACACCATGCTCCCACAAATTCATTAACTCCTCTACTAATGGTTGCAAGTAAACATCAATGTCTCTTCCAAGGGCGGATGGACCGGGAATAAGCATTGACATCATCATAAATGACTCTTTCATACACTTCCACGGGAGGAGATTGTAAGGCATTAAAAGTACGGGCCACATGCTATACGATGTGCTCATATTTCCAAACGGATTGAAACCATCCGTGGCAAGCCCCAACCTTACATGCCGAGGTTCCACAGAAAACATAGGATGCTGCATATCAAAGTCCTTCCATGCCTGACCATCGGCTGGATGCCTTAACATTCCATCATCCACACGCTTCTCTTTTTGTCATCTCATATCTACAGGGGTTTCTTTCGACATGTACAATCTCTTTAACCTCGGTGTCAAAGGAAAGTACCTCAATATTTTGTGAGGAATCTTTTTACCATTCGCATTGTTAAACTTGTATCTAGACTCCTTACATGTAGGGCAATTATCCAGTTTTGCGTTGTCCTTCCAAAACAAAATACAATCATTCTTGCATGCATGAATGGCCTCATATCCCAAACCCAATTCACGTAAGAACTTTTTCGATTCATAAAGGGTCCATGGAACAGTTTCATCACACTTTGGGAGAATGTCTTTGAAAACTTGCATAACCATATCGAAAGATTTGTTGCTCTATTTCTTGTACACCTTAATATAAAGCATCTCAATAACGAAGGACAACACGGAAAACTTTTCACACTCCGGGTACACTTTGCGTCGAGCATTATCAAACAACCTAATGAACTTTACTAAATTTTCTCTCTCCGAGCTATTAGGTTCTTCGTCGATATGATCATCCATGAGGCCACTTATGTAAACATCTTCCAACATAGTAGGCAACTCACCCAAATTATCGTCAATGCCAAAAATTGCAGTTCCACCTCTTTCACCAGCATCGTTTAACACACTAGGTTGATCATGACGCAATGGAACACGTTCCCCGTGGTGTATCCAAGTTCTATAAGAACACGCGATTCCTCTTCGAATAAAGTGCAGTCATACAACTTGTCGACTATGTTTTGTGCCATTCAAACAATCGACACATGGACAATGAATGTCATTGTGTGGGCCTAAATCCTTCGTAGCAAAGTCAATAAATGACTTAACACCTTGTTGGTACTCTTTACTTTTCAACCTATCACTTATCATCATCCAACTCTTGTCCATCTTTTGAACCCTACAAGTCAAGCAAAGATTAACTCGGACTTTTGAGGATGGCCATAAAAGATGACACTTATCATCATAAAGAAAATACAAACAAAATTTATTAAAAAAAAAAAAAATCACACATAATGATGTATCTTATTTATATTATTTAATAAAAATTAAAATGTCTATCACTTTAGTGAATATTATAAAAATAATATTATTTCACCAATTTTGCCTTTAATATCATTTTTGTTTTAATAATGGAGCATCAATCTCCTTGTATTGTCTTTCAAGTGTTAGATGAGACCTTTGCACTATATTTGGCAAAATTTATGAGAATAATAATACAAGACATGAGCAAATAATTGACCAAATAGCTGCACTTATTTATGATGTCTTCAACATGAACATATACTCATTACTAAAGCTGCATATGATTTTTTCCCTATTTCCCTATTTTGTAAGGCATGAAGCTGCAGATGATATTTTTCCCTTTATTAAAATTGTTACTCTTAAAAATTTCATACTAAAAAGACAATAAGGTCTAAAGTTTGATGAATTTTTTTGATCGTCCAAATACAAATTTTATTACATCGAATAGATAACTATTTGTTTGATTATCTTGATGGTATTGCCCACTAAAAATTAACATAATCAAAACTCTTTTTAATTTTATTCTATAAAGTAATCACAAGTAAATAGTTCTTTAAGTATTATTTGCCATGCATATTAATCTATTTCAGGGGTTCCTCATAGCCTTGAATTGTTCAGCATTTTCCTCATACCTCAATCTATTTTCTCTTATCTTCTCTTTCATTGGTACCATTTGTAACTTGCACTGAATGTATTTTCATTTATATCTTTTCTCATAACCACCTCAATATATTGCATTCCCTAAAAACAAGAATTTTACTCATAGCTCAAACATCATCACATGCACCAAAAAGTTGGATTTGGCAGCTCAATCTGTTCAAAATATCTACGTCTATTAACTCAATGTGAGAGTGAGAATACCAATTAAGCACATAAACATGTGGACATATATACATGTAAACATCTAACAAACTAAATTACACTTGCAACTTTATGTCTTAGAAAAGAAGCATCAACACAAAGATGTTTGTAGATAACAATGACTCAAATGAAGCAGGCAGGAAGTATCTCTTTTAAGGGACAAGAGGCAAACAAGTACATAGACATTCATGGCTTAATATGTAGATAATCTATTTCAACATAAACAACTCTAATTCATGTTAACACAAAATAACCCAAAATCATCCAAGGAAAACAAACCAACATAAAAAACTATCAAAATCATAGAACAGTAAAAAAAACTTGAACTAAGATAAAGCATCTGGAAAAAAATTTTGACCGTAAATCCAAAAGGAAAAAAAAAAAAAAAACACACAAAAAGTTGACAAATTTTCCGTAGTACTCGTGGTACTAACTCTCAATTAACTAACAAAATTGTCCATTGAAACTCCAGTCAATTTAAATAAATCTATTGGAAGTATAACTTCACAGTACTTATACATAAATTGTTTAAAGAAGTGCAATTATTAATTGTGATAATAAAATATAAATTAAACATGGTTAAAAACAAGATTGAAAACATTGTCATTTGCATGCGAAGTGATTAAAAAGGGCACTTTTATCAAGCATGCATGTTGTGTATGGTGTATACACACAAACAAAGAGGGAGATGGGGGAGTTACACTTGGGCTATTGAGTTTTCTTTTCCTTATTAAGAGGCAATGGATTTGGGTGGGATGGTCTTACAAAATGATGATGGGTAATTTCCTCTAAAACCCTTTCTTGGGCACGCCTTTGTGTTCCAAAAATCTCATAAACTTGGATGTTTGTTACATGTTTTTGGTAGGGCTTAAGATGATACTAAAAATTATAGTTAAATGAATGGATGAACAATGTCTTTAACTAAGTCTCGCAAAACCTGTGACAAAGATTGAAACTATAGAAGGAAATATGCAAATAGCTTAGTGGTTTATACCTTGACCTGTTTTGGTGTAGGTTATGGCACACTTTACTCTGCAAATATTCCTAACATAACCTATAGCTAACACCTCTTCATGAGAATTCGTAAAGTATATTATGAAGACTATGATGTCTAACCTATTTATTGGAAACAACATATACAATTGCAAAACAATGTGAAAACTTGGTTTGGTTTGGTCCTGCTATTGATGTTACAATCAATAGGACTTATATAACATAACTGAATTGGAAATATATGTGCATAATATAAGAATAGTTTCAGCAAATGTGCAGCAGATATTTGCAATCATATGCAATGATCCACTATTTACATCATAAACTTTGAGTATACAAAAATGTGAGGGTGTTTTTTTATGAGGCAACTCTTATGGGAAGCTTCTTATTTAGAGGAGGAAACAAAATACAGAGAAGGATCAAATATGAGAAGACTAAATGGAATATCTTGTTAATTTTAGAGGTAATGTGATATTGATGGCATGAACTTAATTGTAGTCGTGATGGTGCAAAATTAAAGACCATGATTCTGTAATGCATTTTCATGTGAAATCTACAGATCATCTATATTTTAACTCAACACATGCTCACTGTACTTTGTTTTTACATTGCTTTTGAATCAGAGGTTTAACTCACGGTTTAACGGAAAATTGTTCAAAACATTGGGAATAAATTGAATCAAACAAAAACAGAGTGTTGCCCTTATCCAGTTGGTATACATTATGAAGTGAAGAACATTAACTTATGGTTACAAGATGACTCAACTGATGTTGGCGTATTGCTAATCTATGAGATGGGTCGAATAGGGAAGACAACCATTGCCAAACCTATTTACAACCTAAACTTTGACAAATTCGTTTAATTCAACCCAACGGTTTGATTCATTTACAAAATAAAAATTGTTTCAAATATATTGAAAGCCTCTGTATCAAAAAAAAAAAAAAAAAAAAAAAAACCTAAATATAGAACAAAAATCATAACCCATTTACTTGTTTCTCATAAATCAAACTCATAAATCAAACTCAAACAGGGAAATAGAAGAAGGAAGAGAGAGAGAGAGAGACCTGAATCAAATTCAATGGGTGTCAGATGGTGTACCTGTGGTGGTTCGGGGGCTTTGAGTGACGGTAGCCGATGGTTAGTCGATGAGAGGAGATGACTGATGGGCTGTCGATGAGAGTGAGAGCAAGAGACTGGAGTGTTTCCTTTGGTGTATCCAACACATACAGAGAAATAAAAAAATAAACATAAAATGAAACATAGCCTAAAAATACACAGTACTATTTAATATTCTCACCAAAATTTTTTGGTTTTATTGGCGACAAAATCAATTTAGTCACTAAAAGTAATCTTCGCCTACCAAAATTTTTGTAGCCAAAGATGAAAGTAAAATAATGTTTAATTATTTGGCGACTAAACTATTTTAGTAGCCAAATATTTTTATATGACGACTAAAAACTTTTTTTCGTTGTTGAAAATAAATATTTATCGACAAGAGATTAGTCGCCAAACATTAATACCAAACATTTTGCAAGATTTTTACCGACTACATATTTTTAGTAGGCAAAAATGAGTTTACGGCAACTAAAAAAATTTAGTAGTCAAAAAACAAAACTAATGCCAACTAAAATGTTCATTAGTCGCCTATTACGGCAGTTTTTAGCGACTAATTTGTTTTTTAGTCGCCAATAAGTAATTTACAGTGACTAAAAAAATTTAGTAGCTAAATTTTAGTCGCCAAAGGTATGAGTTTTGGCGACTAAATTAATTTCGGTCACCAAAATTGGTCGCCAAAAGTGCGAATTGTTGTAGTGTATATTTGACTATGAATTTTGAATTTTATTCAAAATAAGGACAATTAAAGATACCATTGCTCAATTTTGAGGGCAAAGTAGTCAATTTGATAAAATATAAACTAATTTGACAAAAATAAGTGTCAAAAAAATATTTTAAAATTTTTAAAAATTATTTTTACTTACGAAAGATAAAATTATATAAAATTGATAAATTTTTTACACATTTATTTATTTATTTATTTAATCAATTTAATTTTTATTATGTGTTTAAATGATGATCATGTAATAGGTGTTGTTAGATTTTAATGTGTAATCGATACATTTAATATATGAAATATTTTTAGTTTTAGATTTTTTATTTATTTAATGGATTGGTTTAATAATGATATTAAAGTTGTCACCATATTTGACTTTTGAAAAAATAGAAACTAGTTTAATGAAAATAAAAACAACTGCCTATTGCATGATCATCATCCAAACACATAATAAAAATTAATTTGACAATAAATAAATAAACACATAATAAAAATTAATTTGATAATAAATAAATAAATAAATGTGGAAAATATTTATCAATTTTAAATAATTTTATCATTAGTGGGTAAAAATAATTTTTAAAATAATTTTTTTACATTTATTTTTGTCAAATTAGTTTATATTTTTATCAAATTGACGACTTTGCCATTGAAATTAAGTAATGATATTTTCAATTATCCTTATTTGGAATAAGATTCAAAATTTAGGCACAAATATGTCACAATTGAAAAGTCAGAAACCAAAGTGATACAAGTCCCAAAGTATAAGGGGCCATTAGCGTAATTCGCCCAAAAAAAAAAAATTCATAGTTTATGGATGAAAACAAAATTATTCTAAAAAAATTTGTAAAATTCATTAAGAGTATCTCCAATGCTTACTCTTTTTTTCTTCTTTTTTTTTTTTCATTAAATTTGAGTAAAGATCTAGGTTAAAATTTTCATTTGATACTAAGTATTCTAACGCTAAATTTTTTATTTTTATTAAACAACTGGTCGACTAAGAGGACAACTAGGAAGATGTTTGGGTGGTTGACCTGCTTAGTGTAGATTTTCTTCAAATTTTCTCCAATTCAGTCGCCTATTCGGTTGTTCGACAGATCGTCCACTTGGTTGATCGGGCGGTCATCCACCAATGGTCATCTGCAAGATTTGATAGAAAATTAAACGCTCACTTAATTTGATAAAAAAAAGTAAGACTCCCTTCATTTGATACAAATTTAATAAAACAATTGGAATATCGTTTTTATTAAATTTTTGTCAAATTTAAATTTAATAAAAAAATTTGAGTTTGAGTTAAAGATGGTGTAACACGGTCGCACACCTTACTACCCAAAAAATAAATAAATTATGGATTAGAGTTTATAAAAAAGTTTATAATAGCGTTTGGTAGAGTTTTCTAAATATGATTTAAGAATATGAGTTGTATTTTGAGTTTGTGAGTTTAAGAATTATGATTTGAATGTGAAAAATTTGTTTGATGAATGAGTTTTGAAAAGAATTTTGAATTGAGTGAGGAATTTTTGATATGACATATGATATTTTATACAAAAACCTATAACTCATAATCAAACACACAATTTAAAATTCTATTCAAAACTCATAAATTTTTTTTAAAAATTCTAATTTTTTTTATTTAAAATATAAAAAATAATAGGTGGCAATTGTTTAAAAAAAATACACTATTCCGGTTATTCGGCTGGTCAACCGGTCGGATGTCCGGAGAGGACAACCGGTTAGTTAAAATTTTTTCGCCTTGGAAAGAATTTTTGAAAGTGAGTGGGAAATTAATTTTTAAAAACTGTAAGCAAACGTCAAACACAAATAGAAGGGTAGAAATATATTTAGAGAATACAACCAAACACAATCTATGTTTTTAGAGTAATGCTAAAAATCTATGGCTCTGTTTGGTGGTTTTTTTTTTTTTTTTTTTTTTTTTTTGTTTTTCATGTTTTCAGTATTCTGTTCTTCTATCATTTCATTCTCTTTCTTTTTGCTCAAGCTTTTGTGTTGGGTTTTGTAAGAGAAGAAGTTGTCTTTGTCTTTTGATCAATTCCACATCCTTCCTCACATGATGTCCTCCCCTCCTAATTTTTTTGTTGTTGTTGTTGTTTTTTTTTTTTTTTTTTTTTTTTTTTTTTTTTTTATGATATAAAAAAAAAAAAAAATTTTAAAATTTTTTTTTTTTTATATTTTTTAAAATAGTTTTTGAATTGTATGTTTATTTATTTGAATTTTGTAATTTTATATCATATCAAATGTCACATCAACAATTCCCACTCAATCAAACCTCTTTTCCAAAACTATTTTCAAAACTCTTTACCAAACAAATTTTCAACACTCAAATCATAATTCTACAACACACAAACTCAAAATACAACTCATACTCTCAAATCACATTTACAAAACTCTACCAAACGCTACCTATGTTTTTAGTTAGAGTAATGCTAAAAATCTTAAAAAATGTATTAAAATTTTTATCAAATACCTCACATAATATGAGGGTCACATGAGATTTACATAATGTAAGTCCTGTAAGTCCTATATCGTGGTTTTGTTTATCATAATTTAAAAAAATCAAAAAGTCACTATCATATTTAACTCACATCATTTTATTTAAGTCACATCACTTCTCTATCACATCACTTCAAACCAACTCATACTTCATAAAAAGTCAAAAAAATACACTTATTTAGATCATCCCAAACCATCCTATAAATATTTTGGTATTTAATTTTTTTTTAAGCTAAAAAAAATATAAAAAAATATAAAAAAAAAAATCTATATCTATATATGCAAAAAGAAAAAGAAACAGAAAAAGAAAGAAAGCCCGCACATCTCTTTCTCGATCTCTCTCGTTTGTAGCACGCCGGCGGACTCTCTCTCTCTCTCAGCCGAAACTGATAGCCTTCGCCGCCGATTGATCTTCGCTGAGTCTCTCAACTCACTCACTCACTCACTCACTCACTCACACTGAGTTACGCTCACTAAAAGGTATTGATTTCAACTCATCTTTGCTTTCCCTTTCTTCAAGTCTTTTGGAACTTCTCGTGCTTCAAACTTTCCAGTAACTTTTATTTTCTTTTCCCTGGATATATTTTGATTTTAGGGTTTGAATTTGTGTAAAAGCGTTGAATTTAAGCTTCTTGGGTGGAAATAGGGTTTAGGGTTTTGGGCATAAATATCCAATCGTGGCTATACTTCATGCATTTTATTAGGGTTGTGTCTGATTGGATACTGTTATGCGACTTTCTTTGATTGATATGGTGTGAACATGATATCAAATCCAAGTGCATTAGAGTAGGATAGAGTAAAGATGTCAAAAACAAGAGCAGCTAATGCGTTGTTTGTTTTTGAAGGCATAAATGGAGGTTGAATTGATTCGTGTTATGAAGATTTGGGTTTTTAATATGGTTTTCTCCTGAAAGGACATGGGATGTATGTGTTGAATATCTTTATATGCATTGTTGATCCTATCTCCTAACTTAACCTTTTGGGACAATTGATGATCTCTGAAATTTGGGTCCATAAGGTTTTGGTTCAAGTTTTGTAATCTATGTTTGCTCTAGGGTTATGCTTATATTTATGTACACTGATATGTTTGTGTTTCAATCTCTACACGTGTGAGACCAGTCACAAGTGAGGAGAGAGTGGTATAAGTAGGCGGTGGGATTGGTCTCCTGGGATTAGTCGAGGTGCGGGTGAACTGGACCGGACACCCAGTTATTAAAAACAGAAATAAAAAGAAAGTGTTATATTCAATTGCATGTATATTGTACTGTGGTGTGGGCACCTGTGAATCAAGTGCAATAGTTGTAATGGTGAAGAGTCAATACGTGAGACTAGAAAACCAAAGCCACTTTTCTTTCAAGTGAAATTAGTCTTGAAAAGTTCTACGGGTAAAATATTTTCATTATTTTTTTTTGATAAATTAAAAAATATATATTTTTTCATTCTTTTTGAATTGCTAAATATATCTATGGATGTTTTATTCTCTTAAACCCTAAGATTTCTTATTGTCTTGCCCATGTAAAAAGTAAATAAAAAGTTGCATAAGAACTCTCTCTCTAAATCAGGATACATCCAGTTTAAAGATATAAAAGGCCCTTGTTGATGGTATTGAAGTGACCATCCTGTTCCAGTAGGGTGGGTAGTCACGTTGACATTATTATCCTGGTGGAGTTTTGTTGAAATTTAAGAGGGGAGTTACCCCCCACCCCAAAAATAAATAAATAAATAAATAAAATAATTGACTGGGAAATTTTGAATTTTGGAGAACTTAAAAAAAAAAAAAGTATATTATTTAAATCTCATCACATCATCATATTTAAATCATCACTCACATCAATCACATCACATCAAAACCCAACCCAACCCAAAAATTAATAATAACAAAAAAAGCACTTTTTTTAGACATCCCCAACCAACCCTTACTCTTCATTTTATTTGAATGCTTGTGCCGTGCCCTTTTGGCTGAAATCACCTTAATGATTTACGTAGTAGTAGTGATACATTGGTGTACCAAATTGACTGCACATTGTTGGAAAATAATACTGATACATGATTGGTAACTTGGATGTGGTTGTGGAGGTTCTTCTGGCTGGAAGTGAAATATTTTTATCCAATTCAATGGCATAATGGTGGAACATATAATATTACTGTCTTTAATTATTATTATTATTATTATTTTTATCATACATGTTTTGTGCAGGTTTGAAACCATCCCATTTGGGCATTGCATTTGAACTGTTTTATTTTTTGTAATCTTATTGCATTGTTTCGTATAGCTTACAGCCTCACAGAATTGAGAATACTTGGGTAGACCTAGTACTTCCATCTTCAAGCCAGATATTTCGGTGCATGTTGTTGTGAATGTCAAAGTCTCAAGAATGAGAAAGATTAAAATTGAGAGATGTAATCATGGAAGCATGAATTTGCTCTCTTCTTTTATTTAAGCGGAGATTTTAGAAATGTAAAATTATTGAAAAGTTTCTGTGCTAAATTGAATGATCAAATCATGCAGGAGGGCCCAAATGTTTTGTAGTTAAAATAGACCAATTTGTTTATATGTATATTGAGAAACAAGTTGACTTTGATCCCTTTTTTTTTATATCTGTGATTTTTATTACCAAAAACAATCACGAGGAGTCAGACATTATAGGCCAATGGTATTGAATTTGTTGATTTTTTACTTGGAAAATTAGGTTGAAGACATTTCTCCTCTGCAAGGCCTTATCCTATATATGCACATGTATCTGCCAACATTAAATGCCTTTATAATTGAGTACTGATGTGTGAGAATAAAACATTGACTATCATGTACAGATTTGGAAAAAAAGAATAGTGATTTTGTTTTTTTTTTTGGTTTTTTGTTTTCCTCGTTTCATTCTGTGTAACTCTATGCTAATGGAAAGGTCATGTTTTCTGCAGTGCAAGGAGAGATGAATAAAAAGAAGAACCCACTTGTATTCTTGGATTTATCAATTGATGGGGATCCTGCAGAAAGAATTGCTATTGAGGTATTTCTGTAACTGGAAAACCTTGTTATATCTTTTTCTCAAGTACCTTAATCCTCACTTGTTATCATGCAAATCATGCATGCGTTTGTTGATTTAGATACTGATGAAACTGCTTTTCTGAAAATGCAGCTTTTTGCTGATAAAGTTCCAAGGACAGCTGAGAATTTTCGTGCACTTTGTACAGGTACCTTGCTGCGTGTTGTACTCAATTTTGTTTAGAATATTATTACTTGTAATGAACCCTGCCCGCCAGAGGTTCGATGCTGCTCACTCAATAGGTTTCTGAATTATTCAACTTCCTTAAGATGATTTAACAAAGAAATAAAAGCAATGAAAATCCCTGTAGACTGAAGGCAGATTAAGAATAATCAAGGCCAATATTGACAGAAGGGTTATTTATTGCCTTTTGTTCATTTTACCCAAGTGAGACGAAGAAACCTTTTCAGTCTTTTGACCAATCAAAAGTCAGTGTTTGGTTTTTCCCTCTAATTGGGTTTTGCATTTCCTGCTTCCATTTGCCTGAAAAAAAATTATTGGCTTATATCAATATATGATTTCATGAACTCCATTATTCTGTTGGTCAATGAGAAAGCATCAGCTTATTTGATGGATTTTGATGGTCTTGTATTGTGGTCCGCCGTAGGTGAAAAGGGCATTGGAGTTTCTACAGGGAAGCCTTTGCACTACAAAGGATCTATATTCCATCGTATAATTAAAGGATTTATGGCCCAAGTATGTAGCTCATATTATTTACAAATCGTTTTTGATTTGAACAATTACCTGCAATGATGTTTTCCCTTACCTTTCCAGTGCGACATTCATGCGATATATGACTGTTCTACTAATGATGGGGTTACTTGCATGATTGCATCAGTCCTAAATACTCCACATATTATCTGAAGATTTCTTATCTCCTTATGGAAGGATATTGTGCTATCTGCATGTGCAACACATATCTTTGATGCTTGGCCTTTTTAATGCAGACCTCCTAGGCAACCCTTGGTTTGTGTCTATTCATTTGAAAATTAGAAATGGTAAGTAATAGTTGGGTAGTTGAGAAATTATTGCTAAAAAATCAACAAGAAACACCGTAATAAGGGTCATGGTGAAATTAAAGAACAGTTAATAGTTAATGCCTAAGCCATGCAGCTGTGATGAAGCCTGTTTTTCCCTTGTTATGTAGTATACATGAATTGATTGATTCACATTAATGATTAGATTTCTTATGGTTAGTCTATTTTGAACTGAATATCCATGAGTTCGTGATGGTCTTCTGCATAAACTTGAAAGAAACTCGAAAGAGAGAAAAGTTTATATATATATATATATAAGTTTTATGGATTAGAATTGGAAAGATGCATGAAACATAGTGTCCTTATAGGTAGGGTTTTGGTAGTTATTTCCAACTCCTGTCTGTGTTGATATAGGATAGTGTAGCAAAGAATCTTCTGAACAAGTGGATGAACTAAATTATGTGGATGAGTCTGTTATCTGGGAGATTAAGCATATGTTATGCTCTGATTTCGGAGAGTTTGAATAGCAGAGGCATGGGTTGTCTACACGTAATTGGCAAGGGAAAGAATGCTTCTCCTCCTTTGCATCTCTTTGCTAGGAAACATTTTTTTTTTTTCTTTTACTTCTTCTATGTATATATGTCTGAAAAAATCACCCGTAATTGAATATTATTTCCTTGTCCTTGCAGGGTGGTGATTTTCAAAATGGAAATGGTAAGCTTCTTCTTCCTTGGATCTTTTTCCTTAATGAATGCAGACGCTCTATTTAATTTCCATCTTCATGCACAGACTACTAAGGCACAACCTTTTGATGGTTTGCAGGCACTGGTGGAGAAAGCATGTATGGAGGAAAGTTTGCAGGTAGATTTTGTTTGCAAGTTTGAGCTCACTTATGATGGGTCAGTTAAATGATGAGTAAGAGAATTTTCCTTTCTGAACGCAGATGAAAATTTTAAATTGGATCATAGTGCCTCCGGTCTCCTCTCTATGGCAAATAGTGGTCGGAACACAAATGGGTCCCAGTTCTTCATAATTTTCAAGCGCCAACCCCATCTTGATGGGTACATGATCTTCTATTTGCCATGGGCTTTAACTATCTTCATGCTGCTGCTCCTTTTGACTCATTATTCTTATTATTGACTCTCTTAGAGGGACCCAATTAGGATTTTGGTTTTATTTATGTTGCAGGAAGCATGTTGTTTTTGGGAAGGTTACAAATGGAATTGATGTTGTTAAGAAGATAGAACAGATTGGAACAGCAGATGGGAAACCTTCTCAGGTTGTAAAAATTGTTGATTGCGGTGAGATATCCGAAAGCAAAATTCAAGATGCAGATGGAGCAGAGAAAGGTATGAGGTTCAGGTCACTACTAACCTTATCCCAGGAATACTTAATGATGGAACATAATTGTGTCACATTTTTATATTTATTCTTTTTTATGCTTCTTTTTCAGGGAAAAAGAAAAAACCAAGTAAAGTTGTTTCCTCTGGGGATAGCGCTGATGGGCAAAGGAAGGAAAAACGCAAAACACCACTTAAAGACAAAAGAAAGAAGAGAAAAAAGAGATACTCTTCATCCGATTCCCACAGCTCCGATACAGATTCTGATTCCAATTCTTCAGAGACTGATTCTGATTCAGATTCTGAATCTGATTCATATTTGTCAAGTTCTTCCAGTGATGGAAGGCCTCGGAAAAGGAGGTCAACAAGGAGACGTAGACCCCAACATGTGAAAAAAAGAAGGGATGGACGAAAGAAGAGGTCAAGAGGTCGGCGTGATAAAAAATCAAGGGGCAAATCTAAATGGTATTTTTTTGTCAGTTACATTAAGTTCAGATTTAGTTTCTTGTATACTGTTGCATATATTTTACCCTTTGTTCACTTTGAAAATCTTGCATTATGTTCAGGAGCTCAGAGAGTTCAAGTGATACAGATGCGAGTTCAAGAAGCAGCACTGGCAGCTCCGATGAGGAAAAAGCCAGACACCCTGTTTCTGCCCGTAAAACCAGTAACTCATCAAATGCTCAAAATAAGCCAACACAGAATATTGGTATGTTCCACTTTTACTGTATGACATCCCTTGTGACATCCATTGACATGCCTTGTGACTTGACCAACATTTCAATTGATACAAATATATTTGCAAGTGAGATGGCAAGGCTTCCAGATTGAATTTTAACCATTTCTGATGGTGGTGTTCTGCTCTGCTTGTGCCTGACTGTGTTACAGATGTAGTGAATAAATCCCCCACCACTCTCCTAGGAAAAGAAACTCTCATGGAGCAGAAGAGGATGGAGGACAACTCATCTCACGAAGAGGGAGAATTTTCGAAGAAGGATGATGAACTTTTGAACAAGAGCAATGGCATGGAAAGTAAATCCAATAAAACTGCCAATCAACGTCGTTCTTCGGACAACATCAACATATCAAGGTTTTTATATTGGTTTCATTGCTTGCGTTTGTGTGTTTGCTTTGGTAGCTTTTTGTGTGAGCTAGCCTTTCACTTGCATTACAGAGTTCGGATCAACTATAATTGTTCTGAATCTTTAACTTTATGATGAACAGGAGCCCAACTCCAGGCCCGAGAGGAAGGCCCAAATCCAGCCGTAGCAGCAGTCCAAGCATGAGCCCCAAAAGAAGAACAAGCAGCCCCAGACTCCTAAATGATGGTGGAAATCCTACAGGCAGTCCTGCACACAAGGTACCTGAACCTTCTGTATCTAATCATGGTAGGGCTTTGTCAAGAAGTTGTTCTCCAAATGGGACCCCAAAACGTGTTAGAAAAGGGCGTGGCTTTACTGAACAGTATTCCTTTGCACGACGATACCGTACTCCATCCCCAGAGCGCTCACCTCGTAGGTCTTACAATTATGGTGGAAGAAATGTTCAAGAAAGGAATCATAATAGGTAAACTTGATACTCATCTATTTATTTAAATTAAGGGTGAGGCTGCCATTATCTTCAAAATTAACTCTGGTTTGTTTTAGGTATTCAAGCTATAGAAATTATTCTGATCGCTCACCGCAAAGACGCTACAGAAGCCCACCAAGAGCCAGGAGCCCTGCCAGGTTCTCTCTCTCTCTCTCGCGCGCACACACTATGGCAATGTCCATTGGCTCTTCTGATCAGCAATGCTTTCCTTTGGTATATTATTTCCTGTACTTACATCACTGTAATTTTCTGTTCCATGAACACATTATGATCGTGAGAAGTGGTAACCAAACACTAATAATAGCTGATTGAAAACAATTATATCTAATCTGAAGCTGGTCTGCTTCTTTCTCGCTGACAATCCATCCAGCTCGACCCAAATCGACTTAGGCTTAGTCCCTACTTCCAACTATTTGAGGTTGACTATGGATAACAAATTTCAAAGTTCTAGTGGATCTAATCAGAAAGAGAAGTCTTTGATTTTTTCCCCATTTCTTTGCTTTTATCCTGAATTTTTATTGTTTTTATTGGAGGATTTTTATTTTTGTTTGGAGTCATGCACGCTTACCAAGGTTCAGAATGAAGATGTCCTTTAATTGGCACACTAGGAAGTAGAGTATATGAAGTTGAAAACTATCTCCAATTTTATGAGCTCTGCTTTTCTTTCGACTTGTATATATATAGGTTTCTGAATAATAGTGGCAGCCTTGTTGACAAGGAATTAATTTTATATTTTCGTCTTTCCTAGATACCGCACCAGGAGAAGTCGAAGTAGGAGCATCTCTCGCAGCCCAAGTTCTCACCGAAACCGTGACAGAAGCCCTATACGCAGTCCTAGCCCTGTAGATAGGCGACCTGCAATGAGTGATAGGTTGAGATCTCGTTTGGGGCCTCGTATGGACGATCAGCGCCGCACTTCAAGGAGAGGAAGATCAAGTTCAAGCTCCAGGAGCCGCTCTAGATCACCCAGTACCGGTCCTAAGGTGCACGCTGAAAAGGTGGCAGCTGCATCTCCCAGCAGGTCTAGATCAAGCTCACCAGCCGGACAAAGGGGTTTAGTTTCCTATGGAGATATCAGTCCCGAAAATGGAACAAACTAGTTTCAGGGATGTTCTTCTGGTTCGCTTATCGAAGGTAGGTATAAGGCAAATGAAGGGGAAAAAAATGCTTGCCCACCCAAATTGAAATTGTATTACATTGTAATGTAATTTGATTGCTTGGTACTGCACCTTCTAGAAAGTTTTTGTTTTTTTAAGTTGGCTGATATGTGAACTTGGCAGATAAATGGGAACTGTGATATAACTCTGGAGGTGTAGGTCTTTGTGATAATGCACTTGTTTGTTTGTGCTGCAACATGAAATTCCTATGTTCTAAAAGGTTTTGACAGTGGCCCATTCATTTGTGTGTGTATGTGGAGTGGTGTTAGGTGCTTTTCATGTGATCTCAGGGCAATGAAATGCCTTTGGGACGCTGGATATCAAATTTGGAGGAAGGATAGTTGGGAATGGCGAATGGGGAAAAAGGTAATGCTGCGGGCTTCTGTGGTGATCTTTTTTCTGTTGTGTTTTTTGAAATAAAAATAATACGAAAGCGGTCATTTTCATTTTTGTGGGGGTATCATTTAAGATTTTTATTCTTCTCTTGATTAAATGTTTAATTTTTTTTTTCTTAAAAATGTTTTTTGTAAACAAATTTATCAAGAAATTATTTTTGTTAGTTTTTGTTTTTGTCATTTGTAAGAGTTGCAAGGAAAAACTTGTGTGTCACGAGTTTTAATTTTTTTGTTTTGAAAACAGTGAAATTTTCTTAGGACACTTTGTTTTTTGGTCATTTTATTAATTTATGAACATAAAAATGACTATTGTTTCTTTCTTTTAAATTCATTTTATTTAAAAATATTTTCAATAACAACAAATTAAAATGACCTTAGTTTCCTGAAAAAATTTGCTAAATGCAGTCAAAATTTTTCTTCCTTTTTGCAAAGATATTATTGTGCGCTTATTTTTATCAATATATACCTTTGCCGAAGTCCCCTGCCAAGAAAATGAAAACCCAAGGAGAAAAAAAAAAGGGAAGGAGAAAGGTGTGTATACTATCAACAATATCCACAAAATTTCACTGTAAGGTAACAATGAAATCAACAATGCCAATGACACCAAAATTTGACAGCATAAAACCATCACCATGTCAATTTTTGGCAGCCTAACTTGGTTTATACCTATTGTGAATCACACTCTGCCAAGGTTGGCATGGATTCATTCATTCCTTCTACCAACACGTTGTAAATTGACTTTCCAAAGAAGTGAAAGCTGAATAAATGTACACCTCATTTCAAGAATCAAAGAGTCTCAATAATGGTGTAATATACAGGTTACAAGTGCTCCAGCTGAGATGGAAGACCTTACCTATGAATTGCAGTGAATAGAATGATCTGATTTCTAGTTCCTCCTCAAACATACAATTATGATCTTAACAATCAAGTTGAGAATGTATAGAGTGAAGATGAAGAGTTTGAAAATCAACTATGGTTGAAATTGTCTTTATGCAAATTGGAACAAGCCCTAACATCTCTCAAATAGGTCTACCTTTGGGAACAATTTGGTCTTTGAGCCACATGTAAATGGGAACCAGTACATAATAAGTTCCTGCCATGGCACCCAGAATGAAGCGCACCAGGAACACAAATGGATTGACAGGCTCCGTGACATCCTCTGCCTTCGGACCAAGCTGCGAGAAGAAAAACACACAATTTCATAAATCCAGATAGATTTAATAAAAAAAAAACTTAGATGAGCTTCAACAGTAACTTAATCAATATAGTTAAGTGTTTGTATTACTCAGAGGTATTGTCTAGTTAAGGCTGCAAATCATTTCAGCAACACCACAAGCCAAATGTTACTACATTTTATTTATTTATTTATTTATTTGGACAACTGCTGGTACCCCAACTTTTACATATATCCTCGTTAATTATTCTGGTACAAATTCAATAGGTTCAAATTTCAGATTTCAGGGGTCGTGTCATGGGATATTTACAAAAAAAAAAAAAAAAAAAAAAAAAAAAAAAAAAAAAAAAAAAAAACCTAACTAATTTCAGCAACACAGATAAACCCAATTTGTTTGGCTATTGGATTCTGAACTCCAATTCTGTCTCTGGCCTGCAACTAGAATAATTTTACAATACCAATCCTCTTTATTATGAAACTGAGATGTAACCTTACATTCAAGCTTGAAGCAAGAGGTTAGAAGTTCGCAGGCTAATACAATGACATCAAGAATCAACAGTGAAAAAAATATATAAACTGCTCATCTAAACCCAAAACAAATCAAGATAGACAAGCAAAAGAATCATAGTGATAAAATGGATTTCGAGCACATGAAAGTATAACAATGAACAAAAAGATGTTAAAGAAAATTGATGATTCCCATTTGGGTATGCATAGAGTTTAACCCATGTTCCCTTAATCTTACCTGCAAAGGAGAATCCCCAGAAGCAGATTTGACACCAGTAACAGAACATCCCATGATCAGTCCATGGCGACGAACACCACGGTACCATTTTGGGCCAATCCTCTTCAGTTGAACATCCTTAAATCCAGCCTTCTCAAACCACTCAATGTACTCTTCCTCTTTTGGGAAGAGCATCCACACATCTGCAAAAAACCGAGACAGCGAAAATGTTGGGTACACAGGACCAATTAGGCATGCCTTCCCTCCAAGTTTCAATACCCTGTATGCTTCCTTGATGCCACGTTGTGGGTCTGGCCAATATTCTATACTGAGAAAATGCAAACATGAAATTCTTGTAAGAGAGACCACTAAGGAAGTAAAATCCCTCTTCCTCTCTCTAATTCATTTTCAAATTGGACATAAAGGACTAATCAATTTCATTTTGCAAATCTACCTTGTTATTAGTATCTAACTCAAATAAACCAACATGAATCAAACCTAGCTCAAGAACAGTAACTGAAACCACAAAATCATACTGCACGTGAAATGAATAAAATAAAAGACACAAAAAATCAAATAAAAAGGATTGAACAGGGCACTACACACCTCCCAGCAGATACATATCTATCGGCATAATCAGTACCGAATGGGAGATCCTCCGCGTCTCCTTCGACAATTTTGCATTCCTTCAATGCCTCTTTCTGCTTGGCTTTCGCAAGCTGATGCGGCGACTGATCAAGAATAGTGACATTCTTCGCATCCACACGCCTAATTATGCCCAAAGTAGTGAACCCTGTTCCTCCACCCACATCAACCACTATCAAATTCCGATCACTTAGGTCGGCCGGCTCGAGCGCATCGTCCCTCATATCCTCTGTCCAATGCCCAGGGTTTATCACATGATCATACACGATTGATAGAAACCTATAGAACCAAAATGCCTCTTTCTTGTGCTGTATAAACCTAGGTTGCTAAACCGGCCTCGATGCCGAAACACTGCATTTGGGTGCTAGGGTTTTATTGCTTCTAGCCCTAAAAGATATCAAACTGCTCTTGGGAAAACGCTTCCCATGAAAATCTGAGCCGCCAAATGTTACATTCTTTGGGTTTATTCGAGTAACGAGAGTCAGATTTTCAGCTCCGTTGAGCATTGAAGAAGCAGCCATGGAATGATCGGATAACAAAAACCCACAAATGGAAAACCACTACCAGTGGTTCTGCTCTGGGTTTAATTCAGCGATTCGAAGGTTAAGCACCAGGATTGAAGATTATACGGGAAAGCAAGACTGATTAGTATAGTAGTTCACTCACAAGTCGTGTGGCATCGTTTAAAAGTTACTATAAATTATTACATTATATTTTTTTTTAAAGAGATTTTTATTGATAAATTTTACTTGGAGGAATTTTACCTCAATAAGTCTGTTAAGAAAAATTATAATTTATTGAGTTTTATATGTTTATACTTTTATTTTATGAAATCTTTTTTTCTTGATTTACATTATTTATTAGACTATTATATCATAATCTATTATTGATATATATTATATACAAAAATAATATATATATATATATATATATATTTATTGTTATCTCTATTTTGATAGTTATTATTATTCACGTTCTTCTTTTTAATCAGTTTCATTAGCATTTGTGTTATTATTTCATCGTGCTATGGTTTCAAAACTCTCTATTTAGTAGAGTTTATAGTATCTAGTTTACACATAGTGGTGAAATAATATTATGTATATCCATTGTTGCGGTGGAATTTTATGTTTTTCCATTGTTATTTTGTGTTCAAAATTCTGTGTTGCTTTATGTTTGAAACTCTATCTCTCAATTGTTGTAAGTCGAAACTTTATTTATATCCAGACAATTTTGTTACAAACATATTCTTCAAATGTGGGTTTGGTTTGATTTGGATTGGTGGAATAGTGAAATTGTATAGATTGTTAAGGATAGTAATAATGATAAAGATGATGATGAAAATGAGAATATGAGTGATAATTTTTTTTTTTTTTTTTTTTTTTGGTTTTTTGAGTGATTGGGAGCCTTGTTTGGCAATATTACTTTAGCTTAAAAGTCAAAAATTTACTAAAAAAATAAAAAATCAATAACTTATATAAAAAAGTTAAAGATTCATTTTTCTCTTTACTGCACATCTTTTCGTAAAAAATTAAAAAGTCATTTCAAACATACTAACTTTTTCTACCTCATATTTTAGCAAAAAAGCTAAAAAATTACTAAAAAAAACTGGTTCCCAAACAAGGCTTGAGTTTTTTTGAATTCTTAATTCTATTGCTGCCATTGTTTCTATGTTTTGTCAATCAGTGTGAATGTTCACATTTCACATTATTTGAAAGTCTGATAAAGAAGTGTTGGAATATAGATATGGACATAATTATATATTTTGCAAGATATGAATGTTTACATATTATTGGTTATTTGAATAATCATTTTTTGTTACCATTAAACAATTGAAATAATTTTTTTTTTCTTTTTAATTTTGTTTTTTGTTGCAGTGTGAATGTTCACATTTGTATGAATTAGTTTTTCTAAGCTTAGTTGTATGTTAATTATAAATTGTGAACATTCACATTGTATTTTAGTATAAATTTTTTTTTTTTCAAGTTTTTTCAGAAGTTAGTTTTATATGTATATATATTACTATGTTGTTGGTTGAACAATATTTTTTTGTTACCATTGAACAATCGAAATAGCCGATTTTCACTTTTTTCAATTTTATTTTTATATTTTCACGTTGTAGTGTGAATGTTCACATTTGTATTAGTTTTTTTTTTTTTTAAAAAAACTAGTTTTATATTAATGGTAAATTGTGAACATTCACATTATATTTTGGTATAAGTTTTTATTTTTTCGAAAGTTAATTGTATGTTTATTATTTTTGTTAATATGCTTGTTAATTGAACAATCATTTTTGTTACTGTTGAACAATTGATATATTCGATTTTCACTTTTTTCACTTTTGTTTTATACTTTCACGTTGTAATGTAAATGTTTACATTGGTATGAGTTATTTTTTTAAGGCTAGTTGTATGTTAATTATAAATTGTAAACATTCGCATTGTATTTTGGTATGAATTTTATTTTTTCGAAAATTAGTTGTATATTTATTATCTATTATGAACATTCACATTGTACTTTAGTATTTGTTTTATTTTTTCAAAAGTTAGTTGTATATTTGTTATTTATTGTAAACATTCACATTGTATTTTGATTTTCATTCAGATTTTTTGGTGTTATTTTAAAATTTTTCAAATTATAAAAGGGTTCAAAATTCATAATTTGAGATTTTCTTCATGAAATGCGAGATAGATTTTCTCCATGGAATAAGAGAAATATTTTAATCTTTGGAATGAGAGAGAGATTTTCTCCATAAAATAAGAAACTATTATTATGTATTAGTTTCAAAATATAAATATGTACAAAAAATTAGAAAGAATGATTTGACCATATCACATTAAACAATATTTACTGGAATACTCAAAAATAATATAAGTTAGATGAAATAAAATATTTAGAAAGATGATTTATCAAAAAATGACCATTTTTTTGATTAAATAATGATTTATTTTGGAAAATTTAATTTTTTTATAGTACAATTATTATATTTTAAAATTATTAATTTTTTAAGAAATATCAATTATCATAATTATATTTTTTGTATTATTAATAAATTTAAAAGAAGAGCAAAGTAATAAATTTATATTATTTTATTTCTTAATTTTTAAAAAGTGATTAATATTTTAAGACAATAAAAAATAAAATAAGAGATTAATATTTTAGGACAGTGGGAGTATTAAAATACAATAATGCTTTTTTTTGTTCAAAAAATACAATAATGTTTGGGAGCTTTAATTTGAGAGCTCTAATGATGTGGAGAATGTTCATGTGATATAGGGGTCCACACTCCCTTTTCTATATCTCTTTACTATGTCTCTCTTCCATCTCATTAGAACACCCATTAGAGCTACTATTTTAAAGTTATGTATCACTACTCATTAAAATAAGGCTATTTTCAAAACGGGCCTGAGACCAACAATGGAGAGAGAAAAGAAAAATTATTGAATAATCCTGGACACCACGTGATCATATCCGAGACTAATTACAATGACTTAATATAAAATTAATGGTAATCCGTGCTATGCACGGGCAAGTAACAAAAGGTGGTAAGCAATACTAAATATATTAAAAATTAATAACAAATTTCTATGATATTAATTTAGATAGGTACTTAAATAATAGATTTAATTAACCTCAACTAAAAAAGAACGGTCAGAGTGATATTCTATAAATATAAGATAAAAATAAAAATAAATTAAGTTTGAATTTGAAGAAAAATTATAAGAATATAGAAAGTGAAAATTAGATAAATCTTAAAAAATGAATAAACTTAATTGAAAACCAAGAGTAAGAGTAGATCCTGTAAATATAAGATAAAGATTAAAAAAAAAAAATCAAGTGTAAATGTGAAGATAAATTATAAGAATATAGAAAGAGAAATTTAGATAAATCCTAGAAAAATGAGATAGAGAGAAATTTAGTAAATATCAAATGAAGATTGAAAAAAAAAATCAAAGTTGAAATTTAAAAATTCAAAAATAAGATAAGATAAACTATAAGAAAAACAACATCTAATATAACTCTAATAATAGAAGAACTGAATAGAATAGTAGTTTAAAAATTAGATAAGAGTAAAATGCCACCTATAATTTTTTTTAAATTTGTAAAAAAAGAACTCAAAAATAAGAACCGTAGTAAGTTAAAAGTTATATAAAAGTTAAATGCAATCTATAATTTTTTAAAATTTAAATTTTGTGTAGTTAAAAAATAAACATTTATGTTATCTTATTATACAAATTTTAACTCTATTTTTAATAGTTTTTGTATTCTAAAGCTATTTAATTACAAAAAAAAAAAAAAAAATCAAGGATCACTTTTTTATTTTTTTAAATTTGTTTTGCGTCTATAACCTATAAATTTCAACAACTTTGGTATTTTGAAGCTACTAAATTAAAAAAAAAAAAAAAAAAAATAGCGTCACTTTTTTTTTAACATCATAGTTAGTTTTATTTTTACTTTATGTTATATGATAATATAATCATTCATTGTAAATAATAAAGTCTTAACCATAGAACAGGTATGACATGAATATTTCTATGGCAGTGACACATGAATATAAAATTCAATAATCATAGAAAAAAATTTCTTACCTATGATTTTTGTCTAAATACGTAAAACATATTTATTCAAATTAAATTTTAAAATTTTGATCATTAATATGTAATGTGTTTATAATTTCAACACAAACATAGTTGAATAATAATTTTGTTTATAAGAAATTAACCAAACTTTTATTGAAATATTCACATATTGAATCCAATCTGTTTAAAAATTACATGACATTCAATAATGTAATTGAAATTAACTATTAAATATTAATTAAGTAAAAAACATATATATTGAGTTTTTGCTCTTCGAATGGATCCAAATGACCTTGTCTACAATTGGTTTTCGTTATATATATATACATAAAGAGTATTATGAGTTGAAAACAAAGTAATTTATTTGTATATTCATTAAGAATTTTGAAATCCAACCTTGTGCTTCAATTATTCTTTTGCTTCAATTATTCTTTTGTGCAGTTGACTCTTTATTGCAAAAGATAAACCTATCATTTAAAAACTTATCCTACTCACTACATATATGCAAAGAAACAAATTTAAACTCATGAAGATCTCAAATAAAAAAAATAAAAATATAAGTAAAAATATTTTAGAACTACTACATAATTAAGTTTATTTTTTCTGAATTTAAATTGAGTGCCCTCCTTATATATTACAATAAAATCGAACACATAATTAATATAATTGAAGAACAAAATATAATAAAAAATAAATGAGATTGAATAAAAATTTCTTTCAAACTCCTGAATGTGTTACAAATACTCTTCTCGATTGGTACAATTTTTCTTTAAAAAAATGGGTGAACTCCAAATGCATGACAAAACATCACTCTTTGTATTGATCTTTTAGCTCTTTGTTGCCATTGTTACTTTTTTTCTGTACGTTGTAGTTGTAAAAATTTTAAAAATTGAATAATAAATTTTGAAGACATAAGTGCATCTACTACATTATTATAATTTCAACAACTAACTTAGATTATGAAGAAAAAAAAATTAAATACACCAAATAAACTAAAACTAAAACAAACAAAAAAATCTGCAAAAGAAAAAATAGAGCAAAAAACATAATATGAGATTTCAAATATATATTTCTTTTCACATAAGAAAAATCTAGCATAATTGGTTAAAGTACCTGTTTAATTTCTCTGTAGGGTTCTTCTGTTATTTTTGCCCAATTTCATATTTTCATGGAAGTAAGATTTTGAGATTTATAATTTAATTATTTTTTTTTTTTTTTTGAAATATCTTTGAGTAGGATATAAATTTGATGAAGGAATATGAATTAGAGTTAAACTCATCTTTTATCTATAAATATTTTGAAAAAAATCCTATCCATATAATATTATATATATCCAAAAAGTGAAATAAAATATATTAAAAAAAAGAAAAATAGAATGAGAGAAGAATAGATGTGACACATAGGAAAAAGTTTGATGAGATATTAGGATTGAGAATTTGGAGTTTTATATATTCTAGTCTCTTCATCAATTAGAAATGATAGAGACCCATTCTTTTTTGACTTTCACAACCTTCCACAGACATATGTCAATGGGTGATAGGAAAGAAAAAAAAATAAAAAATAAAAAATAAAAAGTTCATCAATCCCAATACATTAGAGATAATAGAGATTAAGAAAAAAAAGAATCTCAATCTTTTTTCCTTCATCAATTACAACGCATGTGGAACATTGCACCCAGACCAACCAATAACTTCTCCACTGAGAGAGTGAGCGAAGAAACGAAGCACAGCATTATCTTCCTTTTTTTTATTTTTTATTTTTTTCAGGTTGATTGTGGTGATTTTCGGGTATAACTATCAGTGTCGTCCTCGTGTCTCGTTCTGATTATGACACGTGGTTGCCGTAAAAATATTTTACAGTAACTGCTGCTACTGTCGTGGGCCTCCTAAGTCATTTGGGCCTTCTCATCGTCTTTGTGGAGAAATGGGCCGTGAACTCAATCTTCATGGCCCTTTAACGCCGAAAGTAGCTTTGCACCAAAAAAAGATTATAGTGAAGAAAATTGTTTTCTTTTTGTTTTCAGTCATTTTTTAAAATATGTTACCCAAAGTTTTTATTTTCTAAATACGTCTAATCTATATAAATTTAAAATATATAATATTTGTGAAAATAAAATTTAAAAAAAATTAACCAAATATAAAAAAAATAATGAAAATTTGATGTATTTCATATTTTGAGATCACTGAATTTTTAAATATTTTTGTACAATTTTTTTACTTTTTAAGTATATTAATATTGAATTAATATAAAATTTAAAAAATAATTAATTTTTTTTTAAAAATTATTAAAAATATAAAAATACGAATTGAAAACTCACAAAAAGCCAGATAGATATTCTGGGTGTTCGTGAGAATGCAAGCCCATGTCCAGCACTTTACGGGCTGATTTTCAAGCGAATGTCCGGGACTTTGTTTGGGCTGATCCAATTCTAACTGCTTTCCAAAATTGATCTTAAAAAAAAAGACTGGATTGGGCCAACGCGCAAGAAATTATTTTTCTTCTGTTGTGTTTGGATTTTTTTATTTATATTTTGCTTACTTTTTAATATATATTTTTTAATCCAAACACAAACTTAAAAATAATTTGAGAGAGAGAGAGAGAGAGAGAGAGAGAGAGAGTTATAGAAAAGCCTAATTAAAAAAAAAAGGAAGAGCAATGGATACAAGAATGATTTATGCACCAATTTAATTTATTTTCACACTCATCATATGCATCATAACTTTTCACTTTAAGAAAAAAAATATTTCAACATCTGCGTGTAAAAAGAAATTTAGTAAGTGTATTTAGTGACTCTTTTATTTGTGACTCATAACATTCTTGAATTAAAATAATCTTGAATTAATGAGTGATAATTTAATTTAATTTAGGCACAACAGAAAACAAAGCAGTGAGTCAAAATAGTGACCCCGTATCCCAATTTTAAACATATCATTATCACAACAATATTTTATTATGAAATATTTATTTTTAAAAAAAAAATCGATTTATACACCAATTTTTCAAAAGAAATAGAGAGCATTGCAGGCATGGCCTATGCAGTTCACTTCTACAGAAGAGGCCAAAGGAATGTAGATGTAGGCTATATTTATTTAAGGAATTGATTAATTAATTACACCTCGATTAACATAACTATTAGATTAATTACTCTAGATTAAGGTCCCCCACTAATACACAGTCTAGATACTAGTAAGATAGTTCAATTGGGGTTTGATCTTATCAAAATCAGAGCAAAATATTAAACAATCACTAATTAAAAACAATTGGACTATAATTAAGTTATATTTAGAGCCAAACCTATCGTCATCATGATCATAAACGTGTACTATGAACATGGGATTACTATAACTATAACAAGTGCATTGACATTCGAACTTAAGTAATAGATATTTCATAGATAACTTAACTACTGCAACAAAGTTATAAATATATCATTAGAGTGAGAAGAATTATTTACCAACTGCTCTTATGGGGGAGAGGGAGAGAGAGAGAGAGAGAGAGAGGGGCATAGGCCATGTGAAGAGAGCATGCATCGATGAGAAAGCCCATTGCTTTTGGCAGTTAGGCTACGCTTCCCAAGCATAGTGGAAAGCAAACCAGAATGGGGGTGACCATGGCCCCCCGAATTTTGGAAATTTACATTTGCACCTCTATATTTTATGATATTTGTAAAATATGTAATAGGATTGTCTGTTCATACTTTGAAAAAAAAATTTCTACATCTTTATTTTATTATTTTTTCACAATATATGATAAGGTATTCTTTAGCTATTTCACATGATGCTTAACTCTCGTTGGGCAAGTGATTTTTTTAGTCAAAAAGTCAAAAAATTATTAAAAAGTCAAAAAGCAAATAATTTATACCAAAAAGTCGAAGATTCTTTTTTCTCTTTACTTTTTGTACATCTTTTTATAAAAAGTCAAAAAGTCATCTCAAACATACTAGTTTTTTTTACATTATATTTTAGCTAAAAATTTAAAAAGTTACTAAAAAAACATGTTCCCAAACGAGGCATAGTATCAATATAATCTAATTTATTTATTTATGAAAAATGTTACTAATCATGAAAGTTTATTCCAAAAGTTATTTTGAAAATGAAATGGATGGTATAGAATTAAGTTGGTGGGATGTGAGTTATACTATGATTTTAGGCCTCGTTTGAGGACAGACTATTTTAATAATTTTTAAATTTTTTAGCTAAAATCTGAGGTAATAAAAATTAGTCTGTTTAGAATGATTTTTTACGAAAATATGTGTAAAAAAGAAGAGAGAAAATAGAATTTTTGACTTTTTTTATATATCTCATAGGCTTTTTGATTTTTTTGATAAATTTTTAACTTTTAGACTAAAAATGTTACATGCCAAATGAAGCCTTAGTCCATAGATGTACTACTACCCTGAGTACATTTTTGGATAATTTTCTATATATGTAGCATTGTTGTTATTTACAAAAGATGCCCATTAAATCAAAAAAGTATGTATACTTTTTATTTACTTAATATTATGGAAAAATAACCCAACAGGGAAACTTTTTGAAAAATAAAAATAAAAAATCAAATTAGTGGAAAATTTTACAGTGATGCTACGTAGCTCGAATCCGAGCTTCCCTGAATCCCTCGAATTCAAAATGACGTCGTTTCATCGTTTTGATTTTTTTTTTTCAATAATGCAGAAAAAGAAAAAGAAGAAGAAGATGAGAGTAGCAGAGAGAGAGAGAGAGAGAGAGGAAAAAAAAAACATCAACAACATCATCAAATCTTCATCAACATCATCATCAACAACCATTCAACCACATCATCAACAACCATTCATCATCTTAATCATCAACAACATCTTCATCACCATCACCATCATCATCATCAACACATTTTCAGAAAAAAAAAAAAAAAGGGCTTCGATCTGAAAAAAAAAACGAGCTAAGGAGATCGACGATCGACCCTCTCTCTCTCTCCATTCCCTCTTCCCCTCTTTTCTCTTTCTCTTCCCTTCTCTTCTTCTCTCTTTTCTTCCTATTTCTCTTTCACTCCCTCTGTTTCAGTTTCAGACTGCATAAGGAGAAAAAAAAAGAAAAAAAAAAAAAAGAAACTTCGTTTTGGGCAGTCGGGGGATTCGAGGAAGCTCGGATTCGAGCTACAAACCATTTTTCAAAATTTTATACATATTAATAATTAAGGGCTGGTTTGGGATGTGCTAAATAAGTGCACTTTTTGATTTTTTATTAAAAAAAATATGTAGAAAAGTAGAGAGAAGATGTTGATTGATGTGACTCAAAAAAGATAAAAAGATAAAAAAATAGACTAAAATAGATTATGCCAAACAAGGCTTAATTTTGTATATTTTTCATGAATATGTACTTTTTATTCTTAACTTCACTGACGTGTAATAATAACCCCTAATATTATTTCATTATTAGTTAACTTTAGAAATTACTTCCTTTTTTTTTTTCATAAATTACTCTGTTCATTCTTATATAAAATATTATCTTCTTATAGTAATGTACCAATACATAAAAACAATTACATACATACTTTGGCCCCCTTAAGTATAATATCTGATTCCGTCTCTGAGGCAAACTTTCAATTGGTTCATTTCGATAACAACACAACGATGTTACTTATTTAAACAACAAATAAAAAACAGTGATGCTAGGGAGCTCGAAAACAAGCTCCCCCTAATCCCCCGAATTCCATTTTTTTTTTTTTTTTCTTCGACAGGAAGAAGAAGGCGGAGGGGCAGCAGAGGGGGAGGGGGAGAGGGAGGGGGACTGGAGGGGGCCTAGAAAATGGGCCGGAGGCGGAGGGCTGGAGGTCGTCGGCGATGGAAGAGGCGACGAGGCATGGCGCGGCGACGGAGGGCAAGCCGTCATGACGGAGGGTCGACGATGGCGATCGGCGACGGATCTGCGACGATCGTGGTGGCGGGCGGCGACGATCTCTCTCTCCTCTCCTCTGCTTCTCTCTCTCTCTCTCTCTCTCTCTCTCCTCCTCTCCTCTCCCTCCGCTTCTCATGGGAAATGGAAGAAAAAAGAAAAAAAAAAATCCCCAAAACGACGTCGTTTTGGGGATTAAGGGGATTAGGGGGAGCCAAATTCGAGCTCTCAATCATTATTCAATAAAAAATAGAAATCTAAGAAAATATTTTAGATTTAAAATATATACATCAAATTCATTCAATTTATATCATAAAAAGTTAAATTTATGACATATAAGAATTTTAAGGACTAAATTCTTTCGTTGTTAGAAGGATAAAAAAATTATTGCAAAATTAGGTGGTGTTTGGGAACTTTGTTCCTAATTTTTTTTTTCATTTTTTTCACTAAAAGACAAAAGTTTTGCAAAATAAAAAAAAAAACACATTCAAACAAAATATCACATCCAACCCCATAATCATTTCACTTTTTCTCTCACAAACATCACATCCAATCACATAAAAACTCAACTATCTTCCCAAATACTAAAATTTTTTTATCTCATAAAAACGTACATCTACTAAAATCTACATAAAAATTCACTTCCCAAACATCCACTATGTGATCAATTTTTATGTCATTTTTTTTTAACATTGGAAAGGAATTCTTGTCGTTATGTGACTTGTCACAAAAAGAGCATCTCAAAAAATAAAAATAAAAAAATAATTTTTCTAAAATATTACTAAAAAATTGTTTGCTTTGTTTTTGAAAAAAATTTGAGAGAATTGTTTTAGAAATTTTTTTGGTTTGTTTGGTTGTATATTTTGAGAGAGAAATTTTTTGCGGGAGTTTGGGATGATTTGATATTTTGGAAGAGTTGAGTAGATGTGTTTGAGAGAAAAAGTGATTGAGAAGGAGAGAGGAGAGAGAAAAAGTGATTGATTGATGTGTAAGAAAGAGAAAGTGATTTTGAAATTTTTTTGAAAAAAACTCAAACCAAACAATTTTTGAAATTTTTTTTTCTAAAATTTATCTCTGAAACTCAAACCAAACAAGCCTGCATTTTTTTGAACAAAATAATTTGATGCTGAAAGTTTTAAGTTTTGAGATGAAATTTTTGGTCTAAGAAAGATAATAAATGACAAATTTCATCACTAAAAACACAACAGTAACATTTTTAGAATTTAAAATATTTTGTTCCTAAAAAGTCATTTGGCTCCTAAATTAATTTGTTATAATAACTGTATAATAAAATTCTAAACATTTTTGTAAGTATATAGCATTTCTGTAAAAATATTAAAAAAAATCCCCTAAAATTAATGCTGTTGAACATCTCTCCTTTTCTTTTTTGGTTTTTTTTTTTAAAAAGGGTAAATTACAAACACACCCCTGAAGTTTATTTAAATTACAAATTATCCTCTATAGTTCTGGAAATTACATTATGCCCTTTAAGGTTTCTAATTTCATAACAAATAGATCCTTTTATTAATAAATCATCAAGCTAATTAACAGTTTTGAATAATGTTAAAATTTTATTTCAATTAATAATTCAGATAATTTCATTATTATATAGGTGAACAGTTAGAAATTTCATTTTTTTAATTAATTCTGTTAAATAAAAAATTCTGACAAGAAAATATTTATAATTTTTCAAATCACAAGAGACAATTTATATTTTAAATAAATTTTAAAAATGTATTTGTAATTTACTTTTTTTTTTTAAAATAATGGAGAGCGGATTCTTGATTGAACCCACTTAAAAAACGCAAATTCAAGATACATAGAACTTGAGGGTTAAGCATATCTTTTACATCATTTTCACTTTGTCCTTTTTGGACAATAAAATTGGCTCTAATCACTTTTGTCCGGGGAGAATGGAATTCACATGCCCAAGTCTCTCTCTACCACTACTCGGGGACGGTAAGAGATCTTCTCTATTTTTGTAAAAGATATTGTTTTTTTATAATACTTTAAATATATATATATACTATTTTATACATAAAATGATGCTCCTAATACAAAATATATATATCTCATTCTTCTCTCATTTTGTATTTTTTTTCTATTTTGTACAAGAAAAATTTCATCATCTTATTAGAAATTGCTTCTATGATATACAATTATATATATATATATATAATTTATATATCATATTATATATATATATATATGTATACTTGTGTATATGATGAAAAAAATTATTATTATTTTGGTCCCTCCGATAATAAAATTCTGATTCCGTCCCTGCCAATGCTAGTACCAGACCTCCCATACCATTCCCTAATGGCTCTTTGAGGTCCTTTTTTTAGCTATCATTCAAAGCAAACCCTACATTACATTTAGAACTTCTGTAACTTTCTTGCAGAGAAGTTGCAGATCTACAGTGTTCCTTCTCGTTTAATTGTCAACATAGAGTAGAACTATACATATAGATTTACGTGATATGCAATTAAAAAGCATTACTATCCATACAGATTTCTTGCATGAATTTTTTTTTTTGAAACAGTGTTATTAATGAAAATAATGATTATCTTCTGTTATTCCAAGAAGGTTTTCCAGCATTAGGTCGGTTGATCACATGATGCTACTATTTCTCTACAGAACAAAATTACTTTAAGAAAGTTAAAAGGGTATGCTTGGTTGCGTTTTTATTTTCTTGATTTTTTTTCCCCAATGAAAACATAGAAAATGCATTTGGTGAATTGTTTCTGAAATTTATTTTTAGAAATTTAGAAAACAAAATTCTAATCCGTTTGGGAAGTGAGTTGGCTTTTTGGCTTTTTTGGCTATTTTAGCCTGGGCTAAAAAGCTTGGTTTGGGAAGGGCTTTTTGACTTTTTAGCTTTTTTAACTTTTTTTGTGAGAGAAGAGTGTAATGATTATGGGTTGGATGTGATGTTTTATTTTTTGTGACTAAAATAGCCTATTTTGTCTTTTGTGACTAAAATAGCCAAAAAAGCCCACTTTAGTTTTTCCCAAACGAACCCTTTGATTGTTTGAAGCAATTATAAAAATTTCATAGTCATATGCCAACAGTATAATAGTTTTATTTTATTTCAGTCATATGCCAACATTAGTATGATCACCAACTTTTTTCCAAAAATTAGGGGGAAAAGAAAATAAAATTAAACTTTCATTTGGCATATAGCTTTTTTGGGATTTTTTAAAAATTAAAATAGTTACAAAAAGACAAAATAAGTTAAAAAATCAATAAGATAAAATGTCATATCTAAACTATAATCATTTCATTTTTTATTTCACAAAAGTCAAAAAAATTAAAAAGTCTATTCCAAACGAGACTTTTTAGTCTCAAGCTAAAATAGCTAAAAAATTAAAAAGTCAAAAAACTAACCCACATTTCAAACGAAATCTAAGAAAAAACTCTGAACTTTAAATTAATGAGGGAGATTCAAGGGGCAAGTTCAAGCATAAAAACATGCCATGTCATGGCTCATTTGCATGTTTTATTTATTTAGGTCAAGTTTGGGAAGACTAAATAAGTGTACTTTTTGTCTTTTTTGATTAAAAAATTAAGGTTGAAAATATGGATGTTTGGGTTAACTTTTTGACTTTTTATGAAAAAATGTGTAATAAAAAATTGTGAAAATTGGTTTTTAGAGGAAAATTTGAGTTGGGAGTTGTACAGCCGTAATTGTTGACTTTTGGTGAATAGTGTTAACTTTTTAACTTTTTGAGTAACTTTTTGACTTTTTGAATTATTTGGAAGTACCCAAACAAGGCCTTATTATTTTTTACACTATATTCGTTTGGCAAGTAATAATTTTAGTAAAAAAATGAAAAAATTATTAAAAAAATTAAAAATTCAACGACTTATATAAAAAAGTTAAAGATTTCATTTTGTCTTTATTTTTTACACATATTTTCGTAAAAAAATTAAAAAATTATCCTAAATATACTAATTTTTTTATATTATATTTTAGTTAAAAAATTAAAAAATTATTAAAAAAATTTGTTCCCAATCAAGATCTTATATTTTTAATTTTAATTTTATTTAAAGGTAAAGATGTCATGTCATGTGCATGTTAGGTACTGATATGTGTTTTTGAAGTCTTAGATGTACGTGAGATTCTGGGTCATGTTTCGGCTTAAAACATGATCAGTCTTCACTGACGTGAAATGAAATATTACATTGTATTTATCCAATGGAAAGACGGTGGATTTAACAACCGTCCCTACCACTAGACAAATTTGACAACTCTCTCTTCACATGCATGTATGTAAATGTGAAAATGCCGTAACTTTTAAGCTCCATTGGTTACAGGAATAAAGTAAAAAATAACTTTTAATGATGTCGCATGAAATTACTTTAATTACTTTTATATTGAAGTTAATCAAATTTGTTGACACATTCCTTGCGGTATAACGTATATCAGTTTTTGAAGTCTTGTTCGGAATGAGTGTTTGGATAAAAATAGTTATATAGAACAAAATAAATTATTTTAGTTAAATAAGATAAAATATTACATTTAATCTATAACAAAAACGTTTTAGATTCTTATTGGGGTGACTCCCAGTGGAGTGTGATTGGCCAAGATTCTTTTTTTTTTTTTTTCTTCTTTTCCAATGATCAACCCCCACGTGTGTGTGGGGGTGGGGGCAGTGTGGGGGTCTCAATCACGTTTGCAATTCATAATTATTTTATTTTTTCTCTCACAAAAGTTAAAAAAAAATCAAAAAATCTATCCCAAATGAAAACGAATCCTGAATATCTTAGAGTTGATCGGTTAATTGAAGCTCCATTTGGGATGTCCATTTGGGCTAAAATAATCATATTAGACACAATAGACTATTTTAGTTAAATAAGACAAAATGTCATATCCAATCTATAATTATTTTATTTTTTTTCTCGCAAAAGTTTAAAAAAATCAAAAAGCTTATCTCAAAGATTTTTTAGTCCCAAACTAAAATAATCAAACAAAGTAAAAAGTTAAAAAGTCAACACACATTTCAAACGAACCCATTAGTTAAAAATAAAAAAAAAAATATTGGTTTTAATAGGAGGTAGCAGTCTTCAAAGTGGTCCAGCTACTAAAACCCAGAAAGGAATCAGAATCACATCTCTTCATGTTGAGTTCATTAAAAATGCTATTTTAATTTCTCATAAAACACTTTGAAAATAAATTTCAAAAAAAATTCTGAAAACAACCCACATTTTTAAAAAATACAGAAAAAACGACATGAAAAAAAAAAATTTGTTTCTGAAAACACAAACAAGAAAAATGAAGAGAACAAAAACAGAAACAAAGAAAGTGAGTTGTTTTTATAGAGAAAAAAAAATCCTCTGAAAATGATTTCTGCATTGAGAGAACAACAATAAACTAAGAAAAACACACCATATATACAATATATATATATATATATAAGTATATAAGTAAAAAATAAAAATAAAAATGGGAGATTGGCTTTAATAGGAGGTAGCAGTCTTCAAAGTGGTCCAACTACTGAAACCCAGAAAGGAATCAGAATCACATCTCTTCATGATTGATTCAGCATTCCCCAAATCAATTTTAGCCCAATCACCAATTTTCTGAAATATTATATGAGAAGCTGTTGTTTCGGCTTACGGGTTTACATTGTATGAAACTGAGGGCACATTTCCCTTCACAGGGTCTGAATAAATATTTATTTATCTATTTTATCCAACCCACTGACTTAGGTAGTGCTTTGGACACACCCCCATCCCCAAAAATTATTTCTTAGGGTGCCCTATGTATTGTAGTGCAGTGTCTGAATCACAGACCCATATTTTTGTTTTTTTGTTTTTGTTTATTTTAATACAGAGGAATGTGAAACCGACTTTGAGACATTAGGATATTGAGGAATGTGTGCAGAAAAGAAGGGTGAGGGTGGGGTGGTGGGTGAGAGTAGCATTGCTTACGGTTGGATTGCAATCAAAAAAAATTTAACTTGTTATTTGTGTGTTAGATTGGTAGATTAGAAAAAAATCAATTCAGCATTTATCTACTTAGATTGGTGGATGCAGATCGAATAGATTAGTGAATGAATGCGAATCAGTTTGGCGGTTTAAACTTTAACAAATTTTGAACATAATATAACATCTTGACGTCATTTTATTTAGGTAACAATCCAGCTCAACATAACTAAACAATTATCAAGTAAATTGTCAAATACTAATAATAAATACATATAAGAAAATCATGCATTATCAAAATTATTTTATTATATTTTTTATTCAAAAATTATTTAATTTGATTTTTAAAAACGACAAAATTAAGTTTTATATTTTTTACACAAAAATATCAAATATCAACACTTGTCATTTGATAAAAAAAATTTCAAATTAAAAACACAACAGAATATCTAAACTCTTTATTAATTAAAAATACAAATATAATATTTAAATAAATTAAAAATATAAAATCTTATAAATTATTAAGGGTGTTCGCGATTTGACAATTTAGTTACGACCTAAAAAATTTCAAATATATCATCCGTTCAAAACTAAACGAATTAAAAAAAATTAATCTATAATCGTCTCCTCATCACTACGTACCAATTCAAAATGTGCATATCGATTCGATTCAATTACTTTGAATGGATGAAAATACCTACTGACCATCTGCGGGTGAGAGAACATGGGAGCTTCAGGTTGGAAACTGTGCTATCTTTAACCTCATTCATTCAAACAACCAGGACATGGGGACTTGGATTGGAGCAGCTAAGCCAGAAGTAGCCCCACTTTCAATTCATTTAAGTTTCGGTGTGTCATATATATTAATTAGTATATTAATATTAATTATAATATTATTATTGATATTATTTATTATATAAATTATAAATATTAAAAATATTTTAAATTATATCACATTATTAATTAGTACTATGAGAGTAATTTTCCGATCACACTGCCAACTCAGTGATCAGCTGGGGAGAACTAGCAGAATAGATTATACCTGGCTAACCTGCAACAGAAAGAGAAGATTCCGGCGGTGGTTCATCCACTCGGGGGCACTCCGACGATCAAGTTGGTATATCTCTCAAAGATAATCAAGTGCTAAATTCACTGCTCAAAGCATAAATTGCGTACCTTAGACCCACGGGGGTGCCTCACTTTTATAGTTTACTCAATCATAGTCCCACTAGAAGCCTGACTTCTATGGACTCTCATTCAGTGCTTACTTTGGACTCTATAAGAGATAAGGATACACTCCCTAAGAATACTATCCTTATCCATCTTGAAGTCTTTCTTCATTTTAGGATTCTGGTCCCTTATCCGCTTATCTTGGATGTTGACATCTTCGAAGACAACCTCGGCAACACCGAGATCACCTCGGCATAACGTCCAGGACACGTGGCACCTTCGCTGACACGTCGCCATCACCTTGCTACGTGTTGGTACTCAGAAAATATATCCCCACAACTGCCCCCTAGGTTCTATTACCTCAGCATTCTGAGATGATGGAACCTACATCGGTACTTCCTTCCAGTACGTCGGCTTAAAGTATCTTAGCCGAGAACATTATCATAGGCCGACATGTCTTCTAAAAGATCAAGAACTCCAAGAGCTCCTTCATGCGTATGAGCTGTCTTATTCGTAACAATTCAATCATTTCTAGCCACGCGTCTTTTTCTTACTGGATCGTACCAGACACGCGACTGTAAGCCGTCTTATTTCTCACGTGCGCCGTCTAACGTATACGTTCTTCTAGGTTTTCATTAATGATTTCTTTTGCCGCCGTTTCAAGTTTAATCAAAACTTTTCCCTCTTTTTCGTCTCTTCCCTTTGCACTATCGAGTTCTTTCTCTCTCTTGCCTTTCTTCCTGAATCTGCCATTGTTCCTGCTTCGAGTTCTGCAACTACCTACCTCCCTTCATTCTGGTGAAGCTTTCGCCGCTCTGTTACTTCTGTAACCGTCGCCTGACTTCGACGATCATCTCACCGGCTTCACGTTTTCTGGTAAGCCTTTGTTTCTCTTGTTTTTAATTCCTTGATGCTCTTCATCATTTGTTGCCATTACTGTTCTGTTCAACTTTTAATTTTGCGAATCATATATCTGAATGCATTTATTCAATGACTTTGCTCTTGCCCATGTTTTGAATGTGTACTGTTCACCTCTTTCTTGCATTTTTTTCCACTGTTCTTGACCTTGTACGCCTTGTACTTTCTATGCTCTTGATAGCCTACATTTGTTCTTGATTCTGAAACTCGTTCTTATTTTCTGTTTTTTGTGTCTTTTCCAGATTCGTGCTTTCAATCTTTGTTTCCATAAACTTAGGTTTGGGATTTGTCTGTAAAACCCACACTTTAGGAAAAAACTGAAACCTGCACTTATCTAAGCGTTTGCCGAGGTCCCAATAACCCTTTCAAAACATCTTCTGAAACCCAGCCTCCTTGATTAAGCCGATATCATGGGTATATGGAAACATAGGGTAAATACCCCATCCAAACTAGAATACTTCATACAGGAGTTTGAAATCCCAGCCGACGTCCATCTGAGGTTGGCTGGCGATGATGACTCTATCATGCCTACTGACGACTCCATGCCCTTTTTTGTAGTTGCCTTTATTGAGTGTGGACTTCGGTTTCCACTCAACATCCTGTTTCGCGAGATTCTCCATTATTATAAGTTGAACCCCATGCAACTTGCTATCAATTATTATCGAGTGATCAACGGTATCATAGCTTTAGCTAAACAGGAAAACGCTAGGATCACCTTAGCCGATATTCAATACTGCTATACCATGTGCAGCCTTTACTTGAAAGAAAAATGCTACATTTATTATCTTAAGCCGAGGTCCACAGAGTTCAAAATCGTAGCCGACCTCCCAGACTCCAACAAGGGGACTGGAGACGATTACTTCATTACCTCAGGAAATTGGGAGTTTGCTCCAGATGAGGATCTCCATCTCTACCCTCTTCCTTGATCAATTTTAGAGGGTAAGGGTAAGAGCCCAGTGTTAATATTTGGTTGTTTCTTTTCAAGTCTTTAATACTTTACCTGTTTCTAATGTTTGTTTTCCCCTGCAGCTCTCCGTCAGCCACCAAAGAACTTTCGCCAATCCTTTATTCTCAACCAGGATTTAAAGAAATTGTTGGACTTGCCAGTCCAAAAACGGAAGGCGGCTCTTCTTCTTAACTTCATTCCAACATATAAATCAGCTCTTATCGACGTTTCCAGGAGAAAAAAGAGGAAGAGCTTATCTCCTCTCTCTGCCACAACTCCACAAACTGCGTCCACATCTCGGACGAATCAAGAATCAACATCTGATCCAGCTAATCAACCATCAACCTCGGCTCAATACCTGATTCCGATATCCCAGAGAAAACGTCGGCGACGACTTGTCCTTACTGCCGAGATGGGCCGCGCAAAACCAGTTGCCAAAGATCTCCTAGCCAATATTCCAACCGATGTTGATGCTCAATCAACACAAGCCCTGCCTCCACAGAAGCCGAAAAGAGTTAAGAAGGCTCAACCAAAGGCCAAAGTAACTCAGGTTGAGACTGAAGACACTTTGCCAATTTCCAAGCTAGCTCCAAGTGAAAAGGCTGCCTCTGTCCCTACGAAGAGATCTGCTGAAACACTTCCTTCTGAATCTACCAAGTCCAAGAGGTCGAGGTCATCTGCAACGACCTCGGGGTCTAAGAAGCCGGATGCCCCCTAGGCCCCTGAAATCACTTTGGAAAATAAGCCTGTAATGGCTAGTGATAGCACCGACGATATAAATGTCAGCGTTGCATTTAGTACTGCATTACTTCTTCCAGGCGACTTGGAGCGAAACGCCGAATTCAGTGAGTATGAGAACTACGCTCTTATGCTTCAACGCTCTGTTCAGGTAAGTGTTGTTACTTAGTTCTTTTTCTTTCTTTCTCTGCATTTCATACTTAGAATGTTTTTCTGATACTTCTGTTTCCTTTCAGGCCATCCAGCATGCCCATTCTTTTTCAATACAATATTTTGAGAATTGTAAGAAGCTTGCTGAGAAGATAAGGGAGGTTTCCATACTTCAGAAAACCAATAAGAGCCTGCAATCAAAGATAAAGACCTTGAAGGACTAGGCCGAGGTTGCAATCAAAGAGAAAGATGAGGCCGAGGAGAAGGTCGGTGCCATTGAGGCAATAAACAAAGTTCTTCACGTCCAGCTGAAAGAGGCTGAAGATAAAGTGGCCCAGGCCCAGAGGGAGCTTCAAGATGCCTTGGCCACCGAGGACGTCGAAATCAAAGATGCCGATGAGAAGGCATATGCTCAAGGCATGGCCGATGTCACGAAGGCTTATGAGCAACAAGTAAAGCAGGCATGCAACAGGGGTTTCTCCCTTGGTTGGATGTCCCTTCTGAAAAAGCTCAATGTCCCCGAGGACTCACCTCTTCGGAGTGCCGATGCCATTCCTCTTCCATTCCCTCGGCCGCCACCTCCAGCTCAACCTGAGGATGATTCTGAATCTGAGGATGAAGATGAGGATGAGGCCTTGGTAAGGAAGTCCAAGGAGGCTGCTGGGGCCAAGTCCCTTCCTTAAAATGAGCAAGTCCTTGACTTAACTCAAGATGAGAAGGTTGAAGAGGTTCCCAAGGAAGCTACCTTTGAGCAGGCATCATTCGACGTTCCTCTAGCCGACAAAAGTATTGATGAAACCCTTGCCCAAATCGATACCGAGCTTGCTGCGGAAAAGGCAGCCGAGGTGGCTTCTCAACAGCCTTCCGAGGTCTTACCCCAAGTTACTGCTGATGTTGAGGAACCTTAATTTTCATGTTTTTCTTTTTTTGTCTTTTGTACTCTTGTACTTTTTGTTTTTCAGACAATGTAAGCTCTGCATATGGCCGACGTGCCTCTCTTTTATAGTTTACTCAATCCTAGTCCCACTAGAAGCCTGACTTCTATGGACTCCCATTCAGTGCTTACTTTGGATTCTACAAGAGATAATGATAGACTCTCTAAGAATACTATCATTATCCATCTTGAAGTCTTTCTTCATTTTAGGACTCTGGTCCCTTATCCACTTATCTCGGATTTCGACATCTTCGGAGACAACCTCGGCAACATCGAGATCACGTCGGCATAACGTCCAGGACACGTGGCACCTCGGCTGACACGTCGGCATCACCTTGCCACGTGTTGGTACTTAGAAAATATATCCCCACAAGTACATTAATTAGTACCTATAATATTATTCTTTAAGTTTTAGTTATTTATTAATTTTTATTTATTATTTTATTTATGAGTGGAATCTTCTGAAGGTAGGAGAATTTGGACCGAGAAAGTATTTTATGTAAATAATATGACACGTAATTGAGTTAGAAGTCATTTTACATGTAAGTATTTAATTACATTAAATTTTTTATCACAAGATAAATAATAAGTGAAAGAATATATCACGTCGACCACATTAAATACCAATCATATAAAATACTTCCACCAAAATGTTTAGTTTTACAACTCACCCCTCAAAGTCCAACCCTTTTCTTTTGAAACTATTTTTTTTTAAAACTTATTTTTGTTGTTAGTTCACATTTGTCAAAATTATGTCAATATTCTTTTTTTAATTCCATCTTGGCTAAACAATTTTAAAAATTAAAAAATCCATTAAAACCAAAAGCACATTAATTTTTTTAGTTTCATTTTTGCCTTTCGTAGATTTTTTAAAAATTCAAATTTTTTTAGATGAGAATGATTTAAAAAAAGAGCTCTGTTACAGAGCCCGAAAGGGTTTCGAGCCAATTTTGGCTCGAATTTGAGAAGGAAGAAGGAGAAGAAGAAGAAGAAGAAGAGAAGGAGGAAGAAGAAGAAGAGAAGGAGAAGCAGAACTGGCGGGGGCCCTAAAAATGGGGCTGGAGGCGGAGGCGGGTGGAGGCAGAGGTGACGATCGGCCGACGAGCAATGAGCGACTGCCTCTCCCCTCTGTTTCTCTCTCTCGCCTCTGCTTCTCCTGTGATCAAAACGAAGAAGAAGAAGAAAAGAAAGAAGAGGAAGAAAAAGAAAAAAAAAATTTTGAAGCCCAAAACGAGTCGTTTTGGGCTTCGAGCCGGATTCGAGCCCCATATTTCGGGCCCTCAAACATTTTTCTTTAAAAAAGTATTGGCATAATTTATATGTAAATTTTTACTAGAAAGAAAAATAAAACCAAAAAATGAATTAATTAAATACGGAAGACAGAGAGGCCTGCACAACTGAACTGCATGTGGGTTAATTGAAAAGGAAAGGGAGAGAAAACTGAAAAAATGTAGAAAAAAATGTTTTTTTTCTTTTTCTTCTTCTTTCTGAGTCACAAACTATTACCAAAGACAAGACGTATGAAAGAGATATTCTTTGTATGTGACACCTCAAATTTTCTTTTGAAATATCATAAAATTTAAATAATAAATAATTTACTAAATAAAAATTTTAACAGTTAATTAGAAAAAATTTAGATTTTCACATAGTCAAAACTTAACAGCTAAATTATAAGTCCACATACAATATTACAACAACTTTGTAACATTCGTGATTACTAATACCAAGAATAATAAAATTTTATTTCGATAGAGTCTTGATTTTGTTTGCCAAGGTTCAATATTAACAGCAGCTCCAAATTTGACTTCAGTCCCTTCTTCGACATAATCTGACATGAAACGCCAGGGCAACAAAATATATGTCAAGAGTTTTGCAACACAGTAAGAAAACGGAACCAACCTACCATTCTTTTTAAGAGAAAATAATCAAATCATAACAATTAAAATAATAGTAAATTTAATAGCATGATGAACGTACCAACCATTATAATAATTTCAAAAATTTTAATAGTTTGGGTGACACTCAAAATCTCACTAAAGAGATTTTCTTACTAACCACTAAGCATGGCAACGGTTAATTTGAAACCCCCCCTTGGTTAAATATTTAAGTGTTACCAATAGTAACTTCCAAGGATGCTCACGTCCAAAGTTATATACCCAAGTAGTGGAATCCGTGGTCTGCTCCAAGGAAACAGTCTGCCAGGGGTACGTAACCTCCCTGTGTGCCACCTGCACATCCACCCTTATTCCAAAACCGAATATCGAAAAAGGGTTCAAATAAGTCACATATCATCTTAGGGTTTCGCGACACAATTTACGTGAGAATTCTCAAAACCAGGGCTCACCCTGAACAACCGGTATTAACCGTCAACCCTTAATTTCGTACACTCTTTAAAACCAAGACTCACCCTGAACAACTGATATTAACCGTCAATTGTTAACTTTGTATATGCTGTTAATCATTTCAGTTAGTTTTGATATTAATCACAAATAATCTCAATTTTTAATTACAAATAATGTTAAACCAACTCATTAAAATTCATGATATAAAATATTACACATGCCACACAATAATAATTTATAAATGTTAAACAATTTATTTAAACCATGGTATGAAATAATAATTTAGATACAGAGAAAATAAACCATAATCACACACATGCTTGGATTTTTAATCTACAAGATTAAACTAGCACAATATTAAATTTTAGTCTGAATAAACAATTAAAGAGATAATTTTTTGATTACTCCAAATCTGCCAAAATTTTCAGAATGCATATCTCGCTAATAAAATTATAAATAAATTACTTATACAACTCTAAAATTCATATAAATCTACAGAATACTCAATAAACATGTTGTGGTCATTTTCAAAAAGCAGTTTCCAAAAATAAATTATAAATAATTCTTAAAAATTCCAAGAAAGTTTATGACACAGATTTATCATATTTTCTTAAATTAATTCCATACTTAAATTTATAAATAAATTCCATAATCTGAAAATTTATTATGAAACTAGACTTCTCAAATTTCATTTTTTGTTTAGAAATTACCAGAATTGGTTTAATATAGAATTTTTAATGAATTTTCAAACATATAGTAAATTTGTCTTGCAATTCCAGATTTATTCAAAACTTTGTATAAATTCGTAAAAAACTCAATAATTGTTGTAAAAAATTTGTGGTTGAACTAGACATTATTTTCAACAACTTTGTAGAAGAAATAATCTTCAAATTTTGAATATAAAATTGTCTAAAAATTCATACAACTTTCTGGCAGATTTAAAGGGCTAAATAAAATCTTCAATAATCTTTTTAATGGCATAAACTACACATGCAAGTCCAAATTCCACAATATTATTATGATTTCAAGACTACTAATATCTTCAAATATTTGATATACCATCATAAATTTTCATACAAATATAAATAAAATTCTATCTATAAGTTTAGACATTTTATTATATATATATATATATATAATCTGAAAATTTCAACAATTAAAAAAAATGAGAGGGTTGAGAGAGTTTTTGTCACGACCCAAACCCACCCCTAAGGGTTTAGCATCGTAACCGGCCAGTAATCCGTGATTACCAAAGGCCTGCTTAACAGTAACGACAATAATACACAGTAAGGGGCTGGCGGAAGCCAAACAATAAATAAATGATGTCCAATGAGCTGTGAAAATCTGAATGGAAAAAGACTTTTATGAGCAAATCCACATCCATAACCAAAACATACAGACATATCAGATACACATAACATCCGGGTTAGGGACCTAATCTCTTCACCATAACTGTACAGTCAAGTCTTAAACATTCATTACAAAACCGAAACAAAAAGGGTGAATCTAAAACACCCCAAAATAGCCTTGGCTTGAACGGACTCGAAACCTCAAAGTGAGGCATAATGGTTGACTTGACAAAACAAGAGCTTAACTTGACACTCTTAGCTTTGATCTGGTGCCTGGCCACCTACATACATATATAAACAGTGAGCTAAAGCCCAGTGAATAACAAATGTGTAAAGGAGTTAAGAATGAATGTCCTTTCATTAATTAAAACAGTCATTTGCATCAGTAAATCAGTTATTCAATCAGTAGCTCATATCTCATGCCATATTAGTCATTTAGAAATCATAACAGTCATATGTGGTACGTCCAATAGCAAAACAGTACAGTGGGACTTAATAGACTGAACAGTTAGTTAATGGCCATCAAAACAGTAAACAGTAGTGGTTCCAAACATTGAACCGAGAGATCTCAGAATAGCGATATGATAAAGAAGTTACTATGGATGTCACGAGTACAGTTTACAAATAAGACAAATATTCATTTAGTAAACATTGTCATTTCAGAAAGTAGTACAGTCAATCGTTCAGAAATAATTACAATTGAACGTATCTTTACAACATTGTTACTCACAGATTACTAGGCTATAGACAGGCTAGTCAACGTCCTCAGGTGCCAACCCTACACAGTTGCAGAATGAACACACACTAAGTTGCACACTTGGGATAACAACTTAGCCCTTATATGGTTTGGTGTGGTTCTATAATATTATTCTCATTAAGATGCCTTAAACATGGCCTAGGAATGCCTAGGATGGAATGATGATGCAAAAATGTACTTTAAAACACTTTTTAAGATTTGCTGAAAACAAGGGTCTCGCTCGAGCGTGGCTTTCTCCGCTCGAGCAAGCTTACCAAAACAGAGGGGTCACTCGAGCGTAGACTCTCACGCTCGAGCGGTTTGTAAAAATGAAAAAAGTACTAGTTGTTGAAATTCTCCGCTCGATACTCCCTCGAGCGTAAGACACAATCCTTCGCTCGAGCGTAGGTCTCGTCGCTCGAGCGTTTTTGCGTCTGCACATGCAAAAGCTTGAGAGCTTGCAATCTACGCTTGAGCAAGCATTCTGTCGCTCGAGTGGAGCTCTAAACACAAAGGTGGTCGCCGAGCATGGAATCCTTCACTCGAGCGTGAGAGCCAAAACTGGTTTTTCAGATTTGCTCCCAAAGCTCAAACCAAGCATCAAACATATCAAAACTCAACCTTTTGGAGCCAATTTTCTGGAAAACACTTAGAAACCCATAATACAACATGTTTCAAAGATCATTTAATAAAATCAAGCCCAAAGGTGTGACAATTGAACACAATTTTGAATGAAACTTGAAGAACAATGCAAGAACATAACATGCATGAGTTTCTATGAACTCTAATGCTCCAAAACATGATCAAATGCAAGATTAAACTCTAAAACATGGTGAATTCTTGGATCACAACTAGAATATGAACATGCATGTAGGAATTTCATGAAAAATAGCTTCAAACTCTATGATATGGACATGCACGCATGAATTCACTCTCAAATCAACACTTCAAGCTAATTCTTGACTCTAATCACCAATTTTCCATGAACCATGCATGAAACAACTCAAATTCATAATTAAGGGAAAGAATTTCCTACCTTAAGTCTTGAATTCTAAGTATGGTAGCCCAATTTTGCAAGTCCTCTTTAATTCTTCTAGGTTCAAGCAAGATCTCTAGATGAATTCCAATGTCTTCCAAGTCCCTCTCTCTCACGTTTGGTCTTGAAGATGGATGAAGAATGGTGTGTCAAATGTGTAAGTAATGGGAACTAAACAATAGTTTTTTAGGGTGCCCACTCAAGGGCAATTTTGTAGTAAATGCAAACTAATGTAATTTAGCTTTATTTATTCTAATTTAGACATTCCAAATCGGATTTTAATTAAACCTACCATAAAATCATATAAATCCTAATTAGCATATATCACTAATCAATTTCTGAATCAGTCGCCGACAACGCTTTCAATTCGCAATATAAAACATGAACATATCATTCTATAACAAACAGATAAAAATGCAATTAAAGCAACATACTCATACAATCAATTCAGAATTTCATCATAATCAATTACTTATCATGCTTAATCATGAATTTAACGCTAATCAGAGGTGAGGGTTGTTACAGTTTTCTTACTTAGTTGTAGAATTGAAATGGAACGATGAAATGGTAGAAAATATATATCCTTCTTAATCTACTCCTCCTCTTATCCTCCTATTCAACTTGGCTGAAATTTTTTTTTTTCCGCAGAAGTCCTTTTCTTTTTCCTTTCTCACCAAACGCAAGCATGCATGTATATATATACAATGCATTGTTGAGCACCCCCTCTCTCTCACTCTCTTTTTCTTTCTTTCTTTCTCTTTCTCTTCATTCTATGTAGTCAAATTTTCAACTTCCAAATACCACCATGCATGCAACCAAGTGGCAATGCTGCTATTTGAAATTTGCCCTATTTTTTTTTTTTTTTTTGGTATATTTGTGTATTTGTGTGGGTTTCTTAAATTTGATACACTAAGATTTTTAACTAAACTATTTAGTAAAAATATTTATCATGTTGGATCCTTATTGAAATAATTTATAAATAACAAATATTGAACACCCACAAAATTATTATTATTATTATTATTATTTTATCTTTGTTAGTGATTGAATTGGGTTAATTAAAACTGACCTATACACTAATATATTTCAGATAAACTCTAAATAAAATTAATTTAATTAATTATTATTATTACTATTAGAATAATTAAATGCTGGTTTTCACAATTTGCCCCTTTAAAAAAAAAATTTCATCCTCGAAATTAATTTGTACCTTTAGACTCGAAAAGATGAGGGTGATTGGCACGTATCATCTCTTCTCATTCCCACGTTGACTCTTCCATCCCATGATGCTACCACAACACTTACACCAAGTGAATAGCTTTGCCTCGCATGTTCTTTTCTCGTCGATCCATAATCTTTATAGGTCTTTCCTCAAAACCTACATCTTCATTGAGATCAATTTCTCTCCAGTTGATAACATGGGAGGGGTGTGGCTCATATTTCCGTAACATTGAGATGTGAAAAATATTGTGCCTTGATGAATGCTACCTCTTGATCGTACTTTTGTGATTTCAATATCTCGCACAAAATTTTAGGCGTAACAATTTGATCACCATGATAAGCCTTTTTCTTCTTGAACCCCAATTAGCACCCCAAAATTCATTGAGCATTCTAACCATATTCCATTCTCTAAGTGCTAAACTAGCAACAATCCCTCTAATCTTGTGACTTAGCGCATCTGCTACCATGTTAGCCTTGCCGGGATGATAGGAAAGGGTAAATTAGTAATCCTCAAGATACTCCATCCAATGTCTCTGACGCATGTTCAGATCCTTTTGGGTGAGCAGATACTTTAAGCTTTTGTAATCAGTGAATATCTCAAAATTTTCACCATACAAGTAGTGTCTTCAAATTTTGAATGTGAGAACTATAGTTACTAATTCCAAGTTATGGATGGGATAATTCTTCTCATGGTTCCTTAATTGCCTTGATCCATATGCCACCACCTTGCCATTTTGCATCAATAAGCACCCCAGACCTTTTTTGAAAGCATCATAATATACGTTGTACCCAACATCACGTTCTGGCACTATGAGAATAGGGGCACTCGTCAATCTTTTCTTGAGTTCTCGAAATGAACTTTCACAAGACTCGTTCCATTCAAACTTTATCCCCTTTTGAGTCAAATATGTCATTGGTTCGGCCAATTTTGAGAAGTCTTGAATGAATCTTCAATAGTAATCGGCCAATCATAAGAAACTATGAATCTCAAATGTGTTCTTAGGTTGCTTCCATTCTGTCACTGCTTCTACTTTAGTTGGGTCTATTGATATTCCCTTTTTAGATACCACGTGACCAAAAAACTTTACATCCTCTATCCAGAACTCACATTTACTAGCCTTAGCATGCAGTTGGTTTTCTCTCAAAGTTTGAAGTACTATTCTCAAATGTTGTTCATGGTCTCCTTCAGATTTAGTATACACCAAAATATCATCTTATGAAAACTACCACAAATTAATCTAAGTAAGGCGTGAATATTATGTTCATTAAGCTCATGAACACGCCTGGTGCATTGGTTAGACCGAATGGCATCACTATGAATTCATAGTGGCCGTAACGTGTTTGAAACGCAGTCTTAAGAATATCTTCCTCCCGAACACGCAAAAAAAAAGGGAAAGGAAAATCTTAAAATGCATGGATGTGGGGATACGAGGTTTCAAACCCCTATCCTCAAGTTTAGTCTCTTGCTCTTTCAACCACTGAGCCATGCCACTCCTGTGACAAAATATTCAAACAAATGTATATATAGGTATACGAGACATATATACAAAAAAAAAAAAAAAAATCAAAGCAAAACAAAAGAAACACTCGTTGCTATGGGGGCTCGAACTTCTAACCTCAGGCTTAATCTTTCAATCATCAACATTGAGCCGAACCACTGAACCCAAGCCACTCTTGTGACCAAATATGCAAACAAATATATATAATACATAGATATACAATTCATATACATATATGCATACAACTCTCCCGCCTCTTTCACTTCCTTCAAAAATCGCGTTTGACTCGCGTTTGCTTTTGCGTCGGCTGGCTGACAAAGCAGATTTCCTCGATCACCGATTGCCTTGGCTCTCTCTTTCTTTGTCTTCTTCTCTTCCGTCTTCTTCTTAATCACTCATTTCTCCTTCTTCTTCATCATTCTCTTCCAGCTCATTTTTCTTCATCACTCTCTTCTGTTTCTTCTTCCTCATCGAGAGAAAAAGAGAGACTGAACGGAGGAGGCTAAAACTCAGTATGTTCTCTACTATTTCTCTGCAACTCAAACCTCTCACCTCTAATCCATGGCCTCCGTATCTCGTCCCCTTACTCTGTTTCCGGACTTGAATGATCCCATAAGTTCTACTAGGCCAAGTGCCCCTGCTCCTACTTTTACTCATCTTAATTTTCCTATGCTATCCGTTGAGCAAATAATGGCCACTTAATCTGATATTAAAGCCAACTATTATACGCTGAAATCATGTATGGAGACCATGACTGCGGTCACTAACTTGTCTCATCGGCTACAGAGTAGAACAAGTGAGGTACAACAGTTGAACTCCCAACTTTTTCTGCTCCAGTATATGTACAAGGATGCGCAAGCAGAGATTTGCACGTTGAAGGTGGAGAACAAAGAGTTGAAACGGAAGGCCACCGTCATGGCCTGATTTGGAGCACCTTCGTACTTTGCTTTTGACGGCCAACAGGGAGTCAACCCTCTCGATGGTCCTGTAAGCACTGAGGCAGGGCCTTCAAGGGTCGATGACAAAAAGAGAAAGAGCTCGGGGGAGGAGCCGAATAAGTGAAGTTGGCGTGTGGCCGTCATCGGAAAAATAAGGAGATCCTTTTTTTTTTTTCCTGGGCTTGTGTTTGTTTGTTTTTTTCCCTGTAATCGGGGATATTATCCCCTGGCTTTATAAAATCAGTTTCCCTCTTTTTTTTTTTTTGCACATCAATGGTGTGATTGGCAATTCACTTTGAGCTTGAAAACAATTTTATTTGAATTTGGAGAATGATTGAATTGTGAACTCTGAACTGAACATTGATTCCATACTGACTTGAATAAAAAATGACTTAACGAAAAAAACGAAACAAAGCAATCCAACCACACTTATATACTCTGATTGGTATTAACAGAACGTGAAAAAAAAAAAACATGACTCTGAAACACAACCATTGAGCCTAAGCGATTCTGCAGTTTGTCTTGATGGGTTGAAATTGAAACTGATGGGCCGACCGAAAAGTTGGCCGACGAACTCATGATCTAGCCAAAGAGTTGCCAACAAACTTATGACTCAAGCAGTGGAGAAGATAGAATCTCCGACGCTACTATGACCCTAATTCATATATATATATATTTTAAAAATGTTTTGATCAACATGAAAGTTAGATTAGCATACTTATTCCATTTTCTATTTTAAAATCATGTAAGCTAAGCTGTGAGCACTGAATTTTTATTTTTTATTTATTATTATTTTTTTTTATTTTTAAACCCAAAGAATGGTTTGGTTTTGCAAAAATGAAATAATTTTTGAGAAAACTTTAGTCAGCTTCATTCAAAATAATCAAACCCCCTCCCCCTTTTTTTTTTTTTTGTGTGTGCAAATGGCCACTATCCAACCAACATGGAATCAACCATTGGGATGCATAGCCCCAAACCATATAATCCCGAATTGGTTCTGTTGTAGCAATGGTGATAACTGAACCGAATGAATCCAAACGGAACTGGACCGAATCAAACTGAACCGAACGGGGCCAACTGAACTGAGCAGAACGAAGACAATTCAAGCAAAGGCGGATAGGACAGCCAAGTCGACTAAAGATACACCAATTAACCATGGACGAGATGAATGGATTGAAAAATTATTAGGGCCGAACTTCAAGATGAAGCTACATACGTATCCCAAAGATAGGAATCAGGCCATACGTAGTTCCGGATATCTTGGAGTAGAAACGCATCACCCTTGTTTGTGACGTATTGTGGAGTAGGTTCCACACTCGCGTTCCATCTTGAGAGTAATCAGTCACCGTCTTTTGATAGCAATTAATGGTGGCTCTATGGGCTGATAACTAGTCTATTCCTAGGATAATGTCAAAGTCTAACATTTCCATGACTCGTAGGTGGCAAATTAAACGCAAACTAGAGACTCCCAGCTCACATGATTTGCATACGAGTTCCACTCGAGTTTGACCTTCTAGCGGTGAAGTTACACTCATAGATGTTTCTAATCGTTCAAGCTCTAATCCCAAGATTCACACAACTATAATAGAGAAGAAGAGTATGATTTGGCTACGACAATAGCGTAATTAGCAAAAGAATTCAAATGGAATTTGAACAAATAGTATAGTCGAATGACATGATGGTTTTGAACTTTTAATAGGGTGAAGATTATGGAACTGGTGACCAAACTAGATATTTGAATTGAAATTGTGTTTAGCCATACACATTTCAAACCAAATACTTAAGATTCTTCACCTTGTAAAGATTAAAAGGGTGCAACTAGTTTTTCAAGAGATCAACATACAAGATACCATAATCATGGTTCAAAAATTGCCAATTAATCATCTTAAGGCAATACTTTTCCGAATTGGAAAGGTTCAATCAAGATACAGAAGTGATGATCTAACATCCAACAAATTTGGAGTCAAGCTAGAGGTACAGTTAGGATCAAATAAGGATAGTTACTATGATTAGCATAAAGCTCGCATAAACTATGAGTCACATAATTCTATTCCTTCTAACACGTAACACTACTCCTCAATTGAGGTTAAACCTCTTCCCACCGTCCCTAGGTATTCTAACCTAGAACTCTGATACCAAATTGTGACGCTCCAAATTTTCTTTTGGAACATCATAAAATTTAAATAACAAATAACTTACTAAATAAAGATTTTAACAGCTAATTAGGGGAAATTTAGATTTTCACATAGTCAAAGCTTAACAACTAAATTATGAGTCCACATACAATATTACAATGACTTTGTAACATTCGTGATTACTAATACCAAGGATAATAAAATTTTATTTCGATAGAATCTTGACTTTAAGTTAGCCAAGGTTCAATATTAGCAATAGCTCCAAATTCTGCCTTAGTCCCTTCTTCGACATAATCTGGTATGAAACGCTAGGGCAACAAAATATATGCCATGAGTTTTGCAACACAGTAAGAAAACAGAACCAACCTACCATTCTTTTTAAGAGAAAATAATCAAATCATGACAATTAAAATAACAGTAAATTCAATAGCATGATGAATTTATCAACCATTATAATAATTTCGACAATTTTAATAGTTTGGGTGACACGCAAAATCTCACCAAAGAGATTTTCTTACTAACCACTAAGCATGACAACGGTTAATTTGAAACCCCCCTTGGTCAAATATTCAAGTGTTACCAACCGTAACTACCAGAGATGCCCACGTCCAAAGTTATATACCCAAGTAGTGGCATCCGTGGTTTGCCCCAAGGAAACGGTCTGCCAGGGGTACGTAACCTCCCTGTGTGCCACCTACACATCTACCTTTATTCCAAAACCAAATACCGAAAAAGGGTTCAAATAAGTCCAGTGCCATCTTAGGGTTTCGCGACACAATTTACGTAAGAATTCTCAAAACCAAGGCTCACCCTGAACAACCGGTATTAACCGTCAACCCTTAATTTCATACACTCTTTAAAACCAAGATTCACCCTGAACAACTGGAATTAACCGTCAATTGTTAACTTTGTATATGCCGTTAATCATTTCAGTTAGTTTTGATATTAATCACAAATAATCTCAATTTTTAATTACAAATAATGTTAAACCAACTCATTAAAATTCCTAATATAAAATATTACACATGCCACACAATAATAAATAATTTTACAAAATTTAAATAAACAATTTATTGAAACCATGATATGAAATAATAATTTAGATACAAAGAAAATAAACCATAATCACACACATGCTTGGATTCTTAATCTACAAGATTAAACTAGCACAATATTAAATTTTAGTCCGAATAAACAATTAAAGAGATAATTTTTTGATTACTCCAAATCTGCCAAAATTTTCAGAATGTATATCTCGCTAATAAAATTATAAATAAATTATTTATACAACTCTAAATTTTATATAAATCTACAGAATACTCAATAAACATGTTATGGTCATTTTTCAGAAAGAAGTTTCCAAAAATAAATTATAAATAATTCTTAAAAATTCCAAGAAAGTTTATGACACAGATTTATCACATTTTCTTAAATTAATTCCATACTTAAATTTATAAATCAATTCTATAATATAAAAATTTATTATGAAATTAGACTTCTCAAATTTCATTTTTTGTTTAGAAATTACCAGAATTGGTTTAATATAGAATTTTTAATAAATTTTCAAACATATAGTAAATCTGTCTTGCAACTCTAGATTTAATCAAAACTTTGTATAAATTCGTACGAAACTCAATAATTGTTGAAATTTTTTTTTGGATGAACTAGATATCATTTTTAACAACTTTGTAGAAGAAATCATTTTCAAATTTTGAGTATAAAATTGTCTAAAAATTCGTACAACTTTCTGACAGATTTAAAGGGCTAAATAAAATCTTCAATAATCTTTTTAATGACATAAACTACACATGCAAGTCCAAATTTCACAATATTATCATGATTTTAAGACTACTAATATCTTCAAATATTTGATATACCATCATAAATTTTCATACAAATATAAATAAAATTCTATCTATAAGTTTCGACATTTTATCATATGTATATAATCTGAAAATTTCAACAATTAAAAAAAATAAGAGGGTTGAGAGGGTTTTCTTACTTGATTGTAGAATTGAAATGGAACGATGAAATGGTAGAAAATATATATCCTTCTTAATCTTCTCCTCCTCCTCTTATCCTCCTATTCAACTTGGCTGAATTTTTTATTTTTTTTATTTTTTTATTTTTTTTATTTTTTTTTTGCAGAAGTCCTTTTCTTTTTCCTTCCTCACCAAATGCAAGCATGCATGTATATATATACAATGCATTGCTGAGCACCCCCTCTCTCTCACCCTCTTTTTTTTTTCTTTTTTACTCTTTCTCTTGATTATATGTAGTCAAATTTTCAACTTCCAAATACCACCATGCATGCAACCAAGTGGCAACGTTGCCACTTGAAATCTGCCCCTTTATATATATGTATATATATATATATATTTGTTTATTTGTGTGGGTTTCTTAAATTTGATATATTAAGATTTTTAACTAAACTATTTAGTAAGAATATTTATCATGTTGAATCCTTATTAAAATAATTTATAAATAATAAATATTAAACACCCACAAAATTATTATTATTTTATCTTTGTTAGTGATTGAATTGGGTTAATTAAAACTAGCCTATACACTAATATATTTCAGATAAATTCTAAATAAATTTAATTTAATTAATTAATTAATTAATTATTATTATTATTATTAAAATAATTAAATACTGATTTTCACATTATAAGACTATAAGATGAGTAATACACTATGAAATATGCTAGCAATATATATATATATATATGTAGTATTATGAAATACAGGTATAGCAGAACTTAGAAGAATCATCTACTCACATAGCGACATGGGCCAACCAGAAATCAATGGTTAATTTAGGTCATGTTTGGCAGGTGAGTTTTTACTTTTATTTATTTATTTATTTATTTATATTATTTCTTTTGTTAAAATTTATAAAAAAATAAAATAGGTTAAAATAGTCAATAAAACAAAATGTCACATTAAATCCATAATTATTTTATTTATTCTCTAATAAATATCATATCTAACTACAAAAAATCTAATCATCTTTTTAAATATAAAAATTTTAACCTATTAAAATAGTCAAAAACTAAATTAACATATTAAAATAGACAACTTTCCATAATTATTTAATTTTTTCAATCACAAATATCACATTTAACTATAAAAAAAATTATCTATCTTTTTAAATATAAAAATTTTAATTTATTAAAATAATTTAAAATTAAAATAACTAATTTTTCAAGCGAGACCTTATTTTTGGTGTTAAAAGACAGCGCACATGCCTTTGGACATGCTTCACTGACCCACCCATTTCGATGATTGGAGTCCACTTATCAGACGGCCTGCCCATTTTCAGTGGTTGTAGACCTCTTAGTGGTCTGTTGAAAATAGTTTTCTGATTCTCAGTTTTCTGGCATTTCTATATACGGATGAGGGTAGGGGTAAACAGCGGATATATTGATTCATCAAAATCGATCGAATTGAACTGAATCAATCCATTGCATTTTGAACGGATGCGTGATGATAAGCGGATGGTTGCGGATTGATTTTCTTCAATCTGCCAATCTGGCGAACGGATGGCGGATTTCAGATTTTTTTGGCCGCAATCGAACTGTCAAACCGCGACACCCCTAGTAATTTAGAAGACTTTGTGTTTTCAGTTTATTTAAATATTCTGTTTGTATTTTCAATTAAAAAAGAATTTAAATATTCTGCTGAAAAAAAAATTTTCAACTTGAATATCTTTTTTGAATTGAAAAAAATAAACGTATTATTTATCTATATTTTTTGGTTTTTAAATCTATCTCTAAAAATAATAAATAGAAAATATGATATATGCTGGTTGATTTTTGTTTTCAAAAACATATATAGATGTAACAATACAGAGACATACAATCTCTAATACTGCTCTGTTCATGGTTTTGGTGGTTTGAATAGTTTTTATATTTTAAGAATCACAAATTGTAATACTTTATGTGGATGAGGCATACTGTGATTGTAGTATGTAGATGAGACATGCAGTGATTGTGATATTCTAAAGTTACAAACTTTCTTGCTTTGGATGAGGCATGCAATGATTATAATATTTTTTTAAGTCATTGACTGTAATACTTTTTTTTTTTTTTTTTTTTTTTTTGAGGAAGTGCACAAGTTGAATTATGTTGAAAATTTATAAAATTTTAAACCGTCAAACCGATTCGCATCCATCCGCCAAACCATCCGCCGAATTGGCGGACGGATGTAGATTGGTTTTCTCCAATCCGCCAATTTGGCGGACGGATGACGGATTGGAGGGTCCGTGGCCGCAACCGACCCGCGCCCATCCCTAGATGAGGCAATCCAAATCCATGGGGGAGAAAACAAAAAAAAATTGTGATAGTGGTTGGTAGAGTTTTAAAATTATAATTTTAGAATAAAATAATATTTTAAATTTGTAAGTTTTAGAATTATAATTTGAGTGTGAAAAATTTGTTTGGTTATGAGTTTTTAAAAAAATTTTAAATTGAGTTTAAATTGAGTGATGTGACATATGATATTTGATAAAAAAAACTTATAACTTATAACCAAACACATAATTCAAAATTCTATTCAAAACTCATAAATTATTTTTTTTGTAATATAAATAATAGGTGAAAAAAAAAAAATAAAAACAAAAACTGTTCCGGTCTATCGGTGAGACGTCCGGTTAACCCAAATTTTTCCGCCTTCAAAAAAGTTTTCAAAAGTGAGTGAAAAATTAATTTTTGAAAACGCTAAATAAACACCACACTAAGAAGTGTTAAACTATATTTTAAAAGCTCCACCAAACGAAGCCTGTGTTTTTCTTCTTGTTAATGAAGGCCTTTGACAATTACAATTATGTTGAACACAAAAAATTAAATTAGTCCTTCGTTTGAGATGTGTGTTGACTTTTAAATTTTTTGATTATTTTAGTCTGGGATTAAAAAGTTTCATTTAGAATAGACTTTTTGATTTTTTTGACTTTTGTGAAAGAAAAAATGAAATAATTATGATTTAAATGTAATGTAATATTTGGTCTTATTAGACTAAAAAATTTATTTTGTTTTTTTATAATTATTTTAGCCCAAACATAACATGCCAAACAAAGCCTAAAAATTTAGGATAAATTACATTCTCCCTAAAATTAAGCCCATGATTTGAATTTAGGATGATTTTTGTCAGTGAGAAATGTTCTGTGTAGTGGTTTAATTGGTATTACCAAACTTATTCAAATAGCTAATGGTACAAGTAGAGCTAATCAATAATTTATTTCAATTTTTTACTTGTAAATGTATGTTTCCCGGTACTTGAAAGAATAAATCCCAGATAAAAAGTGAGAGAGACAAAATTAGCAAAATTCACAAAGAAATAAAGGGAAGGAGAAACCCGAAAAGATTGATGGATTTAACACCACCTGTTGCTTAAGAAGCAAGCCTGTGATTGCGGTATGCCTGCATAATTAAAACAACTTGAATAAACTTTCGAATTAATAATTGTGACATGGCCAAATTTGGACCTAGCATGAATAATATGTTTAGGTAGGGCTATCCCACTGCTGATTGAACAACTTTGGATTAAGTGAATACTTCTATTCGTTTTTTTGTATACTTCTATTCGTTTTTTTGTCATATTAGCATCCGTTTAAGAAGAAAGGTGTGGGATACAATATTTATATAAAGGTGTCGTTTGGGAAGTCAAAAAGTCAGGTTTTTTGATTATTTTAGTCACAAAAGATAAAATAGATTTTTTTAGTCATAAAAAACAAAACATCACATCCAACCCATAATCATTACACTCCTCTCTCACAAAAAAAGTCAAAAAGTCAAAAAGTCCTTCCCAAACCAAACTTTTAAGCCCAGGCTAAAATAGTCAAAAAAGCCAAAAAGCCAACCCACTTCCCAAACGGAGGCAAAATAATATAGATTATTTTAATTTAATAAGATAAAATATCACATTCAATTCATAATCATTATATTATTTTTCTCACAAAAAATTTAAAAAGTCAAAAAAATCATTCTCAAACAAAATTTTTTAACTCCAAACTAAAATAATTAAAAATTAAAATGTCAAAAAGCTAATCGCTTCCCAAACCAACGCTTGGGTCACCCCCACACTATGACAAATGAGGTGTCTAAATTGATACTAGAAGTGGAGGTCAAACTTTAGGCCAAGTTTGGCATCTACTAAATAATACAAAAAGTCAAAAAGTTACTATTCTATTTAAGTCACATCATCTTATTTAAATCACATTACCTCTCTAACACATCACATCAAACCCAATCCAAACCAACCCACATAAGTCAATAAGTCAAAAAGTACACTTTTTTATAACATTTCAAACCAACCCTTAGTAGGGATGTTAAAAAAATTAAATTAATAGGTGATATTGGTATGTCATATCAACGTTATGCCTTCAATATTTAAGATATTCTACCATTTGGTAAGTGTAAATGATATGTAGTGCTGTATATACTAATTAATATATATATTAATATATTAATTAGTATTATGTTATTATTGCTGACTCTATTTATTATGGGTTTGTTTGGAAAGTGAGTTGACTTTTAACTTTTTAACTATTTTAGCATGTGACTAAAAAATCTCATTTGGGAATGGCTTTTTAATTTTTTTGACTTTTTGTGAGAGTAAAAATGTAATCATTATGAGTTAAATATGATATTTTGTATTATTAGGTTAAAAAAATTATTTTGTCTTTTGGGGGTTAAAAAACGTACAACAATGTTTCGTAACTCGATTTTTAGTGGCTCGAGTGGCCTGATTTTTCACTTTTCAAGCTCTCTTTCCTTTTCTCTGTTTCTTCTCTTCTTCTCCTTCTACAAATCTTCACTGTCTTTCTCTACCAATGCCCCTCTTCCTGTTGTCCAAATCTTCTACAGATATGCCTATATATATATATATATTGTATACAAGTGGTGGTGTTGTGGGTTGTGTAGAGTTGGAAATGGCAACCTCACATTGCTTTGAGAACCCACCAAGCCTAAGCTCAATATGTGGATCAGGAAATCTCCAAGAGATTTGAGGGCTTAAGACCTATGTCACTAGTCCCCAAGATTCCAAGCTTGCAATCCTTCTCATTTCTGATGTTTTTGTAACTGCCCATCTCCATTTCTTCATCAATCTCTGTTACTTTTGTGTTCAATTTCTTAAACCCAAATCTAGGAAAGCTAACAAATCAAACCCAAAAATTTGGGAAAAGAAATTAAATCCAAATCAGTCAAACCCAAAAATCAAAAATCAAAACCAATCAGCCACAAAACAAAATCAAACAAAATCAATCAAACCCAAAACAGAGGGAGAAGAGAAGGAGCTCGTCATGGACTCCGACGGTGATCCGGATTATGGGTGTCAGAGAAGGAGGAGGCTTTTGGAGTGAAGAAGAGAGAGAGAGAGAGAGAAAGAGAGCGAAATCAAACCCAAATCAAAAATCTGTCTTCTCCTTCTCTTCTTCAGTCTTGTCTCTCTGTCTTCTCCTTCTCTTCTTCTGTCTTCCTCCTCCTTCTGTCTCCTTCCGTCTGTTCAGAGGCAAAACATTATTAAAAAAAAAAAAAAGGCTACCAAAACGATGCCGTTTTGGTAGTCGAGCCATTCGGGCCACCATTGTTTCGAGCTACGAAACATAATTGAAAAACTTATTTTGTTTTTTTTGTGGCTAAAAATAGCCGCAAACCCAACCTAACCCTTCTTCTCAAACAAAGCCTATATAAATTATAAATACCTAAAACTTCTAAAATTATGCCACATTATTTGTTAGTATACTAATTAATACATTAATTGATACATATAATATTATTTTTAAACGATTATTGTTTCTCTTTCATCTTTTGTTTTGCACAGTAAAGATTAATAATATTTATATAAATTTAAATGAATATCAATAAATAAATAAATAAATAAAGTTTGTAGAAAAGGTGATTACCTAAAAACATGGAATTTACATTTTAAATAAAATTGCAAAAAAATTATTATAATTATTGTTATTGTTATTTTTTTACAAAATAAGATGTTAGTGAATTAATAATTACTTAAAACCTCCTTCTTCTAATATCTCTTAAAAGGGCAAATTATACAAATAGTCCCTATAGTTTGAGACTTGTGTCAGTTTGATCCCTGACTTTTCAATTATAACACATTTAATCCTGAATTTTGAATTTTGTTCCAAATAATGACAATTGAATATATAATTAGATTTTTCAAGGGTAAAATTGTCAATTTGATAAAATATAAACTAATTTGACAAAAATAAACGTCAAACAAATATTTTTGAATTTTAAAAAATTATTTCTATCTACTAAAAATAAAATTATGTAAAATTGATAAATCTTTTAGACATTTATTTTTTTTTACCAAATTAATTTTTATTATGTATTTGGATGATGATCATGTAAAATTAATTTTAAAAAATTAATCATGTAATTTTTATTAATTTTACATAATTTTATCATTGGTGGATAAAAATAATTTTAAAAAAATTAAAAATATTTTTTTGACATTTATTTTTGTCAAATTAGTTTATATTTTATCAAATTGACGATTTTACCCTTGAAAAATCTAATGATATTTTCAATTGTCCTTATTTGGAACAAAATTCAAAATTTAGGGTTAAATGTGTCACAATTAAAAAGTAAGGGACTAAAGTGACACAAGTCCCAAACTATAGAGACTATTAGTGTAATTAACCCTTCTTAAAATTACATGAACTACTCTTATGGTCTAATTGTTGTCAATTAAAATGTTATAAGATTAGGAGGGAAAAAAAAAAAAATAATTGAGAGGGGAAATTTGGACGGTATGCAGTAGAAACTCTGATGGCCTTGAGGTTGGTTAAAACTCACGGCGTCATTTGTGTTCTCGATTAAGCTTGACCATGTCGTGCGAATGGATTGGTCGATCAAGCATGGATAGAGGTCTGACCGAGCTATGAATTGGAAGGCATTCGGCCAGGTGCGCAGTGATGTGAAACAACCGAGCCAGGGGTAGCCCGGGCTAAACCGAGGACCGGCGAGAGACGGCGTGCCTTCACAAGAGTGAAGGTAGAGTGGTGAAAGGCCTACATGACCCGCGGCCGGTCAGCCGGGAACGTCCGGTCCTTCGCAGCTCGATCGTGAGCATCGCATTTTTGTCCCTCACCAAGGGACAGGTCGGCGATGCATAGCTCGGTTGAGTTACTTGTGTACGCAATACTCCACGTGGGATAGACCGGTCGTGGCACTCCGGTTAAATGTGCCACTTGGGCCAATGGTGTAAGGGAGAGAACGTCTGTTCCAAGCATGCGTTAATACTGCTGGGCAGTTCTGCGTGTACTGGTTGGAGGACTAGGCCTTTACACGCGTAAGGTGGTGAGAGGTGAGCACTGCCACCTGTCTAGGAAAGGACAGCAGAGGTAGTGCGCGTACAATCTTGAGGCTGCATGGCCAGCCTAGAAATAGGAGAGGATGATGAACGTTAGAGGTAAGCAATTCTGCGCCATCTCAAACACACACACTCTCTCTAACAGCCTCCTTCTTCCTCAAATGATCTGACTTTGATCGTCGGAGGGTCTATCCGGCAAACTACTGTCAGGCAGCTCACCGTTTCTATGTTGTCAGGTTAGACGCTGTCACGAAAAGTTTGGAGTACAAAGAGTACGGAAAACAGAGGATATTTCGCTCCCGTACAATAATTTTGACAATTTTATTTTGATATAATTTATTTTTTTAAGATGAAATATGATTTTGACAATTTTTTGTCAAATTAATTTTTATTATTACTTAAAAAAAAAAAAAAAACCGCCCTCGTGATTCACTTCACGTCACTCACTTATCTCTGGCGGCCTCAAATCGTTTCATATGTGCGATACACTCATGGGAACCATTTACACCGTGATGTTTACTAGTAAGGAGGGGTAAGGGGTAGAGTCGTAAAAGGCGGAGTCAAGGTCGTCGTTCAAACTTTCGAAAATCAAGGAAGTGGGCATCTGACACGTACAACAACAAATCCTACCCACGGAGGTTAAGCAGCAGCAGCAGATTTGTGCCCTCCTGAACGAAAGTCCTAAATTGAAATTTCCAATTTAAACCTCAATCAAAAGGGTCGTTATTTGTCATTTCCACACCAACAGTGACTTGGGCGTTAGTTATTTGGCTGGAGGCTATTTGACGGAAAATTCTCTATTTTTACACATTTACTTAAATATACATATTTAATAAATTATTATCTTAATAATAATTATATTTAAAGTAAAATTATCATAATAGATATTAAAACACACTCATAATATTATAAAAAAAATATTTTCTGTACATATTTTTTCTTGAAAAGATTTAAATAGATATCTTTTAATAAAAAAATTAAATCCTAATTCTTTCATTTTAGACAACACACCACAAGAAACAAAATAGATTAGGCGATTTTTATGATCTTTTTTTTTTCTTTCTTCTTAACATCGACTTTCTAGTCAACCAAATAACTTAAGATCACATATTTACGCATCCAACTAAAATAAAAGCATTATAAAATAATTAAAAATTCTTGGTTGTGTGAAGGAATTTTTATTACATATTAAACTCTTTTTTTTTTTATTTTAAAAATCCTTTTTAATTGGCTAAATCCAACATTCTACAATAGACTTTTATAAACTAAACCCTAAAAATTATATATTGCAGTCCTTAATCTCAATCTTATCCTAACTTTTATGGTGGATCAAACCCCTCATTTTCTCTATCTCCATAGCCACTTTCCATTTGTTGCTCTCTTTTGCCATTCCCAATGTGTTTGTTTACTACCAAATCGTTACCATGATGAAGCAAATATACAAATTGAACATCTTAACAACAAAGACCCATGCAAGATTCATCCAACTAATCAACATGCAAATTGAAATACTAGGGTTTGTTTGGAAAATGAAAAGATGGGTTCGATGATAGAGGTTAATGAAGATAATAGAGATAGAATTCTTTGGGTTCAAAGCTACTATTTGTTAGAGCTTTAATTTCCTCTTTGATCAGAGTTTACTCTTGACTATAGATCGACTTTTATTGATTTTGGCCTTGGATGAATTGCTTATCAACTCCATGAGGGGAGCCAGATTGATGTGAGAGTGTGTGGAAAGATGGTTGAGGTGGTGTGTGTACAAGACATGAGTTAAGGGTATGACTCAAACATTTAGTGTGTGGAATGAGAACAATAATTAATAATCAAATTATTAAGTGTGTACACTAAGAAATGATGTGCACTGAGATAAGTAGATGTGTGGAAATAAAATTTCTTTTATTTCACTAAGACAGTCAATAAAGACCCTGTTTGGCAAGTGAATTTTTAGTTTTTTTGGTTACAATTCATAAATAAATAAAAAAAAGACTAAAATAATCAATAAGATAAAATGTCGCATCAAAATCATAATCATTTCACTTTTTTTTTTTTTTTTTTTTACAAATATTACATCTAACTATAAAAAAAAAATCTAACCATTGTCCCAAGCATAAAAATTTTAACCTGCTAATAGTTACTCAAACATTGCATCAAATTTGAATTTGATGAAAAATGAATTCCTTTCATATTCTAACGATTGCATCAAGTAGGTATCAAATTGAGAATTTCACTTTTCTTTCATCAAAGCAAGGATAAATATGCCTTACATCAAATCACTGTTCATTACTATTGCCGGATGTCCCCCCAGATGTTCTCTCGGATGACCACCTCAAGGCAAAAATTTGTAAAAAAATTGCACTGGTCGGTCGACGGCCTAGTCGTCCATCTAAAGGGAGGGAAAAAAAAATATTACACTGGTCGGTTGACCGGTCGAACATCTGCCTGGTTGACCAATGTTCTAATAAAGCACCAAAATCCTTTGTTGGAACACTTGATATCAAGGGAAGCTTTCATTCAAATTTGATGAAAAAATTGATGCACCGTTAGAGACACTCTAAAATAGCCTACTAAAATAGCTAACTACGTGAACAAAGCCAAAATAAGCTATGACTTTGTTTGGTATTTTTTAAATAAGTGTACCTATTTGGATAAATACACTTATTTGAGTCACATTATTTCTTTATTTTTCTACATATTTTTTCGAAAAAATAAAAAAAATACACATATTTAGATTATCCCAAACAATCCTAAGTAATTTCACATTTTCTTTCACAATTATCAAATCAATTATAAAAAAATCAACTATAACTCTAAATATAATTTTTTTTATTAGACTAAAATAGTAAAAAAATTAGACTAAAACCGTAAAAAAATATCTAAAATAACTTATTTCAAAACGGGTTTATTTGTCATTACGTGAAAACTAAAGGGTAAAATCGTAAAACCAATTTAATTTGTCCAGCCCACCACCTCTCCCACTTCGTCCCACCCTCTGCGGGAGTTGCAGCAGATAAAGCAAAAGCATTCATATAGAGAGATATATAGAGATATGTAGTAGAAGACAATAATGTGAAATTAAGCTAAGAGAGTGGGAGACTGTGAATTGATGAATAGAGAGAGATAAAGAACTTAACTGGAAGTTACGACGATCGCCGGAAAATGACGACGGGTATAATCCATGACCAAAATCTGGAGAAGCACATAGAGAAACAGATGGGTTGTATGGCTGGTTTTTTCCAGCGCTTCGATCGCAACCACATTTTGACAGGAAAGAGACTATACGCCACGAAGCGTCTACCTCCCACAGCGGTGAGATTTGTCGTTTCTCTCTTGTCTGTCTGTCTGTCTGTCTGTCTGTCTCTCTCTATCTCTCTTGTATTTTCATCGATTTTGTTTACTTCTGCTATGAAAAATGACCGAAGCACATTTATCAGATTGAAATTTATTGTATTTCCAGGTGGTTGATTCCCTGGATTCGGAGGAGTCTGTTGGATCGCCGGCGGTTTCGATTGAATTGGAAAAGCCACAGCAAACTAGAGCAATGACGTCCCCCAGTCCTGACCGTTCGAAAGTTTCTCCGGTAACGGAGATGAAATCTCCGACGGCCAGTGTTGTGACTCCGGCGAAATCGCAGCTTCCTCTTCCTCTTTTTGAATTCAAAGAGGGGAATAGGTCTTCGTGGAAGTTCTGCAAGGAAACTCCGAGACTATCTCTGGACAGCAGAGCAACTGTTGATGCGAAGGGAAGTCTTTACCCGAAGGAGATCCGAACAAACACAGCGATTCTATCGGCGAATCGATGTGAGGACTCTGAAGACGGAGCAGACGGTGATGACAAGCGTCGATCTCCGAGCGTCATTGCGAGGCTCATGGGACTCGAACAATTGCCTCATTCAAATCCAGAGCCTATGATGAAGGCAGAGCTACGAAGATCTGCCTCTGAGTCTAGAGTTTCAAAAGATCTGTTTCAGTATCGATTCATTGACGGTAACTACGTCCAGCTAAAGCAATCGAACCAATCGCATTTTGTTGGAGGTAATACTAATATATCGAGCAATGTCATACGAGACAATGGAGGAATAGAAAACGGCAAGGCCTCGTTCAATGTTAGATCAGCAAATCCAATGGAATACTGTAGAAGAAATGCAAAGTCAGAACCACAAAAGCCTCCGTACAGAGGAGGCGTAGTTATATCGCCATGGAAATCGCCTCAACAGAGGAAGAGTTTCTTCGATTCAGAGGACTCTTTTCCAGAGCCAAAGCAGACAATGTCAGTCTATAGAGAGATTGAAAAGAGACTGAAGATGAGAGGTATCGACGAGCCATCGAAGGATCTCGAAACCTTGAAGCAAATCCTCGAGGCTCTGCAACTTAAAGGACTTTTACATTCGAAGCCTCCAGAACAAATCCGCCACAGAAACCTCGTGTACGAGCGAGACGAATCTCCCATCGTTATCATGAAGACCTCGAGATCACAAATTCTTCCAATCAACAGACGATTCGGAAACGATTCGCCTCCGGCGAGTTTCAGAAACAGAGCCGGTGTTCGCCGGAATCTCAGTAACATCGGCGAAACCTCGCCGGAGATTGATCGGAATGTACGGAACCAAGGCAAAGCTAGAAATTCGAGCTCGCCGGCGAGAAGGAGACCGTTGATTGTTGAGACGCAGAGGAAGACAAACGAGTTCTCAGCGCAGCGAAGAGTTTCTTCGCTTCATTCCCCAAAGCTTAGCCCGAAGAGTATTGGATCAAACCCAACCGTCACAACTCGATCACCGAGAAATAGAAAGCCAACGGCTGAGATTGATCAAAAGGAAAAGATTGCCATTTTTGTAGAGGATGAATCATCCTCTATTTCCGAAAGCAGTGTCAGTACATCTTCCCAAACTGATACAGAGGTACATTAAACTTTGAATTCATTAATTTTAATTATAAATTAATTCTAATCTTTCTTTTTTTAAAAAATTACTGTAACTGATTGGTGTTTTTTTTTGGGTTGAAGAAATGGAAGATGGAGGAATACAAGGAGGGGAGGAGTCTGCTAGAGAGGTGTGATAAGCTGCTTCACAGCATTATGGAAATCACTGCTGCGACCGAGTTGCAACCGAGTCCGGTCTCAGTGCTTGACTCGTCGTTCTACAAGGACGAGTCGTCCTCTCCTTCGCCTGTCATGAAACGAAGCATTGATTGCAAAGGTACACGGCTACAGTATTCGTAGTTGCCATTCCGGCGTTTTTGTTTGCTTGGATTTCTTATGTCATTCTTGACTCTGTCAGTCAGATATGACAACTACATGCGTAATCATTATTTTTCATGTGAAAATAACAAAAACAAAAATGTACCTCAGAGTTTTTGGTTCTACAGTATTTGAAAAGAGAGTTTGAAATAAATTAAAATAATTAATAAGATAAAATATAATATAATATAATATAATATTAAATTATAATTATGTTATCTTAAATTTATAATTATCAAATCAATTATAAAAAAAATTAATTTATCTTTTCAAAATAATTTTTTTAATCAAATTAAAATAATAAAAAACTAAAAATTCAAATAAAATAACCAAGTTCCATCAAATTTTCCTCTTTTGTATCTTAACATTATTCGTAATTTAAAAAAAAAAATAATAATAATAATTTGTAAGACAATTTTGTGTTTTTGTGTTTTTCTGCAAAATAGAAATAAACACAAAACTGGAAAACTGGCTTTCTCCAATGCTATTGCATTTATTCTTTTCTTGGGTGAATAATTATTTATTATTATTATTATTATTATTATTATTATTTTTTTTTTTTTTTTTGCATTTATTCTGTCTAGATATATTTGCTGTGTGTTGTGGTGTGTTTTGTTTGGTGATTTTATTTTACCTTCGTTAAAAAATTCAATTGGAATTGGGTGAGTCAATTTTTATCACTAATTTAATTATGTAATTGTATTATGCTAAATTAATAAATAATTTTTTGAATTAATAACTATTATATGAACCGATAGTTTTATTGATATATATTAAATATTTAGTACGGATCATATTAGATATTATTTGACATCTCTTATATTAATATATTTTTTTTTTATATTTTATGTTTTTGAAATCATATTAATTTTTAAAAAAAATCTTTTTATACATTTTTTTTATAAAAATAAAAAATATATATTTGTTTTGATCCTTCCAAACACTAGTTGGTTTAGGATGTGAGTTTTTTTTTTTTTTTTAGTTTGGAGTTAAAAAGTTTTGATTGGGGTTTTTTAAATCTTTTAATTTTTTATGAGAAAAAAATTATAATAATTATAAATCAAATGCAATTTTTTATTTTATTAAATTAAAAAATTTATTTTATTTTATTATAACTAAAATAGTTTCAAATCGAACCTAAATTGCCAAACGAAGGCTCTAAATTCTCCACCAGCGGGTTCTTGGCAATGGCAATGGGGTTTGGGAGCTTGTGACTGGTGTGACTGGTGGTGGGTACGAACTCTCTAAAGTCAAACTTAGGCCTTGTTTGGGAAGACTAAATAAGTGTACTTTTTGTCTTTTTTGACTAAAAAATTGAGGTTGAAAATATGGATGTTTGGGTTAACTTTTTGACTTTTTATGGAAAAATGTGTAATAAAAAATTGTGAAAATTGATTTTTAGAGGAAAATTTGAATTGGGAGTTGTGCAGCCGTAATTGTTGACTTTTGGTGAATAGTATTAACTTTTTAACTTTTTGAGTAACTTTTTGACTTTTTAACTTTTTTCAAAGATCCCAAACAAGGCCTTAATGATAGACTTGTAACTGCAGAGTTAATTTGGAGAGTGTGACTGAAACCTGAACAAATTTAAGAATGCTAGCCGTACTCCTTACTTTACTTGAGGATGTTTAGAATGATTTAAATAAATATATTTTTTAATTTTTTATAAAATATGAATTGAATTTAAATTGAGTTTGAAGTAATGTGTTAGAAAGGTAATGTAATTTAAATAAAATGATGAAACTTAAATAAGATAGTGACTTTTTAATTTTTTTCAAACATGCCAAACCCGTTCTTAACTTACCTTAAAAAAGAAGAAGTTAATACTACATACTAATATATATATATATATTATATGTACGTATAATTGCATGAAATGAGCAATTTTAATCTTTTATTAAAATTTAAATTTAATGAAAAATATGTTAGAATGTGCTCCAAATGTTTGTTGAACTTGTAACGTATGTAGGAATAACATTAAAAAAAGGCAAGGCACGTTCAACTCTTTATTAGGATAGGACACTTTTGTTTAAGGCCAGGTTTGTTTGGCTCCAAAGGTGGTGGGATTGGATTACCAATCCCGTGGGTCCTACATAGCCCATGTTTGCTTGGAAAAAATAGGAGAGGACTAGTAGTCCCATGGGACTATGAATACCCTCATACAGGGGGATTAGCTTGGGTAGATTTTGGGTGGGATTAGAAAAATAGTGAAGAGATTGAGTCTATTTTATATAAAAAAATTATTTTTTTAATTTCATTTTTTTTTTATCAAGTGCACTTGTTTACTTTAATATTTGTTTTAATTTTTTTTTAATATAGAAATAATTTATTTATTTATTTTATACAAAAATAATTTAACAATCCCATCACTAATTATCTCCCACACTATCATCAAAACAAACATACTTTTACTTAATCCCCTCACTATCAATCCCCACATTAACAATCCCTTCACTAACAATCCTTTCACTAACAATCCCATCCAACATAATCCGCCAAACAAACGTGGCCTAAGGGTTTTGTTAAGGCAAATATTAATAAGTGTTTTATGAATATTGTTTAATATTAAAGAAATGTGCAAAAAAATATCTTGAAAGTATATATAAAAATCTTAAAATGTGTATTAATTTTAAAAATATATATATTGAATTTAATAAAAAATATTTTATACTATTCAATTGTTTTTTTGTCTTTTACTTGTGTCATAGTGATACTTGTTAACAAGTAATGATTCATTAAATCCTCTTTAAAACACCTAGGGAATGTTTGTTTTAGTTTTGAGAGAGTAGTTTTTAAAAATTGTTTTTGGGGGAGAGTTTAGAATTTTTTTTTGTTTTGTTTAGTTGTGTATTTTGAAAGTAGTTTTGGAGTTTGGGAGTTTGGAATGATTTGATATTTTATTGTAATTGAGTAAATGTATGTGTAGGGCTGCAAACGAATCGAACTGAGCTTTGCTGAGCTCAAGCTCAGCTCGTTTACTTATCGAGCTCTCGTTTATTGAGTTTGAGCTCGGCTCGATAAGGATCTGGGCTCGAGCTGAGCTCAGCTCGGCTCATTACTTTTGATGAAACTCGAGCTCGGCTTGGCTTGGCTCGGCTCGGCTCGATTAATTTTTTTTAATATTATTTATATTATTTAAATATAAATATTTAAATAAAAAATATTATTTATATTATTTAATATATAAAAAATGTATTTATATATTATTTAATATATAAATAATATATTTATTATATTATTTAAATAAAGATAAACGAACCGAACTTATGTGAGCTTGAGCTCAGCTCGTTTACTAAACGAGCCTAATATTCGAGCGTGAGCTCGGCTTGTTTATTAAACGAGCCGAGTCGAGCTTATTCATGAACAACTTGGTTCATTTGCAGCCCTATGCATGTGAAAAAAAAAGTGATTGAGAAGGAGAGAGGAGAGAGAAAAAGTGATTGATTAATGTATAAGAAAGAGATTGATTTTGGAAATTATTTTGAAAAAATTACAAACCAAATAAGTTTTTTAGAAAATTTTCTAAACTCACTTTACAAATCCAAACCAAACATATCCTTAATTTTTGTATCAAAGTAGTTAGAATAAGTTGGGAAGCCTGAAAGAATTGTTGATGATTTCGATTGTGCCATTGGAGTGTTGTCCATCGTATCAAGCATTAAATTTTTGCTTTGTGATGAAAAAGAGAGTAAAGAATGATGGGTGGTTTTTTTATTTTTTATATGTTTACAATACATCTCATAAAAGAAAAAATTGTATATTATTTGAAAAAAAAAAATCACTAAAAACAAAAGAAATTCAAAAAAACAAAAACAAAAACAAAAAGGCCATTATGAAAAGTACTGTGGCTTTTGAGTTATTTGTAAGATGAAAAATGGGATTGGAATTTAATATGACCAGACAATTTTGAGTGAAACATAGTGACTTGTCAAGTCTGCCTTTGTTTTGAATATTATTTCCTAAATTATTGAAAACAAAATATATATTGTACATTTCTGCTTGGCTAAATAAGAATGGTACTTCCAATCCAATCCTTGCTATGTTCTTTGGTAGAAAGTACAAACAATGTTTTTTGTTGTTATGCAACCAAATAACATGTCTTCGTGAGAGTATTATTTATTTCTAACTTTACTATACTTTTTTTGATTATTTAACAATAGATTTTGAAGAAGAGATCTGGAGCCCTGCAATTTCACCCATTCAATCGAAATGTGAAGGTACATCAGACGACTGTGATTTCCTTTACATCTCAGACATTCTTGGAGCTTCCAATTACCTCCCCGAAGACTGCAATATATTCCTATTACTAGAGAAGCAACAGTATCTCCAAGGGAAGGACACCTCCGAAGTGTCAAGTCTCAAAAGAAAGCTGATCTTTGACACCATCACCGAAATTCTCAACCGCAACAGACAATTGCCTCCGTGGAAGCTCATTTCATGCTCGAATTCCAGTATCGCTAAGACTTCACTACGTCAAATTTGGTCAGAATTTCAAAGAATTCGAGAACGAGACAATGCAGAGGAATTGTGTGATATAATTTGCAGTGTTTTACGGAAAGACTTGGCCGGAGATGGGATCAATGGGTGGGGAGATTGCCCAGTGGAGATGTCGGAGGCAGTGTTGGACATCGAGCGGCTGATATTCAAGGATCTGATTGGGGAAACAATCCGAGATCTAGCGGCATTTGCAGGAAATAATAACGTTGTCTCAGCGCCTCGCAGGAGGTTGGTTTTCTAAAGGACATGGCAAAAAATTGGAGGCTTCTGTTATTTTTCGCGCGCTTTCTTGTCTTTTAAATTTTACTTTCCACCTTTTTTTTTAATTTAAAAAAAAAAGTTGGGAAATCTGAAAGCTTGGCAAATATTGTGGGCTGCTTTTGCAAAAATCTGTGAAAAAAAATATATTGGGGGGATTGAATATGTCAAGGAAGTGCATGTGTGAGCTTTCAAGCATAAATGGACTTTGTATTGTTTTTTTTTTTTTTGTTTGCTTCAGTCATTAGTTCAGTAATTAAAATGATGAAGTTTTAAAAAATTCAACAATGATTCATCCCATTAAAAACATCACCACTAATAGCACTATTGCATTAAAAAAATAAAAAAAAAACAAAAAAAATACAACTTCAAGACCAAAACATTACATTATTTCTGGCGGGACTCACTGCCACCTAATTAGTGGGAGCACTAATTAGTGCTCCCAAGCATTTTTCTAAAAAATTAGGTGGGAAAGAGGGCATGTTTGTTAGAAGCACTTTATTTGGTGTGGTTTTGTGTGATGAGTGGTGTATGGGTAATGATTTTTCACAGCCGTGCGCTGAAAGTGAGGGGCAGGTGGGTGTCTCAAGGTCTATGTGGGAAGCTAGGCACTATGGAAAATCATTATCGATTCGTTGGGCATGAAGGTTTAGATTAGGTTAGAGTTATTTTAATTATAAAAGATAAAATAATTTTTTTTAATTTAATAAAATAAAATATCACATTTAAATTATGATTATTTTTTTTATAAAAATTAAAAAAAAACTTAAAAAATTCATTTCAAATGAGATTTTTTAATCTTAAATTAAAAAAAAAGTAAATCTACATCTAAGACTGTATGACCCATTTGTTTGGAGAGTCGAGGTGGAATTGGAATTGATAGTGAGTTGGGATCGATTAACATTGTATTTGTTTTGAGAGATGGAGAGGGGATTGATGGTGAGCTCCTGATTCAGATTGGTCTCTCTAAGGTGATTCGGATGGGTCTCAAAGACTTGGTATTAGAAAAATAATCCGTCGGATTAGAAATTTTTTATTTTTATTTATTTTTTACATGTTGGCATTTTTTTTACATTTTTTGTTAAGTAAAATTTTTTTTTTTATTTTTTATTTTTTAAATTTTTTTTACATGTTGGGCGTTTTTTAAAAAATATTAATGTTTAATGTTTGTATTTTTTTATTTGTTTTATTATTTTATATAAAAAAAATTTAACATTCCTTACACTAACAACTATCATAAAAACAAATATCATTTTACTTAATTTCTTTATTATTAATCTCTTCACTATGAATTCTTTCTATTTTATCTCTGAAAACAAACAAGGCCTATAATACATGAGGACCTATTATAGAGAAGCCAAATAGGGCCTTAGTAGGAAGTAAAGGGTGAGTACATATTTGATGAATCTATAGCGGGGTTTGTACATATTTGGCAAATGTTTGGGAAGTTGGGTTTAAGGATATTTTTGACTAAAATAGTTATAAAAAGTAAAATAAATTTTTTAATTTAATAAGATAAAATATTACATTTAATTCATAATCATTACACTCTTTTTCTTATAAAAAAGTCAAAAAAATAAAAAATTCTTCCTAAATCAAACTTTTTAGCCTTAGGCTAAAAAATAAAGAAACTAACCCACTTCTCAAACGAAGCCTCGATGAATTGTTATACATTTATTATTTAGTTATAAGGATAAATTACAAATATACTCTCTCACATTTAATTAAAATATAAATCATCTCTTATAGTTTTAAAAATAATATTTCACTTTCTGAAATTTTTAATTTCATAATAAATTGTCCATTTTATTAATAAATCATCCATTTTATTAATAAATTATCAAATCAATTAACAGTTTTTAATAATGTTAATATGTTTCAATTAACAATTTAGGTAATTTTATTATTGTATAGTAATTATTATTTTTATTTTTTTAATTAATTCTGTTAAATAATTTTTTTAATAAAGGGATATTTGTAATTTTTTAAACTACAGAGGACAATATATATTTTAATCAAATCTCAAAAAGTGTATCTGTAATTTACTCTAGTTATAATAATAGTATAATCAATCTCATTTAAAATTAGTTCAAAAAAAATCTCATTTAAAATGAAAGAGAATATTTTGTTGACATAAATTATCAAGGGTAAATGTTAACAAGTGTCTCATAAGTATTGTTTATTATTGAGACGTGTATAGAAAGTTTTTGTGAAAATATATAACAAATTTTTTTTAAAAAAAATTATTAATTTCAATAAAATTATATTAAGGGTTGGTTTGGGATGATCTAAATAAATACATTTTTTGATTTTTTATAAAATATGGATTGGGTTTGAAGTGATGTGTTAGAGAGGTGATTTGACTTAGGGTCTGCTTGGGAAGGGTTAATTTGGCTATTTTAGCCACAAAAGACAAAATAGATTATTTTAGCCACAAAAAACAAAACATCACATTCAACCTATAATCATTACACTATTCTCTTACAAAAAAAAATCAAAAAGGTCAAAAAGTCAAAAAGTCCTTCCCAAACCAAATTTTTTAGCCCAGGCTAAAATAGTCCAAAAAATCAAAAAGTCAACCCACTTTTCAAACCAACCCTTAAATAAGATGATGTGACTTAAATAAAATAATAATTTTTTAATTTTTTTAAATCGTGCCAAATAAGACCTAAATTTAGTTAAATCATGCCAGATTTTTTTTTCCACACTTAGCTTTTGCTCATGGGTGATCTTTTGATAATTTGACTAAGGGAAGAACAAACGTCACCATGCTGTGTTTGATTGGTGATTTTCATGGTATTTCAATAGTTTCCTAGTTTGTTTCCTCAATTATGAAGTATGGCGTCATTTATGCCCCCATGTGATTTCATTTTTCTGAAATTTCTTGATCATGGAATAGGCACGACTGATTCAAGAAAAGGACCAAATGAGGTGGGGGTAGTGAAGAGATAAGGGATACCTCAGCATAACAACAATGATTTATTTCACTAAAAATACCATCACTAATAACACTAATGCATTAAAAATAATAATAATAATAATAATAAATACAACTCCAAGACCAAAACATCACATCATTACTGGCGGAACCCATTGCCACCTAATTAGTGGGAGCACTAAGGCCTCGTTTGGGAACAGGCTAATTTAGTAACTTTTTGGCTAATTGGCTAAAAAGGTTGGTAAGAAAAACCTGTATGTTTGGGCCAACTTTTTGGCTAATTACGAAACGACGTGCAAAAAGTAGAGAGAAAAGGGAATCTTTGACTTTTTGGTATGAGTTGTTGGCTTTTTGGCTAAAAATGTAACTTTTTGGCTAATTGGCTATTTTAGCCTCTTGCCAAACGAGGCCTACTTTTTGGCTAATTACGAAACGACGTGCAAAAAGTAGAGAGAAAAGGGAATCTTTGACTTTTTGGTATGAGTTGTTGGCTTTTTGGCTAAAAAAGTAACTTTTTGACTAATTGACTATTTTAGCCTCTTGCCAAACGAGGCCTAATACTCCCAAGCATTTTTCCTCAGCATAATTCCTCTTTAGATGTGGGCTTCTTTCATTCCTCTTTTCCTTTATGGGCTCCATGGCCCCTCTCCCCAATTGGGTGGCACCTTTTTGCCCACTTGACCCACCCTGGAGAAATTATTCAATAATTCTAAAATATCATGTGGTTATATTCTAAATCAATCATCAATTATTTAACTCCATGTTATTCCTCTATCTCCAAAATAAATCATGGGTCCTTACCCCTCTCTACCAATCAAAACTTTATGAAGCACCACCAATCAAAACTTTATAGAGCACCACGTGTCTATATTTCGGAAATATTGAATAATCACCATTCTCTCTCTCTCAAATTTATATATATATTTACTAAATTGGACAAATCTTTATTTTCAAGTCAATCTCAAAAGAATTTTAAATAAGATCAAAATTTTGGTTTTTTTTATTTTATAATATGTATAAGTTTGTCGAACAAAGTAAAATAAATAAATAAATAAAAATTAACATGTTTAAAATATATTCAAACTTAATTTATTTACCTAACTAATTGATATTGAATAAATTTTTAACAACTCAAATGCAAGTCAGACTCAAACAATTTAATTTGTATTACAACCCTACCTTCATACATCATTGCTTCAATGCCCCCTTCATACCAAATAATTGAAACCAAAGGCATACATAACAAGGGAAACAATGGGACTTATTGACCCCCAAAAAAGCAAGGCAAACAATGGGGTCCTTGTAATTCCAAAAGGGCACACAAGCTTATCTAATGTATCCAGTTGAGATGTGATGGCACTGTGGCACGCTCACCTGCCTCTTTTGTGTCAAAGTACTTTCCTTCATTGAGATTTTTTTGAGTGGGTACATTTTTATTTTTAATTATTTCAAGCTTAATCTCAAAACCTAGTGTGACCCATGTACATATGCAAAAATCAAAAATCATTTATAATTCTGTCCAACCTTTGTCGCTGTTGATCGTCCTCGTCCTCCCTTAGTTGTCTTCTCTTCTCATTGGTGGGTACAAAATGCCAGGGAGTAATATTTGACTAGAGCAAAATAAGTTCATTGTTGACCATATAAACTGTAAGTTTTTCTAAAAATATAGATTGGTCTTTCGATTGAAAGAGAACACAGAGTGACAATGGTCCATTGTACTCTCTCTCTCGTTGAGAAGTTATTTAGTATTTCAAGAGTATTGTTTTACACTATTCATTTAAAGACAAGTGTTTAATTATTTTCTAAAAGAAAACAGAAAAGTAATGGGTCTCATTGATTCAATCAATGACAGTTAACTTGGAGCACCACATCATCTTCCTGTCACGTTTCATTCATATTTTTTTTAATAGCAGAATAACTAGACAGTTTATGCACATTTTCATTAATTTTGAAATTTTCGCAAAACGGTTCTTCTGCATGAATTGAGCAAAACTACACTCTTTGATAAAATATTAAAAATCTTTTAAATTCACAAGAAAAATAAAGTATGATTCAATTTCTTTTATTTTTTTAGATAAATTATATTGGCATATCTTAAAATTTTAAAAAAATGTCTCACAAATTTAACATAATACACTAAATTTCTTTAATTTTTTATTCGTATAATGCTCGACCTCTTTTTCACTGAAAAATCCTTAATCGTATGAAAGAAAAAAAATGATATTATCATCTATTTTATATTGAAATGTATGTTTATGTTGTCATTACTTTTAGTCTCTTTAACCTAATAAAAAAGTTTAATGTAATTATGTCAAAATTATAAATTTGTTATATTTAGTCCAAACCTTAAAAAAAAAAAAAAGAGTTAATATAATTATGTTAGAATTGTAAAATTTATTATATTTACACCAAACGTCAAGAAAAGTCAATAGAATTTACCTTTTTTATATTTCCTTTTTAGTCATTGTTTAATTGTTTAAAAGAAAAATCAATCTCATTCTTACCTTATTGAAGGTTGACTTTTCTGTTTTTTTTTTTAGTCTTAAAATCAATAAAATTGTACAATTTTGACACATGATGTGGTTACAAGGCTCACGCGAACCAGTCCAAAATGCATGAAACAGTATGGGCTTCTGTTCTTGATGAGGGTAATTAGAATGGGCCTTGCCTACTAACAGATCTAAATGAGTTTACTCACATCTGGCCCTAATGGAACATTGCTAAAATGGGTAGCTACAATCAAATTTTGGCTAACCAAAAAAAAAAAAAAGAGGATGTATTTTAATACAGCAATGCTAGGTATCAAGAAAAACCTTTCATGAAAATAATCATGAAAGCGTTGTGACCCTTGGATTACACTTAGAATAAAGCACCACACACTAATCAAAGTAATCCAAGGATCATAATTTTTTTATGATCATTTTCATGATAAAATTTTCATGATCCCTAACTTTTTCCATTTTAACAATATGGACAATGCCTAACAAATAACAGAAATTTCTAAATTGCATATAAGCATAAGATGCCATTTTATAGGGTTTAATAATCAAAGTATATGAACAATATTTTCATTGATTAGTTTACGAGAAGGATCGATATTTCTACAAAATGATGATTAGAACCGAAGATTGGCTTGAAAGTAGCTCCTTCAATATCCTTCTCCATTTTTATTTTTTCTTTTAAAATGGCAAGTTCCTTCTACCTTAGCTGGAACATCTTGTGTTGTGCTTTTGCTTTTTCTTTGCCTGCATGAGTCAGATGGAGAAATTTTACAACATTTGATAATCATATCATTCATGTTTGATTAAACACATCAGCCACTCTTCGCCGTCGGCCATCTATCTGCTAGGCTAAATTTTTTGTAGAAATTGAAAAATAATACAGATGCATATAAAGTATTTTAGAAAAGTGTTCAGAATACAGTGATAGTAACATTACATTCATCATAAACGAATTTTTTCAAGTATCAAAAATGTTTTACTGACAACTTTGCATTCATTTTGAATGAGACCTACACTCAACCAAAGATGAAGGTAATGTTGCTATATTGCATTCTAGACGCTAATTTCTGTGAAGGTTTTTTTTGTTTGTAGCATTAATGATGGGAATATAAATACAAAAGTGAACGGGTTGTTAAAAATGCTTACATAGATTGTAGCAAGGTTGCTTAAATGCTGGATCCTCGGTTGCTGGGGGAGGATCCTGACCGTATATCATATCGCAACTCATATCATCATAATCTACAAAAACCAAACAGTGCATCACAGTTACATATGATTTGGATGATCTATTAATGGAGCATATGATTTGATGAATCATGAATGAGAAAATGGATATGGGTTGCATTCCAATTTCCAATAGCTCTTGCTAAAATGATACTAGCAATTCCAATGTGAAAAATCTAGAAACCTCCTAGATGTTGATTTGTAATTATGTATCAATTTTAAGCAGAATATAACAATCCCAATCAAACAATCAAGAGAAAGAGACACAAAGATTTTACGTGGAAAAACCACAATTGGACACCTTCCAATTGTGATAAAAAAACCACGGGCAACAGCCACAAGAACAATCCACTAAGAAGATATAAAGGAATTACACAGGTATCACTCTCAATTATCTAGCGAATTCACAACGCCTAATTGAACCAACCTCTATGTGCCTCTTCCAACCCCATCTTCAGCACGGAATTGTCTTTCTGATGAGCCACTCCGGATTCCCTCCAAAGCTTCAGGCTCGAATTCTTCAGAATTCACAACTGAAGAACAACTCTCTCTTTTGTGTATAACAAACAAACCTTTGATGTACTCTCTTTAAACCATGAGTTAAATACTCAATAAAACATCAAAGAAAACAAAATATCCCCAGATATAAACTTTTAAGAACCAAAAAGAAGATCTGAAGGACTTCAATCAATTACTTAGTTTTGGGAGAAAACCAAGTATTTATAGAGAACCAAAAGTAATCCAAGATTGGAAAGAAAACAAACTCCTTGAGAAATTCGGATTTTGAGGCTCGCTCGAGCGAAGCTTTCCTGGCTCGAGCGAGGAGAGTAATTTTCATGATTTCTACTAGTGCCTTGGCTTGAGTGACGGATCCTTGGCTCGAGCGAGGAATACACTTCTTCAGGTTTTTGTATGGACGCAATCCTTGGCTCGAGCGAGCATTCCTTGGCTCGAGCGAGAAAGTCTTAGCTCGAGCGAGCAACGGCTGACATGCAATTTTGAATGCAATTTTGAATTTTGCTTCGGCCGCGAGCTGATCGGGCAGCTCGACCCCCGTAATAATCAGCGAAGTGGCAATCTTGAAAGCATTAACAACACAAACTTCTCTGCATGGCTCGATTCGGGTTTGGATTCACATCTAATAAACTCATAGCCTCACTGAAATAAAAAGTGCGAAAATAAATACATCTGAAAGGAGTTTTGTCAAACGAGATTGCCAACAATAAAAACCTAACACAATGATTGGAATACTTACTTGGGACCATGTTGAGTGGCATTCCTAAGTAGTCCTTAATGAAGGTTTGAGTAGGCATCTTACAGGGGTTGATGCACATCCCCACACAATTCGACTCCTCCAGAAGCCTGCAAAATTCACTAGGTATTGTTTTGAATTGTGGAATCCTAAAAAAAATAAGGATGATAATGAAAGCACCAAAAAACAAGAAAAGAAAAAAAAAATTAAACTTGTCCAATAAACAGCCCAAGAAATGAATATCGAATGTTGATGCAAAATTGTTAATAGTGTAGAGCAAATTTGGTGCACTTATTTTATTTTCTAGACACTTTATTGGTTATTTTTTCTGAATGCATAATGTTAAAAAGATATGCTCACATATGCTGTTAAAATTGAAGAAGTTACAAACAAAAAAAAAAAACTAAATTAAAAAAAAAAATTTAAAAAAAAAAAAGAAGGAGAAGGAGAAGAAGAAGAAAAAGAAGTCGAAATGGAAAGTTGGATAGGACTAATTTTGGAATCAAAATAAATATATTTAATTTGGAGTTTTTAAAAATAGTTTTATGAGTTTTTAACTCGTATTTTTTTATTGATTGTTTTTTAAAATATTTTAATCAATTTAAAAAAAAAAAAAATTTAGATCCACTTAATCTTAATATACTTAAAAAGTATAAAATTTCTAAAAAAATCTATAAGAAATTCATTAAAAATATAAAAATATACTGAATTTTTATTTTATTTTTTTATATCTTTTGTATTTGGTGAAATTTTTAAAGTTTTTTTTTTTCACAAATATTATATTTTTTAAATGTATCTAAAAAAATTTTAAAAAGAAATTGCATAAAATGTTCAAAAAATTACTAAAAAAAAAATACAAAAAATAAAAAACTCAGGGTTCGTTTGGTTTGATTTTGGGAAAAAAATTTCCCAAATTTTTTCTACAAATAAGTTTTCAAAAGTAATCAAACCAAACAAATTTTCCCAAAAAAATTTCCCAAAACACACAAACCAAACAAGTTTTCCAAACAAATCTCTCTCTCACACACATCAAATCAATCACTTTTTCCAAAACTCTCTCTCAAAACAATTTTCCAAAACAATTTTCCAAAAAAACCAAACCAAACATGTTTTCATACTTTTTATCTCTAAAACACATCTCTCAAACATAAACCAAACATACCCTCAATGTTCTGGAAAATTGAGTTAAAGCAAACAAGGTCCCCGTTTGGTGTAGCTGTTAAACCAGCTTATAGATTATAACTTAACAGATTATAGATTATGACTTTAATCAGAAGTTGTTAATCTGTTTGGTGTAGCTGTTAGATTATAGATTTAAGTTGCTGAGTAGTGTTTGTTAAATAAGCTGTGAAATAGCTTTTTCAATTAATTTTTATTTTTTATTTGTCTACATTTCTCATAAAAAATAATAATAATAATCTATAGTCCATTTGAGTCTTTTTCTATTTTAAAAAAAATAAAAAATAAAAAAATTTAAGAGTATAACCATAAATTAACATGTCCACAACAGAAGTTGATAATCAGAAGCAAGGGGTGAGCAGCTTCTCAGAATCAATTTTTTTGAGTTAAAATAAGCTGTTAGAATCAGAAGCTGTTTAAAATAAGTTTAACCAAACAATCCAAAATAACTTTTTCAAAGCTAAAAGTCATAAATTGGCTCTGAAAAATTGAAACAAACACCCCAAGCTACATTTTGACTCGTATATTCTTTAATATTTTTTTTACTGAAAAAAAATCATTTTAAGTTGTTAAAAACTTGAATTGAAAGGAAATGCCATAAGTTACCTGCATTTCTTAATGTGTGCTACATTCCTCTCTCTTTTACCGTTCAACTCCGACTCCCTCACCTTGCAACAAAAATAAATAGAATAATAAATAGAATTAACCCCGATAGATTTCGTCGCCAATATATTGGTCCATCAGGATTGTGTAAGTATATAATTTGTGACACTATAATAATATTAATATTGCTATAAATATATATATATATATATAGAAAAATGCACAGAAAATTAATGTGCAGTCAAAATTCATTATAGTCGTTGGTGATTCATCATAATCAGAATGAATATTAACCACATCTATTTTTCTTCTTTTTTTTTTTTTTGTATTTTTTTTTATACAGTACTAGCATTATTGAAAAAATAAATTACTTTTATTTAATTCAAATTCAACGTCGCGCCAATTATTTTTTTTTATACAGTACTACCATCTGATGTTGCTCGCCAAGAAGTAAGTCGCGGGGCGGATCTTGCTCCCCGACCTTGGTATTCCTTGCCGAGCTGCCGAGCTGATGTTGCTCGCCAAGAAGAAAGTCGTGGAGCGGACCTTGCTCCCCGACCTTGGTATTCCTTGCCGAGCTGCCGAGCTGATGTTGCTCGCCAAGAAGCAAGTCGCGGAGCGGACCTTGCTCCCCGACCTTGGTATTCCTTGCCGAGCTGATGTTGTTCGCCGAGAAGCAAGTCGCGGAGCGGACCTTGCTCCCCGACTTTGGTATCTGCCGAGCTGATGTTGCTCGCCAAGAAGTAAGTCGCGGGGCGGACCTTGCTCCCCGACCTTGGTATTCCTTGCCGAGCTGATGTTGCTCGCCAAGAAGAAAGTCGTAGAGCGGACCTTGCTCCCCGACCTTGGTATTCCTTGCCGAGCTGCAGAGCTGATGTTGCTCGCCAAGAAGCAAGTCGCGGAGCGGACCTTGCTCCCCGACCTTGGTATTCCTTGCCGAGCTGCCGAGCTGATGTTGCTCGCCGAGAAGCAAGTCGCGGAGCGGACCTTGCTCCCCGACCTTGGTATCTGCCGAGCTGATGTTGCTCGCCAAGAAGTAAGTCGTGGGGCGGACCTTGCTCCCCGACCTTGGTATTCCTTGCCGAGCTGCCGAGCTGATGTTGCTCGCCAAGAAGAAAGTCGTGGAGCGGACCTTGCTTCCCGACCTTGGTATTCCTTGCCGAGCTGCCGAGCTGATGTTGCTCGCCAAGAAGCAAGTCGCGGAGCGGACCTCGCTCGCCGACCTTGGTATTCCTTACCGAGCTGCAGAGCTGATGTTGCTCGCCAAGAAGCAAGTCGCGGAGCGGACCTTGCTTCCCGACCTTGGTATTCCTTGCCGAGCTGCCGAGCTGATGTTGCTCGCCGAGAAGCAAGTCGCGGAGCGTACCTTGCTTCCCGACCTTGGTATTCCTTGCCGAGCAGCCGAGCTGATGTTGCTCGACAAGAAGCAAGTCGCGGAGCGGACCTTGCTCGCCTTAGAATTCCTAAACCAAGCAAGCCAGGGACCGAGAAGGTTGATTAGCGCGGTCACCGTCTTGCAAACTGAGAACCGAGGAAAAGTAACCCCGGTCAGACAGATAATCCCAGTCACGCTTGCGCAGACGGAATTAATGGGCAATTGAGAGGGAGATTAATGATATGGAATTGAGCCGGGAAGATCTGGGCCGGACAGAGTGGAGTCGGATAGATTTGGGCTGAGCAAGTACTGGGCCAAGGTTGTGTGGCCCTGTCTTGAAGGATGTTGCTCGGCTAAGGCAACAAATGGTTGGACCGAGTTATGTGTTTTGATGGTGGCGAAGCCAGTCGTGTTGAGTGACCGGCACCGGGAAAGACGTGGTCAGCCGAGGTACCTGCTTGCTCAGCAAGAAGGCCGACCACAGGTGAGCACGAGCTGTCTCGGGCTCGGTTTTGCCGAGATGCAGCCTTGCCCGGTCCTCATTGAGCTTAGCTAGTGGAGTGTTTGGACATGAAGCACAGCACGGCCGTTGTCAGCCGAGATGATGTTGCCCGGTTGCCGAGCTCCCAGTAGAGTGGGCTGGCAATCGGGTTAGGTGATGTTCAGCAAGGTTTACGCTGGCAGATGGGATAGCAGAGCCACGTGTCAGGAGATGACTGGAAGTAGATATGGGGCGCAGAGGGTATATAAGCATGTCTGCGCCCCCCATACGAGGGGACGAACACTCTGTAAGAAAATGCTTACACTCAAACACTCTCCTCTCTCTCTCTCTATCCCAAGGTGTGTGCTAATTTGACAGTCGGAGGGGTTTTCCGGCCACATACCGCCGGGTAGCTCACTGCCGTTGTGCTTTCAGGTGATCGGACAGAAACGGAGCTTGGAAGAAAGGAGTACGGGCTTGCCGGAATATTTACTCCCCGTACAGTCCATCAGGATTGTGTAAGTATATAATTTGTGACACTATAATAATATTAATATTGCTATAAATATATATATATATATAGAAAAATGCACAGAAAATTAATGTGCAGTCAAAATTCATTATAGTCGTTGGTGATTCATCATAATCAGAATGAATATTAACCACATCTATTTTTCTTCAATTTTTTTTTTTTTGTATTTTTTTTTATACAGTACTAGCATTATTGAAAAAATAAATTACTTTTATTTAATTCAAATTCAACGTTGCGCCAATTATTCCTAAACTAGATGAGTGTCTTCTCAAATTAATGAAACTTGAAGAAACATGCCATCACTGCTGACCAAAGTCAATCATAGTCTCTCATTTCTCTTTTTTTATTTTCTTTATGACAGTATTTTAAAGATAACATCTTAATTCCGTCCCCAATCTTATTAGGGTAAACTACCAATAAATCTTACTTTTGAGACTTATTACCTGTTAAGTTCTATTGATAAATTTATTAAGTGATAAAGATAAACTTATCAGTCTTTTATTTTTATGAATAAATTTATAGTGATAAATTTATCAATTTCTTATTTTTATAGTGTTAAATTTATTAGTTAGGACCTGTAGGTAAATAAGTCTAGTAAATAGGACTGATTGGTAAGTACCCCATCTTATTAGATGTTGGAATTCATATAGGCCATGGAGGGCAGAGGTTGTTTCATGCTCCAAAAAATTCTTGTTAAAAAAAAAAAATTGTATTCATTTATTTATGTATGCTTTTAAACCTCAAAAAAGAAAAAAAAAAAAGAATAAAAAAAAAAAAAAAGTGGTAAGTGTAAAGATTTTGTTATCCTTACCTCACTGGTTCCAACCAGCCAGTTGACACAGTGTGTAGTCAAGACAGCAAAAAGTTCGCTTGCGAATTTAGAATTTGTTAACAATGTGAATATCCTTATCTGCCATTCATTATTATAAGTACAAATCAAATAAGAATAATGTAGAAAAAAAAAAGTTAGCCTCCGATTGGCAGAGCTTTCAAAATCTAGTTCAACACTCACTTTTGAGTGTTGTGTTTGTTTAGAGTTTTCAAATCACAATTCTACACTCATTTCTCAAAACCCATTTCAAAACATAATCATTACTTTTCAAAACTCATAACCAAACACATAATTCAAAACTCTTTTCAAAACTCCATTCAAATCAATATTCTAAAAATATTTTAATTTTGTTAAGATTTACGATTTTTTTAATTTTTAAATTTTTTTAATTTTTTGAATATTTTTAAATATTACAATTTTAATTTTTTAAATTTTAAAATATTTTATAAAAATAAATTCAAACTCTATTTTATAAAAATATTTTTAAATATTTTAATTTTGTTAAGATTTACGATTTTTTTAATTTTTGAATATTTTAAATATTTTAATTTTTAAATATTACAATTTTAATTTTTTAAATTTTAAAATATTTTATAAAAATAAATTCAAACTCTATTTTATAAAAATATTTTTAAATATTTTAATTTTTTTAAGAAGATTTATGATTTTTTTAATTTTTTAATTTTTTTAATTTTTTTAATTTTTTGAATATTTTTAAATATTACAATTTTAATTTTTTAAATTTTAAAATATTTTATAAAAATAAATTCAAACTCTATTTTATAAAATATTTTTAAATATTTTAATTTTTGTTATGTATTTGGTTCTGATTTGAGTGTAGAGTTGTGAAAGTAGTATGGAATTTGAGTTATGTGTTTGGTTATGAGTTTTAAAATAATTTTTTAATTGAGTTTTGTTTTTATGTGTTTGGTTAGGATTTGAGTGTACAGTTGTTTTAAATTTAAAATATTAAAATTTTAAATTATTTTAATTTTGAATATTTAAATTAATTTTTTACTTATTAAATTTTTTAGATTATTTAAATTATTTAAATATTTATGATTAAAATTTTTGAATATTTATTTTGAAAAAAATTATTTCCTTTGTAGTATTTTCAATTAAAAATTAATTAATGTTATTTTTGTTAATAATAAATTTTTTAATTGAATTTTAAAAAGAGTTTGGTTATGAGTGTTGATCAAAATTTTCAATAATGTGAAAGTAATGTGTTTTGTTATGAGTTATAACAATTTGAATTAAGTTTTGAAAACTCTTTTCAAAACTCATAACCAAACAAATTTTCTTACTTTACATGTCAAATCAAACTTTCAAAACTCAATTCTACACTCAATTCAAAACTCAATTCCACACTCAATTCAACACTTTATTCAAAAACCATAACCAAACAAATTTTCTACACTCAAATCATAATTCTAAAACACACAAATTCAAAATACAACTCATATTCTCAAATCATAATTACAAAGCTCTACCAAACGGAGCCTTAATGTTTGGCCTAAACTCATTTTAAAATTTATTTAAATTGTTTAAATAAAAATATATTGATATGATTGTTTCAAAACAATTAATCTTAAAATAAATAACTCCATACTATTTATGTAATAGAAAGAATTTTGATCTGACTAAAATAAGAATTATTCCAAGTTAATTAAGCTTGTGTTTGAATTTTTAATTTAAAGAATAATTTATAAAAATAATAGAAAAAATGCAAGAATATTAAGAGGAAAAAAAAAAAAGAGAACTCAAATTTTATTCTTATCTTCATTTCATTTCCTTTTGACAAAATTTTGAAAAATTCAAGATTCAAACTGTAAATTTTTATAAACTTAATAGTTTAATCTGAAAAGCCAATACAAGTTAAGAAGATAAGTAATAACAATAGCTATATCAATATGTTAACATTAAAAAATAATTTTTTTTATCGATTATAACTTGTTAATTATGATCAAATCTCGTTTAATTGATTATAGTTTGTAAACTATGGTCAAATCTAATTTCATTAGCTGTAACTAGTCGATTTAGATAATAAATTATTTTTAACATAAAATTATAATTACAAACATTTATATTTATGTTATTATTGTTATTGTTGTTATCTTATTGCTTGTGCAAGAAGCAGTTGAATACATAATGGAGCAGTGGAGGCCGTTACAGTTAACACGCACAACAATGCTAGAGACCTCTAATTTAGAGGCTATAAACACACCTCTAATAAGGTGGGAAAAAAAAAATAAATAAGACACAGCAATGATGTGACAGTGGGTGGGACCCACTGCCACATCATTAGTGGTACCTCTAATTAGAGGTCCCAAGTATTTTCCTAACACGCATGAGTTGATGCTAGAATTATAGATTGCGCTATCATTGAAGAATTGCCTTATGGAACTGTCTTGAGCAGTTATTTTGAAAGGAACTGTATGGTTGTAAGCCTATAAATGGGAATTTGGTCAAAATTCTCTCATAATAAATTTTTAATATATTAAAAGGCAAGTATAAAAAAAATTTCATGAAAAGTCTAATAAATATCACTATTATTAAAATATTAAACTTTAAAATAATAAAACCTTTTATGTAGCTGTCGGTTTTTAATAAAATTAATATTTTTAGAATTCTCTCATCAAGATTTATCAAATAAATCCATGTTGACTATGGAATTATTATTTTTTTTTAAAAAATTATTACCGATGAAATTGCTGTAAATAGTAATATTAACATATTATTTTGCCTCACAGTAATATGTTACTCTGTTTGACAATAACATGTTACTCTGACAACATTGTCAAAGAAAGAAAAAATATATATTCCCAGTCTATAAATAGGTAGAAGAGGAAACAAAAAGAAAGGAACAAATCATCAACACTCAACAAGAGTATGTAGGAATAGAATTTCTTTAGGAGTAATCTACTAATCATAGGAGTATTTAGTGGTTTTGTAATGATTTTTTTGATTCTTGTAATCAGTATATTTTTTCCTAATTCTTTTGTGTTTTTGTCCTTATTCAAATCTTTATAAAAAATAATAATTTTAGCAATATAATATTACTTTTAGTTTGTTTCTCTTTGCCAATAATTTCCAAAAACTTTTTTAAATTTGTCAAGATACTGGACACCGATTTGTTGTTTGTAAAATTTTGATTTCTCTATTGATTTGGTCTAAACCAGATTTTGGCAGACACAATAAAAGCCATATAACAATGGAAAAATGGAGATGATAGGGAAGAACTTGCCATGGCAACCATAGGAGTAGGGAAAGCCTTCACAATAGCTTTCATGGCTATTTCGCGTTGTCGGATCGGATCATATTTACGGAACGCCATTCTACTTGCCTCCACCAACCCATCGTATCCGCTCTTGTTGTTTCTCAACCCTGTGTATTTACATATAAAGCAACTAGCCTATCACCCATGCTATGCACGGAATAATTATTGATATTTATATTTGTTTAAATTTTTTTTAATATATAAATTTTGTTTTTTAAGATTTTTTATAAAAATAATTTAGCAATTTTATCACTAATCATAATATATGGGAGAAGTTGAAAAGGGTACTGTAGTAACTATACACGGATTGTATCTATAATTATTTATTTGAAGGGATTTTAAATGCTGATCAGAGAATTTTGACCAAATCAATAAATGCTGACATGTGGGTTGAAAAAAGTTAATAAATGCTGATCAAAAAATTTTGACCAAATCAATAAATACTGTGTTTTTTTTTTAAATAAAAAATTTTAAAAATTCAGATTGGGATATTGAAATTCCCACAAGTCTTGCGGGTTAAAAACCCCCTTTTTAAATGTCTTCTTTTTTTTTTTTCTTTTTTATATTATATTAAAGTTTAATATTTTGATAATAATCATATGTGTTGGATTTTTCAAGAAATTAAATGTCTTTTTTTTATTATATTATATTAAAGTTTAATATTTTGATAATAATCACATGTGTTGGATTTTTCAAGAAATTCTTTTTATACTTGTTCTTAATGCATTCAAGTGTTATTATGAGGGATAATAATCATATGTGTTGGGACTTTTCAAGGAATTCATATGTGTTAGATTTCAAAGAATTTTTTTTTATGCTTATTCTTAATGCATTAAAGTGCTATTATGATGGTAAGACTTGGGAGTTGTGAGAAGTTAATAAATATTAAGATTTTTTTTTAAATCAAAAAATCAAGAAATTTAGATTGAGAGATTGGAGCTCCCACAAGACTTGGGGTTAAAAACCCCCTTTTGCTTAATATATAGTATAGATAACCATATATACTAACCCCAAAAAAAATCATATAAAACGTTTTTAAAATTTTATTTTATTATGAAAACAATGTTGTCACAATAATCTTGTCATTTTTTTTTATGAATTTTTTTATAAGGATAGAGTTTGGTATATGGACAGGTTTCTCTCCAGTTGGCATGTCATGCTAAGTAGGGGTACTATTGGACTTCCATAGACCCATTGTCAAATTTATTTTAATAATTTAAACTGTTCATATTTTAAATTTTTCTAGTTAAATATCCATACAAAAAATTGATAGCGATTGATATGAATGTTATATATGAAAAAGAAGGAAATGAGGGAGCGAACCAGTTGTAGATTGGAGGCAGTGGGAGAGATGGTTAATGGCAATGAGATCAAACCAATTATCATTGTAATCAACAGTCGTCGAGCTTGTTTGTTTCTCTACAGCATGATCTGTTGGCCTTTTCAGAACAGACAGAATTCGAGGAGGTTGCTTCGCCTGGTGGATGCGTCCCCGGTGAGCAGTCGAAATTGAGAAAGGGCTGCACTGCACAACAAGCTGTGCTACTACTACCATCCTATATATATATATATAGAGAGAGAGAGAGAGAGAGAGAGAGAGAGAGAGAGTTTGGCTGCCCAATGTAAATTGAAGCGTGCTTCCGAGTTTGAAATGCCCGCAGTCCTTCTCCCCATTTATTGATTGGAAAATGGGTGAGAGGACTAATTAGTGCTACTACTAATAATGTGGCAGTGGATTTCACCACTGTCACAATATTTTTGTGTCTTTTTTTTTCTTTTTTTTTTTTTGTTAAAAGTGGGATGTAACATTACTGTTATTGATTAGGATTTAAAATAAAAATAAATGATAAAAAAAAATTAATATTATCATATATTTATTATTAAGTGGTAAAAATATTTTTAATAAAACCAAAAGTCTTGAATTTAAGTTTTATTCATGCTTTTAAATAATAATTTTTATTTTATATTAAATAAAACTGTCAAGTAACACGACGTGAAGACTTGGATATCAAATCCAGTCTTCACTAATAATAATAATAATAATATAACAATTGGCACATATAATGCTTATACAATTGAAATAAATAAAATTAAAACTAATATTTCATTATATTTGGTATTAGCATAATACCTTTTAAATAAATAATTAATAATTAATTTAAAATTATAATTATAATTTATTTTGTAAAAGTTTAAAAATACGTCTACTTAGGTATAAAATTATAGTTTTCTTATGTCATAATTCACAAATACAAAAGAATAAGAGTTGACTTGAAAATTTATAATTGTACTGGACATTAAAAGTGACATAATCGAATTGACTCAACATTTGTATTAACTGCTATGACCTAATCATAAAGAATTGTCTTAATCTATGCCTAACCAGGAATCACTTAACTTATTTATTTATTAAATTGGTGAATAAATATATGTTAGTATTTTTATAATAAATTAATAAATATGTACATATATATGCATAGTTATTATAAAAATTAAAACTTTGATAAAATTTTATATTTATATTTAAAATTATTAAGGATTTATATAGTTGTGTTAGATACTAAAAATGACATAATTTACTTAACTTATATTTATCTCAACTTAACTATGACCTAATTATTAGAGAATTGTCTTAATCTATACCTAAATATGAATCACTTAACTCATTTATCTATTAAATTGGTGAATAAATATATATTAATATTTTTTATAATAAAATACATAAGAGTTGGCTTGAGAATTTATAATTGTGCTGATACTAAAAGTGATAGAATCTAATTGACTCAACATTTATCACAACTTGGCCATGACCCAATTATTAGAGAATTGTCTTAGTCTATGCCTGAATATGAACCACTTAACTCCTCACGAAAACCCTTCTTTACTTATATAATATATAGATATTAGTCTTTTTATAGTAATAAAATATATTAAAGTTGATTTAAGGATTTGTAATTGTGATAGACACTAACAGTGACATAATCTAATTGACTCAATATTTATCTTAATTTGGCCATGACCTAATCATTAGATAATTGTCTTAATCTATACCTAAACATGAACTACTTAAATCATTTATTTATTAAATTGGTGAATAAATATATGTTATTATTTTTTTTATAATAGAATAATAAATATGTGCATATTTATGCATAGTTTATTAAGAAAACAAAAATTCGATAAAATTTTATATTTATATTTAAAATTATTAAGGATTTATAGTTGTAAATATTAAAGTGACATAATCTAATTTATTCAACATTTATCTTAACTTGGCCATAATCTTGTTGATTTTTTGGCTTTCGAAGGTTATTATAGTAATTTTAAGCGTGCCAGCAAGGATCAATCAGTCCTTATAGAAAATAAATTGCCAACCAATTATCAGACGACTGTGTTTTAGTTCTTGCAGCCTCAATGAAGAGGACTTTACTGGTGGCTTTGTTTAGGAGAATTAAACAAATAGCGATTAAATGAAGAACAATTGTAATATTTCATTAAGTAAAAATGAAAGACTTACAATGATTCAATTTAGCCTCGTAGAGGTTTACAATAACAAACTACTTAAAACTACTCTTATGAGTGTAGGAATTTGAAGCAGAGAAATGTAAAGAACAAGAAATGTAAAACTGGAAGGAAAATAAAGTAGAACAAAACTGGTCTTTTGGATTTGAGTCTGGGCTTCTTTTTGGGGCCTTCTCTGTTATTTATATTTCTCAATGACAACCGTCAAAATGAATTTCTAACCGCTGAACCATCCCTCCATGATTGTTGATCATGTTTCCTTACAGTTAGTTCCACTATGCCATGTCTGCAGTTAGGCTTCCCTCATGATTTTGAATTTAAATATATGAGAACCGTTAAAGCCACATCATCTTACATGCCTTTGCTGATCCAGTGCTATGCAAATCTACAATAACCAATACTAACTGCCACGTGCATGATTATGATTGAAGATTTAAATTGTCTTCCCATATTGCCTTCATCCTGCCACATGTTAAACTATGATTAGCTTATACAAAATATGTAGCCAACATTACCTCCCGCACTAATATACCCAATACTTGGTGATATTAGTGGATCAATGTATTTTGCCCACGTCTTAAAACGTGCATGGGCTTTGCATTTTCAGAAATGCAACCGTCATTCATCAATGAACATTTGCATTAAATTCTCTTATATCCCTTGAACATTTCCACTATCTCAGTATTCGAAAAGACTAGTTCGGCTCTCATGGCCAAGCAAACCTTTTCTTACCTCGATCAAGCATATAAAGAGTTGTTTGATAATGCTGCTCGTCCTCAAAAGAATCTTCATGCATTGATTAGCCATCTTTATCCACCTTCCTATATTCAAGTCATGGAAGCTTTTGCAAACTATCAACCTTTGGATTACAAACCTATTGTCCACAATTCTTTAACCCAAAATTTTGCAAACATGGATATTGGAAGCTCTTTCTTCTGACCCAAAACCTTCTGCGTGAGATGAGGCTGCAGCTTCTTCTTCTTCTGGGGCTTTTGGTTGGAAAAGCTGGCCAGAACCTGAGAAGTCCAAGTTAAGAAAGCGAATCAATCATCATTTCGTCGAATTTGTTGATCCTTTAACTTTCCCTCCCTTTGCTTAGAGTTTAGTGGTTCACCCATATGTACCTATCAACCGTCGGCACCGTTTGAAAGATAACTTACTCGTAGCATGGTACGCATCTTCTATGCCTACGAAGATAGTACAAGCTGTTCGTCGTCCAGAAAAAGCTCAAGGGTATAGCCCGTCATTCTTAGCCAAAAAGGCAAAACTTTGCTCTTCTGACTGGCTTGATATTGTCAACAACCCTCTATTTCCTCATTCTTTCGAGATGGAAGCTCCTGCACTTCCTCTTCCGCAAAACCCTCACTAGATGGAGGAACTGAGAAATACTCGATTTGAGGACTAGTTTCTCTCCTCCTATAACCCTCCATCTCTCCCTACTAAACATCAGTGACAATAAGCCCAACTTCTGCTTGTGGCCTTTTTTCACTTACCCTTCAATGTTCTCGGGGACGATGTTCCTCTTAAGAACTTTCAATGGCCTTGTGATATTATAACCCGGGGTCATGTCCTTAATCCTATCGCCCAAACAGAGCTCTAGATGTTTTTAGACTAACTCCCACTGTTTCTTCATTGGCATCACATTTCTGTGGCCACCACTTGATCTTTGGATCAAATCTCAGCCAGTCGAATTCATACCCGGTATGAAGCAGAGAACTTCATCGACGAATATGATGATTTCAAGAATAAAGACTCTGCATACTGAGATGATTTGGACATGGATGAAATAAACCAAGAGTTGAAAGAAACAAAGTTTGAAATAAAGACCGAAAAACTTTTTTATCAAGTAAGGGCATACCAACTTTAGCAGCTTAGCTTGGAGAAAATAAAAGATAGAATAAAAAAGGAACAAAAGTTCATTGACCATAGTTGGAACAAGTTCCATGATCTTGTCATTTACTCTATTCCTTATTTTTATGAACTTAAATATGTAGCCAATGAAGGTTTCTAATGTAATTGCCTTTGTCTTAATAAAACTAAGATGTTTTCTCTTTATTTGGCATGGTCTGATTTTGCTCCATTTGTCAAAATCAAACAAAGTTAGGGCTTCGAGTTCACCAATTTTTGTCCTTCAACACTTGATTCGATCATATCCAATGGAATATTGGAAACCCAATTTGAACTTTTCCAACATATGGGGTGTAATTGACAACTTTTGCCTTAGGTCTCCTTTCAGAATCAGAGCTTCGAATTCACCAATTTTGTCCTTTGAAACTTGATTTGATCATGTCCAATTCCCCAACATATGGTTAATACAATGAAGTAGTTTTAAATTAACTAATTTTGCTTCGAACAAACAGTCTACACTTTCCAAAATATGGAAGCCTTTTTCAAGGACTGCACTGTTTTATTCTAAAAAGTGAGTGTATACTACTAAACCAACTATTAGTTTGAAACCTAGAACAAACAAATTCTAACCATAAGGTATTTCAAATTTTGCTTCGAAGGATTTTACTCTTATCAAGAAACCTAAAAACAAGTCTTTAATCTTTTTGAAGTAAACAAACACCTAAGCATTCCTGCACCCTTAGGTGTGGAATGTGTTTCGAAGTCAACTTCCTGCTTTCGAAACCGTTTGTCAGTTGGTTTTGGTGCCAAAACTTGGCTTTGAAGCCAAATATTCTATTTCGAAACTAACATTAATATTTAAGATACGTTTCCCTCCATACCTATCAACTTTGAGGGAAACTTTTCGCACGCATACCTTTAGTAGTTCTTTATGAATTCCGCTCGTATAAAAAAACTGAGTGTTTTTCAGACAGAAAGGTTTAAAACCCTTTTTATTTTGCTTCCAATCCACTTGGTCGTTTGACACACAAACCCTTCATCTTCTATTGGCTTTCTCTTTCTCTTTACTCTCTTTCCCAATTTCGTCTTCTGAGAAAACTCTCTATCAATAGCTTATTCTTTCTTGAAAGTACCGGTTGTGGATCATGCGAATCCATCTGTAGCCTTGAAAAGGATCATTGATAAGGAGTGTGAGAAGGACAAGGTTGGTGAGAAAAGTGCCATTGACGGACACATCTTCATTCCCCATCACCATGAGCAACAAGAATATGTGCTTGGGCCCATTTTTAAGGAGATTCCCACTGAGCTTCCAACTCTGTATCTACATCTAGAAGATCATTGTCTCCTTTACGAAGGTGGTCTTGATTGGGGAAGTTGGAGGATGAACCGACCCCATCGCTGCTGGCCCATAGTGAGACCAAAGTGGGAGGAATGGTATGATCGAGTCGTCCTTGATAGGACACTGGATCTTCAGGAACTCTGCCTCTTCGACGCCCTCTAATTATCCAAGTTTACCATTTTGGAGGACCCTTTTTTAATACCTGATGCCCTTTGTTTTTGGAATTCTACTTTTAATTTCTTTCAGTTCAGATGTGGGATGATGACTCCTACTGTCCTTGACATCTGCCATCTGTTAGGATTATCCCTTACTAGTACCCTCATTGGTCCAGACTATCTTGACCTCAAAACCCTTTTTTCCCTTCCCTCTCTGAAATTATTCTATAGTGACTCTATCAAGGCTGAGAATAAAAGAGAGGGCCCTGTGACTGATAGAGAATTTTTCTCTTTTATATTGTATTGGTTTTGCAAGTTCCTCTTTTGCACCTCTTCTCAGAGGATCATGCCCAAATTTGCCCCTCTTGCCAAAGCCCTTGTTTTACAAAGAAAAGTGGCCTTAGCTCCATACGTTCTAGGTCATGTTTATAGTGTTTGCTCCATTTTTTTTGTGAAAAACCCTTGGATGCCAATTAAGGAGGCCCATTTTGGATTCTTCAACTTTGGTTTTTAGCATATTTCACCGAGTTACAGTCTAAATGTCTAAGGTTTTTGGAGCCAAACCCTACCACTCATGGCATGAAATTAGCCAATGTTTCATTTTATTCTTCCAACTTTGCTTTTTACTTTTCTTTTTTCCACCAACTCCCAACTTCTACTTCTTTTCACAGCTTCCGTCCCTTCAAACCTACCAATAGTAGCCCATCCTGGTTGAGGACCTTCTTGAGTGATAGGTCCTGTTTTACATCTCAATATAAAAACATGTGGGCCTCCATTCTGATTCCTAGAGAATTATTCACTGGGACTATGAACCCCAGAGCTTACAAATGCATCGCTGAGCCCTATTGTCCTGCCCAATTTGCTAAGCAATTTGGATTCTCGCAAGGGGTCCCAATACCTTTCTGCAGTCAGACCAATTTAAGCCTTACCAGCAAGGATCTGATGGTTCGAAGATCTAGATTGGAAGAAACAACTTCCAAATTCATCCAGGATTCTATTGACTTTGAGTACTTCCCCTTCATACCTCAAAATAACATACTGAAAAGGTGCCAGAACTAGTGGATGGCCAATATGGAGGTACACTTGGCCATTCCCCCTCAAGATCTGTTAATGGTACTAGATATACCTCAAACCAAGTCCAATGGGTCTGGAGTTGTTACCTCTTCCGCTGCTCCTACTACTTCAGTTCTTGCGCCTATCACAACAAAGTCTGTTCCTGCTGCCTCAATTCCTTCTAGAGTTACTCGAGCTGCCTCGAAGAAAAGTATGTACTCCTGTTTCTTTTCTCTTCTTCTCCTTTATGATGTTCTTGTCTTTACTTATAGCTCTTTGTTTGATGTAGGTGGTGCGGGTGCCTCTCAGAGAGATTCTCCCCAAAAAGTTTAAGCTCTAAATCTTCTCAAGAGTAAACAATAGCAACAAAGGAAAAGAAAGCTCTTACTTGACCTTGAAGAAGAGATACCTGAGGTTCATGTAGAAGAAAAGGAAGCAGAACAAAAAGAGACAAAAAAAGAGTAATAGACACCCTTAAAGAGAAAGAAGAAATGACTGTCTCTCTGTCTAATTTCACTGGAGACCTCATTCACGAAGCATCTGCTAAAGCAGTGGAAGCAGAACATTCCAAAGAACTTATTGTATTTTAAAGGGTTGAGAAGAGGAGGCAACAGCAAATGCTTAGGGATGAAGCTGCTGCTGTTGATGCACTCCAAAGAGAAGTTACAAGATAACAACAAACTGCTGGACACTATACTCTTTGCAGTTTTCCGATCGTAGCCACTACTTCTGAAACCAGTAATTTCCTTCGTGTATTTATTCTCCTTTCTCAAAATTTTAATACTGAGACTTTGACATTACTGTATTTCTTCTTTTGCAGTAACAGCTACTCTGCCATCTCCTTCAATAAGGACTCCTTCCATCTTATCTAAAGTTGAAAGACCTCGAACTGTGGAGCCAATTCAAGCAATACTCCCCTCCCTAGTCCTATATTTTTCATACCTTTCTTGAGGCAAAGCATTCCTACATCTCTATCTTTCGACTTAACTCCATACTTTCCTCTTCTATCCTTCAACTCTACCTAATTTGTTCTCCCTCCAAGCCTTGTTGTTCCTTTCTCTTCTGAGGAAATTCCAGCTATGACTTCAGCTATAACTTCATCTCAAGTCATAACTGATTCCCGTAAAGAAGACACTGGTAGTTGTAGACACCCCATTTTTGACCGACCTTAAGATTCAGACGTCACCGATTGAGCGCTTGGTGATGTTGCATATCGTGCTCGTCCAGAGGTTTCAGAGTCTCGGCCGTGAGCCCTGCCTCCGAACTTTCGGGCTTTTCTGTGCCTTGCCTCGGTTTGCGAACCAAGCTCGATTTTCTCTATTTCTCTTCCCAAAGGGAGAGAGAGGTCTCGTAGACCATCTCTCAGTGGCCGTGGGTTACATTTCGTGGTCGTAGGCCATTTTTTCCATTTCGGAGCCCGGTTCCCGATTTTCAGAGCCGTCAGGCCGTGTGCCTCGGTTCGGGACTGCCAAACTACTTCTGGTTGCTCTGATTTTTGGCATGCATCCTATTTACTCCCTTTTGAGGAACACTGTGGTCTGAGAGACCCACTTCGTGGTCGAACACCACTCCCGGTGCCTAACAGTCAGTTTTCGGGGCCTCGATCAAGGCGTTCGGCCCCGAACCTTCATTTTGCATCGATTTTCGTTCATTTTTGGCAGGGACCTCTGTTTCATCACCAGGAAGGTCATAGAAGGGTGGGAGGCCAGTAATTGTTTTAGCGACCAGTTATATTCCTTCATCGCCCTCCGATGCCCATTTTTCTCACTCCAAAGCCAATGTTGACCACCCTAAGGCCACTTTCTTCAACTCCAAACCACATATTTGTGTTGTACACACCTGGGAGGACACAAATATCACATGGCCGGCCAGTAATTCCATTTGAACCTTTTGAACCCCTTTGAAAAATGACTTGTTCTCTCTCCTGTTTCACTTCTTCCAATTTTGGACCACAGGGCTATGTTGAGGGCATCTGGGAGGACACCAATTTGTGGTGGCCGGCCATTAATTCACCTTGGCCTTTTTGACCCCTGGCCGGCCGGCCATGGGGGTAACTGCGCCACCACCTGACTCCAAAACCTGGCCGGCCTTGCTCCTCAAGGTGAGTACATTACTGCTGTATACTCTTTTCCCCCCAAAAATCTATATCCGGGGGGGACAACTTTTGGAGGAGAACTTGGCTTGTTTTCCCCCCATTTTTTCCCTCCTTTTCTCCCCCTCTTTGGTCCATATAACCAGCCTCCAGCATTGGTCCAAGGGTTGAAAAATTTGGTCTTGAAGCCTTGCATACATACCTCTATTCATCTCCCACTTCCAAGCTCCAAACATCCAAGTTCCTACACCCTTTCTTCACCATCACCTAGCACCACACCACCACTTCCATTTCCAGCAGCTTGGAGGTCTTCTCAAAGGCTAGGAGGCACCATTTTTCAGTCCAAGAGGCAGCCAAGGCTTGGTCTTCAAGGGTAAGCACCATTTCCCCATTTTCTAGCTCATTTTTGTACCATTTCTTAGCCCTCTTTGCTTACTGTTTTGAGCTCCGGCCATAACTGGAAATGTCATTTTTTTGAGCTCATTTTTCTATTTCATTAAGGGTCTTACCCTGTTTGGGACCCCCATTTTACACTTGCTTCAATATCCCTTTGTATGCTATTATCTTGCATAGTATTTTTGGCCTATGTGTAATCTGTTTTGAGGCATGATATAAACTGTAACTAAGCTTATTTTGAGCCCTTCTTCAACATTTAAGAAGGGCTCACCACTGTTTGGGACCTCCATGTATCACTTTCCATTGTACCCCTCTTTGGTCCCCATTTTTGCATGGTTTATTAGCTTATTGAGCTTCTGTTTTTGGACCTTTATCCAAACTGAAAAGAGGCTTATTTTGACCCTCTCTTCATTCTTCATCAAGGGTCTATGGCTTTTTGAGACACTCTTTGTATACTTCATGTTATAGCCCTTTTGGTGGCCCCATTTTGCATGATATTTTGAGCCTATTTTTACACTGTTTTGAGCTCGGCCATCAACTTTAAAAAGAATTATTTTTGGTCCCTCTTCAACATTGTTGAAGGGCCCTCACTTGTTTGAGACCTCCATGCACCACTTGCTTCTTTGCCCCTTTGTTGGCCTATTTCTTGCATAGCATTTCGAGCATACTTGTACCTGTTTTTGGAGTCTGTCATAAACTGTAATACATCATATTTTTGGCCCCTCTTCAATATTGTAGAAGTCCCCTTCTCTATTTGGGGCCAGAATTTGTGACTTGCTTCATTACCTCCCCTGCGGAGCCATTTTTGTATGCTAATTTAGCCCTACTTGGGCCCACTGTTTGGCCTCACTCTAAACTGTAAAAATGCTTTTCTCGGGGCTTCCTTGCTTCTGTCTTTTCATTTCATATTCAAATTATGTGTCCATTGTATAATTCTGAGCCATTTCATGCGCCAAAACCCGTGTTTCGGGACTCGTTTCATGCATCGGGTTTCATTTTACCGGGTTTCGGGGCTGTTTTGCATCTCATTTTACCTCTGATTTTTGCATGATAGTATGCCATTTTATGTGTTTTGCCATGTCTTGTTAGAGTGGCATTCCGTGCCGTAGGTTCGGTTCTCGGTTTGCGTGCACGCATGCACGTATCCCGAGTTGTCTCTTTTTCATCATTATGGCCTCCTATGTGAGTGTGGCTGAGGTCCACTCATGTTAGTGTAAGTCCATATTACATTGTGTATGCCATTTCGTTCCATAGCATCGTGTATGCTAGGTTGTATGTTAGTGCATTGTATATGCCATATTTCCTCGTGCATCGTGTATGCCATTTCATAGCCTTTCGCATGTTAGGTTGTATCTTAGTTGCATTTCATGCATATCATGCATATTGCATCGTGTTTGGGATAGGAGTTAGCCCGGGCACGGGAAACGAGGTACGTTCCGTACTCCGAGTGACAGAATATGTCTCAATTCCCCAGTCACCGACACTCCGGATTATCCATGATGGAGTTAGGTTTTGTTGTATTTTCATATGCATTCATTTCATATTGAGTTGTGCAATTTGACTCCTCGACCATCATGCATCGATATGCGTGATTGGTGGCACAAGGATCGAGACATGCATACATCTGTGAAAATACATTGCCATGCCCCTTTCCTGCTCTCTGTTACAGCAAAATCAAGAATCAGCAATCTTCCGAGGCTTGGCGCACTTTCCAAAAACAATTACAAAACAGAGGCTAATTGGGGCATCCCAGTGGATTTCCGCGCAAGGCAGCCTAAACATACATCATTCATCAGAATCAAGGCAGTCCCTGGCTTGCATGCCAATTTTACAGCTTTCTTAGTTAATTTGTTAATTAATTAGGAATTTGTACATATTTGGACTGTACTATTCTTTTATTCGGGACTGTATATTTATTCGGACCCTCTGTGCGAGGGCAAAATTGTAATAAGTGTGGGTGAGTGTGATGTATGTCTTCTAATCCCACGTCTTTCTTCCCTTTTATTTACCTGCTTATGATGGTTAGATTAGGGCATATTTCAATTAGCATACAGTATGATAGCATGTTTGCATTCATTCATCTGTCTTGCATGCACTGCCTGCATCATACTAACTTCATTTGTGTTTCAATTCCAAGTTGAATACATGTTAGCTGTAGCATTCCATATGCCATGTTTAGGATAGCCGAGCCTGCTATAGTTGCATTTTTGCATGTGTTGCATTAGGCAATCCTGTATATTTAGGATCATGCATGATTTCTAATGAGTTTCTGTTTTGGCTTAGAGTACTCGGTGAGTTTTATGCTTTAGCATCCTTGCATGCGTGTGAGTGACTGCCATGATAGCATGCTTACCATGAGGCTATTTGCTTATGTGATATAACTGCTTGAATGCCTGTGGGTGGAGGTTGGGTTATTTGGATTGGAACAATTCATCAAATATTTGTTTTAAAGCCTACTAGATAGTGGTAAAATCATGTTTTCTTAAGCCTACCCAGGGATGGCAAATCCACGTCTTAGCCTACTTGCGAGTAACACCATCAAACCATTTTCAAACAAACAAACATGAAATGTTTTGTTCCAATTCAGGCGATCCAGTCTATACTTGTATACTGTGCGCATCACATAGTAAATCTAGGCTAATAACCGGAATAAGAACACACAATGTTTTCAAAAATAAATATGATGGTTAGTAGAGGCCGGTCTTTGACCGGGCGAGCGGGGGTGCTCACAAAGTGACCTTCCCCAATCGTACCCAAGTTCCCGAGCCGAGGCAACTTTGGTAATGAAGGACACGTGGCCTTTGGCACCGAGTCAGGGTTTCCTAAATTTCCCATTAAAAAACATTTAGGTGGCGACTCTGTATCTGGCAAAGCAGTCCATGTTTGGCACTTCTTTTCAAAAAAAATCTATTTTTAAAAATCGATTTGCCGGATTTGAACTCTTTGGTTCAAGATTAAGAACCGTGACATTTGAGTCCTTGAACTGTAGTGACCCCAATATGAACGGAACGGGACTTAACCCTCCCGGGGTGTTCGGGGACGTCTACAGTAGCTCACCAATTCCTTGCCCATTATCTCTACCTAGCTCCAGTCTTTCTTCTCTTGACCTACTGGTAGCTAAGACTATAGATGCTACTAGAGATATTTTGTTTGTCCCCACCTATCCTTATGTAGCCATCTCTTTCTCATATCAGAACCCTTTCTACGCTAACCGTGTCAACAGAAGAAGTGAACATTTTTTAAGCTAGGCTAGCTAGCCTTTTTGATATGTCTTCCATCACTCCAACGGCTAGCAATGAAATTAAGCCATTAGTCCTAGCTGATTCTCTCATAGAAATCTTTGAGAGCTCTTCCTCCATCAGTAGGACTTTCTTGCCTTCATTGGACTTGGACAGTTGTTTGGAATTGCTAACATCCTTCTCGAGGATCCTCTTTGAAGCTTTGCAGAGGCCTATTATCAAAAATGGCTTCCTCCAGTGCTGCAAAGTTGTTGAGCAATCCAGCATGACTATTTCAAGTCATTTATCTCAGGTGGCAGCCACCATTGACTTTTACATCAACATCTGACATGTTGCCAAGGCTGCAGAAGAGAAATTGCTGAGAGACCAGAGTTTTGTTTTCCAAATACATGCTAAAGTGTCAGAATTGAAAAAACAACATTCCTCTGTCTCCCAATTTCGAGCTCAACTATTGGAGAAAAAAGCTCAACTTGAAGAAGAGTTATCAGCAGTCAACCAGGCTTTAGATCGAATTGTCACCAAGTTGCAGATCATTAACCAAGGACTGGCTGATCGAAAGTAGGAGATGGCCACAGCCATTCAGTTGTTCCCATCTCTTAAGAGTAGAGAGTCTATTGTAAAGGAACAACTGAAACATTGTACCGACTTTTGGGCCAATCTATAGCTGCATGTATTCAACTCATTATGAAATGCAATCCTTATTTATCATTTAAGTGTTTTCATGTTCTTTTCATTTAGCATTTATTATATTCCTTGTGTTTCCCACACGGTTGGATAATAAGGTTTCAAATATCTGCCATTAATCTTCTTGGGGTGTATATATCCATTCAAAATTTTCAAATGATATGCTCTCGAAAGGAAGACTCTGTGAATTTGATATGGTCCTTCCCAGTCAGGTGACCATTTGCCAAACTTGTGGCTTTTAATCCCTATTGGGAGTATTGTCTTCTATACCAAATCACTTTCATCAAAGCTAATGTGCATGACCTTCTTATTATAGTTTTTGGATGCTTTCTTCTTTTGGAAAAGAATGTTATTTAATGCCAGAATTCTAGCTTCATCACGTTCTCTAATTCCAAGCACATACTCTGATGGTACTACTTAGGAACTAACTAATCCTGGCCTCTCACCCTTAAGGACTTGATATTAATTTCTACAAGTAACATTGCATCATGCCCATATACTAAGACATAAGGAGTAACTCATGTACTTGATCTTGGAGAAGTCCTATAAGGCCATAATACATCTAACAGTAAGTGATGTCAATCCCTAGGATTGTCTTCCACAACTTTCTGTATTCCTTTCTTCAAAGATTTATTGGATGATTCTGCTTGACCATTGGCTTGTACATAATAGGGGATAAAATTAGCAAGGCTAATTCCAAACTCAGCCACAAAAGACTTTACCATTTTTTCATCAAACACAGTCCCATTATCAACAGTTATAGTTTGAGAGATGCCAAATCTGTGAACCAAATCTTTAATAAATCCAATAACTTCAGTCTGGACTACAGCCTTATACGGCTTAGCTTCGACCCATTTATCAAAGTAATCTGTGGCCACTAAGATGAAACAATAATGCTTCGAAGAGGGTGGGTGTATTTTCCTTATCATATCCATAGCCCATCCTCTAAACGGCCAAGGCTTCACAATCGCATGCAGATCAGTTATGGATACATGTCTTATTGTGCCATGTTTTTGGCATGCTTGGCTACCTCTAGCATATTCTATACAATCTTTAAGGATGGTTGGCCAATAGTAGAAATGTCTTCGAAGCAGCCATCTCATTTTCACACCAAGCTGATAAGCACCACAAATGCCTTTATGAACCTCAACCATAGCTGTCAATGCTTCATTTGGGCCTAGACATTCCAATAATAACCTGTCTGCCCCCCTTTTATAGAGAGCATTACCATACATTATGTATTGTATAAATTGCAATTTGATTTTCCTGCTGGCTTTCGAAGATGGGCCAGCTAGATACTGCATTATTGGATGCCTTCAATCTTGTTTTTATAAGTCATTATGATTGACTTCTAAGACCACATTCCTTTTATTTAAAGGTGGTATTACCTTTTGATATGTTGTTTGGCTTATGTTCATTTGAGTGTTATCCCTTCTCTTGAAATTCGAAACTTTCTGAGCCACGTCATTAGCTTTATTATTCAAGAATCTTGGGACATAAGTTACATTTGCTATCTGAAATTGAGAAAGCAAATGTAATGCAACAACATAGTATAGCAACATGCTCACACTTTGACACTTGAAAATTCTTTTCACCTGGTTAACCACCAATTGAGAATCTTCAAATTTATCAACTGCATGATCTTGTAATCTAATAAGTATTTTCAGTCCCATTATTAAAGCTTCATATTCAGCTTGATTATTGGAACAAGTAATTTCATTCACTCTGAAACCATGTGTGGTTTCTACCCCTTGTGGTGACTTAATCACCTCACCAATTCCAGTTAGACCATTGGCTTTTGATCCATCGAACCTCATTTGTCATGGTTCAACACTAACCATACCAAGTTCCATTATCTCTTGGCTTTCTGTTTGACATGGATGGTCTGTCAAGAAATTAGCTAAAACTTGTCCTTTTACTGCCTTTTGGGGACATATTCTAGATGAAATTCTGATAAAGTTAGTATCTATTTGCTAATTCTTCCTCTCAACATAGGTCTAGATAACATATATTTAACCAAATCTGTGGTTGCAATTACCAAGACAGTTGTAAGCAAAAGATAGTATCTTAATTTCATTGCAACAAAATACAATGCAAAGCATAGTTTTTCTACAGCTGAATATTTATATTCACAAGAATTTAGAAACCTACTAAGGTAATAAACTGCTTGCTCTTTGCCTTCTTCATTGTCCTGGGCTAAGAAAACTCCCAGTGAATCTTCTGCCGCAGTTATATACAACTTCAAGGGCTTATCACCCTTTGGTGGCATCAGCATTGGAGGGTTGGCCAAGTAGGCTTTGATTCCTTCGAAAGCAGTTTGATGCTCTGCTGTCCACACAAATTTTTCTTCATTTTTCAACCTTAATAAGGAAGAAAATACTTTAGTTTTCCCTGCAGTATTAGAAATAAATCTTCGAAGAAAATTAACCTGTCCAAGGAATTTTTGTACTTCTTTCTTACTTGATGGAGGTTTGGCTTCAATGATAGCTTTGGCTTTGTTCTGATCAATCTGTATTCCCTTCTTGTGTACTATGTAGCCTAAGAAGTTTCCAGCTGATACGCCAAAAGCACATTTGAGAGGGTTAAGTTTCAACTTGAATTTTCTCATTCTTTCAAAAGTTACTTCCAAATGAAACAAATCTTCCTCCATGGATTGGGACTTTACTACAATATCATCAATATAACACTCTAAATATCCTCCAATGAGATTATGAAAGATAGTGTTCATAGCCCTTTGATATGTAGCCCTAGCATTCTTCAAAACAAATGGCATTTTAACCTATTTAAAGGTGCCAATGTTCCCAGGACATCTGAATGTTTTCTTGTGGATATTCTTTTCTGCAATGCAGATTTGGTTATAACTAGAGTGCCCATCCATCATTGATAAAATTTTATGCCCTACTGAACTGTCCACCAATAAATCTACTATGGGCATAGGATATTCATCTCTTGGAGTTGCTAGATTCAAGTTTCTGAAATCGATGCATACCCTCATTTTACCATTCTTTTTAACTACAGGTACAATATTGGATAGCCATTCAATATACCTTGATGTCCTAATAAAGCCTGCCTTAAGGAGCCTAAGAATTTCCTCTTTGACCTTCTGAATCACTTCAAGACTTATCCTTTTTGGTTTTTGCTTGTATGGCTTGAAATTAGGCCTCATAGGGAACCTATGTTCTACTAATGACCTATCCAATCCTACTAGTTCATTATAAAACCATGCAAAACAATCTTTATATCTCTTTAAAATCACCAACAATTGGTCCTTGTTAAGAGCATTTAACCAAGCACTTATATAGGTGAGCTGCTGTATAGAATCTTCCGCTAAGTTTACTTCTTCCAAAGGGTCTTGTATCTAAGAACTCACTAATGCTTATTTTTTGATTTCTTCTATCTTCGAAGCAATCTCCTTGCTTTGTCATGCTCCCAGTTTCTTTGATTCAACATCTTTGCCCTCCTCCTCATAAACAAAGTCTGTCCATAAGGCTTCTTCTTCCTGCATCTCCTGGACTTTTGTTTCAATGTCCAATGTCTGATGTTATCCCAAGCCAAAACCCTAACTTATTGCTGCTCCTGTTTATAGCCAATTGCCATGGCTTCTTTCTCTTGCTCTTGCACCCTCTGGACTATTAATTTTATGTCCAATATTGATAACTTAATTAAAGCCAAAGATCTGGCCTCTTGGGTTCCATTTTTTTGCCTACAACCAGGCATCATTGTCATCATTGGCGACAAATTCTTCATCAGCACTTTCCTGGACTAAGTGCTTTAGGTGTGCTAATTCCTTATCAGCCGTCACTTCGGCTGATCCATCAGGTTTTCTCAGTATACTGAGTGGTGTCACTCCTTCAGTATAGAATTTGACCTCTGCAAAATCTGCACAAGCTATAAAGGGTTGAGAGTCTGCATTGATCTTCTCTGTCTCTCTATTGCACAAGGCCATCATTATCTTCTAATATAGAGAGGAAGGCACACATTTGTTGGTGTGAATCTAGTCCCTACCAAGTAGAGCATTATACTTAGCATTGTTGTCGATAATGAAGAATGCCGTCATGTAGTCCCTGGTTCCCACACTTAGGTTGATGGGCAAAATGCCCTGAGCCATCTATTTGTCTCCAGCGAAACCAGCAATGGTTGTGCTGGTTGGGATTAGTCTGGGGTTCCTCTTTCCTAGTTTCTTGAAAAAAGATTTCAGAAGCAGGTTTACTGTTGCCCTATTATCCACCATTACCCGGTTCATCTGTATCTTATCGAAGAAGGCCTTGATATACAAGGGTTTGACATGCTGTGTCATGGATGTCGTGGGATACTCAAAAGGATATAAGAGGTTATTACTCACCTCTTCCTCACTCTCGTCTCTAGTTTCCATTGGTGTGGCCACTTCGGTTTCACCTTGCACCATACTCACTTGCAAGTCTTCACTAGAAATTAGAATTGGGTCAATCTCCTGACCTTCTTGGTTTTCATCTTCAGCTTGGAACTCCTGTGGTAATATATGCACCATATTCACTGACACTAGAGGAAACGAGCCAAATTGGACGATTGGCTGTACCAATTTCTTTTCCTGGCCAAATTGTTCAATTACTTCAAAAGCATCTTCCATGTTGCATTCTGGCACTTCAACACTAGTGACTTTCTTCGAATTGTCTATTTCTGTTAGTTTTTTTTACCAAAAATATATGTTCAACCGTGAAGACTTCAAACATTTCCTTCTCAACCATCTCCTTCCTTTGGCCTAGGCCAACTTCTCCCTCTGTCTCACTATCGCTTTCTATCAAAGATTTTTCCAATCCTGCTAAACTGGATCTTTCTTTGGCTTTTAGTTCGGAGTGAACTTTGGCCAATTGCTCTCTACTGCAACTCCTTTTGTCTTGAAGAGTCGATTTTGGACTATGATCTAACTTTGGACTCTTTTTTCCCTATGTCTGACCCTTTGACTGGATCAATGAAGAGCTTTGACCACTTTCTTTCAGATTCTTCTGGTACTGGGTATAGCTTCGCTGGATCTTCCTCATTTGGGATCTAGAAATCACTGGGACCATGTTTGGTTCCTTTGTTTTTGGATACTTTAGTAACACCCAATTATTTGGAGCCACCAAGGGAGGTTTGACCATCCTACCCTGGTCTCCAACAATATTTCTTTGAGTAGGTATTTCCTTTGGTTTGTTCTGCATAACAAATCAATCTGGAACTCCAGGTACCCATGAACCCACTAACTCAGTTGTCGAACTGTCTCTTTCTTTCTTTGGAGCCAGTTTCAAAGCTACCTATGAAGGCCATTGCTTAGCCGTGACTCCCTATTTTGGGCCTAATTCAGGCTTTCCATGAAGGTGGCCACTTTCCATCTTGTGTGAGGCTGGTGTAAGAGGCCAATCTCTGGCTTTGATCCCATAACTTGAGCCTACTTCAGGTCTTCTTTTAGGATGATTGCCATCTATTCTATAATAGTTTGGTGGTCTGAACTCATGTAGAGGTCTCTTGCCCTTGGGGTGCATTCTAGTGGCTGCTGCCTAGGACCAGTTGGATATGGCATTTTGTTATAGGCACTGGTTGGTTTAGGACGCCTTTATACATCTTTGTAATATTGCTTCTCATCAATCAGAAGCCCTTTCAACCACTTGTAGCTCAACCTGCACCTGGGACACATTCTTTGCATGACAGCTGCCTGTAAAGAATCATCATCCAGTGTCTCCTCATCAGAGTCTTCCCTCTGGTCTGCAAAGCCCTGTGCAACAGTTTGTGAACTTCTAGCATCTTTCTTAACAGTAGTCTGGCTAGTAACATGAATTTGCACATTGACCTCTTCCAATTTCTTCAATGATAAGTTCTGGAAGTCTGGCACAATAACATTGGCTGCAACTTCTCCAATTTCTGGAAATGGATTAGTGTCAATCCCCATAGCCTTTTCTACTTTAGCTGGGAATTTTAAACTCCCCTTTCGAATCTGTTCTTGGATCTTGTCCCGAAAAAACAATACAGTTTTTAGTTGAGTGAGACCAAAAATTATGCCATTTACAATACATTTTTCCTTTAAGTTCCTTTGGAGACGAAATTTTGACTCTTTTTGGTAACTTCAGGAAGTTTGTCGCAAGCAAATGATCAAAAATATCATCTGCCATTGTTAAATCAAAAGAGTATTTCCTATGAAGGTCTTTTTTTTTTAAGCTGCTAGTCTATTGTTGTGTCTTTATAAATTAATACCTCACAGATCACAGGTTCTTTCCCTACAATCTCTGCTGCATCAATCTCATAATTAGGATCTCTATAATATGTCTTGTATGATACATTACTTCGATCTTGTTCTTTCTCTAGTAATGTTTCATACCTAGACACTTTATAGGTTACTTCCAATAAGTCTCTAAACTCAGTTGAGTAAAACTTCTTTCGAAGCCTAAACTCTAAACCATTTTCAGCCAATCTCACGAATTCAGGCTCTTATAGGATGATCCTACATTTGTTTCATGCTCTTTTGAATTTGGCAATAAATTGAGAAGCCTACTTATTAGGCCTTTGACTCAACCTTGACAAGTCTGTCATGGAAACTTCTAGCTCCGTTTGGAAGAATTGGGCATGAAATGCCTCCTCCATTTGTTGCCAAGTTTGAATAGAGTCAGGTGTAAGGTTAATATACCATACAAAAGCTACCCTAGTTAGAGAATTTGGGAACAGTCTTAACTTCATGTAATCATTATTGGTAAATTCACCGTATTGAGCAGCAAACCTAGCAATATGCTCTACCGTTGACTAGTTTCTATTCCCATAAAAAAGAGCAAAGTCTGGTATCCTAAACCCTTTTGGGTATTCATATACCCTATCTACCCATTTTGGATATTGTTTCCTGTACACAGGAGTTTAAACCCCCCGAGCCATCGGTCCACACATCTCTCTAACAATATCAGCAATTTGGTCCCTAGGAATCATATTTTGTGCTTGTTGAACCACTACTGGAGGAACAAACACAGATTTGGTGGACAACCTTGTACCTGAGGTCCTCTTAGTCCATAGGGCAGTATATTTAAGACTGGTTGTCCCTGTGGTGCTGGCTGCTGTTGAAGGTATAGGTGACCCCTTTGAGCTTGTCCTGCGAAAGGTGCTGAAACAGGTGTTGTGTCTCTTCCAATCGCAAGAAACCCTTCCAACCCCCCAAGTACAAATTCAAACAAAGGATTAGTGAACCCTCTTGTGCCAGGTATGGCTTCAAACATGGGATTTAGAAGCATCCTTATGTCATTTTCTTGTGTTGGCCCAGATCCACAAATTTGCATGGTTTCATTATTAAGTAATTAGGCATTTTGATTTGTCACAGGCATCAAAAGAGGCTCATACCAAGACTGAAGTGATGGTCTTTCATAATTTTGGTTACTAGTTTGACCATTAGTATGTCCGTTACTCTGCATAGGCTGTTTATCTCTAGCCAATCTTTATTGAGGGACATTTGAAATTTCCTCTTTGTGCCTTGCGTTAGTTGATTTATGAGTATTTATTCGATCCAAAAAAGATGTTGCCCATCTTTCCATTGTGTTAATTAACTGATGCCTCATGGCATCTACTAGGCCTTCCCATGGATTCATTGACTAAGTAGATGTAATAGTGGATGGTCCAATTCCTTGGCCTCGTCCAATACTTTGAACATGTGGTACTTGCTCCGAAGTGCTGGTCTGTTCGACCATAGTGTAGACACCCCATTTTTGACCGCACTCAAGACTTGGGCATTACTGATGGTTTGCTCGGTGTTGAGAGATGTGCAGGGCAAAGATTCAATTCCTTCGGCAAGGAGAGGAGGGGAGAAAATAGGTTGGAGAAGAAGTTCGCCATGAATCCGGGTAAAAGAAAGTCGAGCGGCCCTCGCTGAATCAGGCTTATTCAATTGCATACTTGGAGTTAAGCTATGAGGCCACTACCATTGGAAAGAAGACTTCCGGGGCTTCATTTTTGGTTCAAGAATCTCCTAGAGCCAAGTCAGGGTGGAGGAGATATGATTGATTGAAGCTGGGCATCATCCCGGTTGGATCGAGTCTGCGCGGCTTTACGGAAAAGGGCATAACTTTTTGCATAGGAGGAATTTTGATACAAGGTTTGCGCCATTGGAAAGCTAACTTCCGGGGCTTCAATTTTCATACCCATCGGCACTTTTTTTGGCCTTGGAATCATCTGTCGGCACTCTATTTAGCCGGCCGGCAATATATAGTGCCGACCGGCACTTTATTTTGGCCGATGATCAAACCTTCTGGCCCACCTGAACCCTTTGCACCCCCCAAGCTTGGTGCATACTAGCTGTGCCAGCTGGGATGCACAGAACCAGCTCCACGTGCATATATGTAGCCATTTTGCACCCTTTAACCACCTTTGGACCCCTCTTTTGCACCCTTTGCTCAAGGCTTCTTAAGGAAGCTTTGACCCCTTGTCTTGGCTTCCTCAAGAAGCCTACCAGCTATCCAAGCTTCTTAAACAAGCCTTGACCCCCCTTGACCCTTTTTGAATTGCTTAGCCTCTAAGCTTGGCCTTTTGTTGCCTATATAAGAGAGGCCTTCCTCTCCATTGCTAGGGTTGGAGATTCTTAAGCAAAAAAACCAGAGGATATACATATATTCTGATATAGATACATATATCCCACCTCCTTCTCTATATCTATCCTATCCAAGCTTCCAAACACCTTGGTTCTTGTATCATTTGCTCTACAACACCTAGCACAACACCTCCATCTTCCATTCCAGCATTTGGGAGGTCATTTGCAGAGGTTAGGAGCTCAGAAACTTGGACCAAGGGGTGCTGGTTTGTTGGTCTGCAAGGGTAAGCACACTTTTCCCCAAAACTAACATTTTCTTGGTTCATATCTAAGCCATAGTTGCATGTATTTTTGAGCTTCGATGTAAACTACAAAGAGGCTTGTTTTGAGCCCTTCTTCAACATTGAAGAAGGGCTCAACCTTGTTTGGGACCCCCATGTATGACTTGCTTCAATACCCTCTTGGGTCCTTATTTTGTTGCATGTTTCTTTAGCCTACCATGCTTCCATTTTTGGGCCTTAGACGGGCTGAAAAGTGGCTTATTTTTCCCCCTCTACATGTCTCATGAAGGGTATTTGGCTGTTTGATGATAGCATCTAGCACCTATCTCTTTACCCCTGTATGCCATGATTCTTGCATAGTATATTTGGGTATGTATAACTGCTTTTTGAGCATGTAATAAACTGTAAGTAGGCTTATTTTGAGCCTTTCTTCAACATTGAAGAAGGGCTCAACCCTGTTTGGGACCCCTATCTTGCACTTGTTTCATAATCTCTTCTATTTACCGTAATTTTGCATGCTTTGTTAGCCTATCTTGCTTCTATTTTTGTGGCTGGTCATAAACTGGAAATGCGCTTGTTTTGCCATGTATAAGGTCTGTCCTAGGTTTTTTGGGTCAATCTTGGCATGCTTTGTATAGCCCCTTTGCATTGTAGCTTGTATGCTTCAAGTAGGTGCATGTGTAGGATGCATTGCCTCCATGATTTCAAGGGTTTGGAACCCTCTTACATGCTATTTCAGACCCTAATCCATGCTCACATGTTCATTTTGTCATCTCTTTCATGCTTTAAGGGTGTGTCCTTTTATGCATTCAAGGGTGCCTTGTGCATGCTTGTGTGTTTAGAGCTTTTAGGATGCCGTGAGTGTGAGTTTTGGGTGTATTTTCACATCTTTGGCTTGCTTTTTGGTTGCTCGAGTCTTGCCATGATTGGTCTTGTCAAGTGTGGTTCAAAGCCTCATTACCTTGCTTCAAGCACTTTCGGGCTATTTGCATGCTTTGTTTGGTCTTGTTTAGCTTGGTTTGGCACCATGTTTTGCATGATTTGAGCTTTTCATGTATGCTAATAGTCCATGTTTGTGCCTCTCAGATGTGTTTAAGAGTTGCTTAATTATGCTTAAGTGTTAGTGCCTTAACTTATACATGTGTGCATGTGTGTTTGGCCCTCTTGACTTAGCATTTTGGCCACTGATTTTAGGACTATTTGAGTTGCCTAATTCATGTATAAGACCATCCTTCCATTGATTCGCATGCTTGTCTTGTATGCTTACTTGCATGATTGCATTGTATTGCCATATTGCATACTAGTTGACATGTTTAGGACTTCATTGCATCGACATGCATGCTAAGCCTCTTGACCAAGTCATGATAGAGGTTTGAGCACCCTTGTTTGCTTATTTGCATTGCATGCATTTGAAATCAAAGTTGCATTCTTGGTTCTTAGGGCCATCATGTATGGAAATGCGCGATTGGTGGTCCGGGAATCGAGGCACATGCCCCTTTGAGTCAATAACATGATAAGGGGTGTGTATAGTGCATAAATACCTTGAATCACATTGCCATGCATGTTGTTGTCCTCTATTTGTTGTGGGTTGCAGTTCTGCAGGTGTTAAGTCTTGGTAGAGCACTATTTAGTGCCGGCCGTGATCAATTGACCGATAACTTCATCTAGTGCCGGTGGCCTCCTTCTTCAGCCGGTGGTGCTCAAACCCAGCCGGTGGTACTCCTCAGTGCCCTGAGAGGCACTCCTGGGACTTTGGCAATTTTCAGAGGAGGATAGCAGGGAAGCAGAGGCAATCCGTGCATGGCGGCGATTCGAGCCAATTCCGGGCCATGTGCATTTGAGCCCTCTTCCCGAGGCGTTTACTACTTTAATTAACTTAGTTAATTTGTTAATTAATTTAGTTAATTTGTAATAATTAATTAGCTTGCGTAGTTAATTAATTTGTATTATTCTTTTGGTCTCTCCGAGCGAGGGCAAATTTGTAATAAGTGTGTGTGAGTGGGTGCATGTCTTCCAACCCCCATTTCTTTCTACCCTTTTATTTACCTGCTTATGATGGTAGATTAGGGCACATCTAAATTAGCATACCTTATGCAATGCATGCGTGCATTCATGCATTTGTTTACATACATCGGGCTCGGTACATCATACAAACTGCATCGTACTTTCAATTCCAAATTGAATACGTGATAGTTGTTGCATTTCATGTGCCATGCTTAGGATAGCCGAGCCTGTCTAGATTACATTCCGTATGCGATGCATTAGTCACTTAACATAAACTAGGTCATGCATGTTTTGCTAGCGGTTTCTTGTTTTGTACGGAGTACGATGTAAGTTTTATGCTTTAGCATGTCGCATGCGTGTGAATGTTAACATGACAGTATGCCTGCCATGCGGCTAAGTGCTTATGTGATAAACTGCTTGAATGCCTGTGGGTGGAGGTTGGATTACTTGAGTTGGGAATACTCATTGAAATCCGTGTTTTAGCCTACTCGCGAGTAGCAATTTCAAACTGTTTTCCAAACAAGACGGATATGCAATGCTTATTTCCAAATTAGGCGATCTAGTCTATACTTGTTTGCTGTGCGCACAACATAGTAATTCTAGGCTAATAACCGGAATAAGAGCACATGATGTTTTCAAAAACGGATATCACGGTTAGTAGAGGCCGGTCTTCGGACCGGGCGAAAGGGGGTGCTCATAGCTGACCTTCCCCGATCGTACCCAAGCTCCCGAGCCAAGACCACTTTGGTGATGACGGACACGTGGCCTTCGGCACCGAGTCAGGGTTCCCTAAATTTCCCATTTTAAAAATATTTAGGTGGCGACTCTGTAATCTGGCAAAGCAGTCCATGTTTGGCACTACTTTTTCAAAATCTATTTTTCTTCAAAACGATTTGCCAGAGTTGGACTCTTTGGTTCAGATTTAGAACCGTGACACAAATTGAGTCCGAACTGTTAGATGGAAGCCCACGGGCGCGTTTACACATAGGTTCTGATAAAACAGGTACTTCTACAGGATGTGTTATCACATTATCCTCTAGATTAGGTATTTCTACCTCTCCTTTCACGCCTTCTTCCAAGCATTCATTTTCTCCTTGTCTTCTACGTCTAACCATTTCAATTAGTCCCACTAGGCATGCCAAAAATATATGTTGGCTTTTTGGCTTTCGAATGTTATTATTGTAATTTTAAGCGTGCCATCAAGGATCAATCAGTCGTTACAGAAAATAAATTGTCAACCAATTATCAGACGATTGTGTTTTAGTTGTTTCAGCCTCAATGAAGAGGACTTTTATTGTTGGCTTTGTTTAGAAGAATTAAGCAAACATCGATTAAATGAAGAACAATTGTAACATTTCATTAAATAAAAATGAAAAACTTACAATGATTCAATTCAATCTCGTAGAGGTTTATAGCAACAAACTACTTGAAACTATTCCTATGAACGAAGTACAATGCGGGAATTTGAAGTACAGAAATGTAAAGAACAAGAAATATAAAACTGGAAGGAAAATAAAATAGAACAAATTTGTTTTTTGGATCTGAGTCTAGGCTTCTTTCTGGGGCCTTCTCTGCTATTTGTACTTCTCAATGACAACCGTCGAAATAAATTTCTAACCGTCGAACCATCCCTCCATGATTGCTGATCATGTTTCCTTACAATTAGCTCCACTATGCTATGTTTGCAATTAGGCTTTCCTCCTAATTTTGAATTTAAATATATGAGTAACCGTTAAAGCCATATCATCTTACATCCTTTTGCTGATCCAGTGCTATGCAGATCTACAATAACCAATACTAACTGCCATGTGTGTGATTATGATTGAAGATTTGAATTGTCTTCTTGTATTGCCCTCATCCTGCCACGTGTTGAACTATGATTGACTTATACAAAATATGTAGCCAACAAATCTAATAGAAAATTGTCTTATTTTATGTCTAAGTATGAGCCACTTAACTTATTTATTAAATTGGAGCTCGCACAATACTCTTCACGAAAATCCTCTTCTGTTTATATAATATATAAATAGATAGATGTTGGGTAAGTAGTAAGAGTTTGTTTATTAAACCTACTGAGGTCTAACATTTGGGACTGTTCTAATCAATTATGAACTTTTTTTTGTTTTGTTAGATCTTGTTTAAAAATATATTATTTTAGTAATTTTTTGATTAAAATATGAAATAAAAAAAATTAGTATATTTGGAATGACTTTTGATTTTTTACGAAAAGATATACAAAAATAGAAAGAAAAAGAATCTTTGACTTTTTGATTTTTTTTTTCTTAACTTTTTAGCTTTTAGGTTAAAATAAGCACATGTCAAACGATATCTAAATAAGAAAATAAGTACACATGACATAAAGAGAAACTATCAAAATTTAGACACTAAGGGACAATTTGTGAACCTAGATTTTAGCTTTTAGTCTATTTTAAGTTACATCACCTCTCACATATTTTTACACAAAAAAATAAAAAGTCAAAAAAAAATTAAAAAGACGGCTTTTAACTAATTTTCTAAATCACTCCTAAGTTATTCACTTCTAAATCACCCCTATGTTATTCACTTTTAATAATAGTATAGATATAGAAATGTTAAATTATGAGAATTTTTATACAAAAATTTCAGAATATTTAGAAGCTTCTTTTTGTGTGAATTTCATCACTTTCGCGCATGGTTCGTCCCTCGACAGATGGGACCTCTGAAATTTTGATAATTATATGTTTGGTTTTAATTTTTTAAAAATTGAATTTTTTATTTTTTGTATTTTTTTTATTTTCAGTGATTATTTTTAAAATTTTAAGTAATTTTTTTACTTTTGTAAATACATTTTAAATCTATCTAAAAATTAAAATATTTATAAAAAATCCACAAATACACAAGAATATGAAAATTGTAGTAAATTTTTTTATGTTGGAACAATCTTCTGTATAAAATAAATAACTTGAAACAAATCAAACAAACAAAAATAAATTACTTACATAATTTCTTTTACTGAATTGTAAAAAGTACAAAAAAAATCAAGTCGAGTGTGTGGCATTCTGTCCTTAAGGCATTAAGCCTCATTAATGCTACGGATAAAATACGTCTATCTCCCAAGATATAATGATCTTTACAAATTGTAATAGCACTCCAAACAATTTGTACAACAAACCAAACCTGTACTCTTAAAGTATTCCCTAAAAATTATTATGAAGTATTATGCAAAGAAAGAGCAAAATAGGAAGGGAACGAATTTTTTCTGGATGTTTTTCAGATCTAGAAATCTGTTGGAAAGATCTCTATTTATAGGCAAGAAAGTGAAAAAGTGACCATTCAAATCTGTCCGAATAGGTATGAAAAACCTGAACAGATACATTTTGAAATTCAAACAGATCTGGAGTAATTTCAACAGATAACTACACGACAGTTAAATCTGTCTGGAAGAAAACTGAACCTGTTCGGACTGCTAGGCAGTTTAAAGCTGTGTAGACAGTTGGAAATGGCTTTGTTTGGACAAAAAATTTTGGTGCAAAAATTAAATTAATTTCGTTCTGAAATTCAAATAATTTTTCCCGCAAGAATTTGAAAAAATTCAAATAAATTTTGTTCAAAAAATTAATGTTAGAACTAACCAGACCCACAACCCATACTTGCGCTCAGCACGGCTCGGCCGGCGGCGGCGCGCACGCGTGTGTGATGATTTGAGCCAAGGTTCAAATTGTCCATAACTCCTCACTTTTACAAACTTGGGGTGCCCCTGGGGGCCCAACCTAAGTGTTACCACCTAGAACTTATATACACACATAAGTTCTCTTAAGCTTCCAATATGGGACAAGCCGTACAAGGAAACCCACATTTAATTCTTTAATTGTCCATTCCACGAATCCGAAAACAACGTCAAGTTCTCATTCACTCATAAATGGTTTTGACGAACCGTCTTTACCGGGTGACTTGCCATGCGGTAAAGAACACGTCACCTCTTCGGACCCACCCCAAAAAACGTATGGAGCCCACTCAATTTTGGGCTCAAAGTTGGCCCAATATAAGCCTATAAAACCAAAATTTCCAACAATCTCCCACATGAATCAAATTTGACGAAGAGAAAATGCAGCAACATGATCTAATTACAAAGAGTATAGATATTGGAAATATTCTGCAAAGGAGAAATAGTTTTTGATTTTAAACCTTCCATTGTGAGACACTATCGGATTTATTAGCTAACCAGTGAATATGATGTCTTGAACTGTTCAGCCGTTTATGTAAACAAAGACAATAGAACTCACACAGTATATCACCAGGCACAGTTTAGTTCTCACTATTGTATTCATTTTGGCTCTGAACAACCTGGTCTTTCATGAGTGTTCCAGAGAATTGTAGCCCTTCACAAATCTCATAGAACCACCCCAGTTCACATTCACATAGGTGATTCTTATAAAGAGTATTTTGCCATACTCTACTAGGTTTACCTAGATATAAGAATCATTAAAATTTTACTTAACCTAAAACACTACAGACATCACTATTTTATCATAGAAATGGGTAGAAGTTTGACTCCCCAGTGATCCTTATGAGTCATACACAACTCGGTTGTCTCTTTGAACCTATATCTTAAGATCTCCAGTCAACTAGGTTGGGTTGCTGTTATGGTAACTCTTATTAAATCTCATTCCCCTTGATGAATTCTCAACTAACTCTCTTGCTAACCCTTTAGTTAGTGGATCCGCTATGTTGTCTTTAGACTTCACATATTCAATGGAAATAATTCCATTAGAGAGTAGTTGTCTCACGGTATTATGTCGACGACGAATGTGTCGCGACTTACCGTTATACATATGACTCTATGCTCTACTAATTGTTGATTAACTATCACAATGTTTGCATATAGCAGGCACCGATTTTGGCCACATTGGAATATCTTCAAGGAAGTGGTGAAGCCATTCTATTTCTTCCCCAACTTTATCTAAAGCTATGAATTCTTATTCCATAGTAGACCTAGCAATGTAAGTTTGTTTAGAAGATTTCCAAGATACAACTGCCCCACCAAGAGTCAAGACATGCCCACTGATGGACTTTGAGTCTCTAGTATCCGATATTCAGTTTGTATCATAATATCTTTCAAGTACTGCTGGATGTCTAGTATAATTAAGCCCAACGTTACGAGTAAATCGAAAAAATCTTAGAACCGTTATAATTGCTTTCTAGTGTTCTACTCCCGGATTACTCGTATATCTACTTAATTTATTTACTGCATAAGCTATATCCGAGCAAGTGTAGTTCATCAAGTCCATTAAGCTTCCAATAATTTGGGCATACTCTAATTAAGAAATACTTTCCTGTACATTCTTAGAAAGAAACAAATTAACATCCACAGGTGTTCTAGCAAGATGATCATCATGTTTGCTGAATTTGACAAGTATTTTCTTAATGTAATGAGATTATGAAAAAGCATATCCTTCTGATGTTTTAGTAATTTTCATACCAAGTATTACATTAGCAATCCCCATGTCCTTCATGTCAAAATGTTTATTCAACATTTTCTTGGTAGTTTTAATTATATCATTATTACTACCTATGATTAATATATCATCCACATAAAGACATACTATAACATAATTGTTGCTAGAGTTTTTAATATAAACACATTTTTCACATTCATTAATTTTGAATCCATTTGACATCATTGCTTTGTCAAATTTCTCATACCATTGCTTTGGCACTTGTTTTAAACCATATAATGATTTAACCAATTTACACACTTTCATTTCTTTTCCTGGAACAGAAAATCCTTCTGGTTATTCCATGTAAATTTCTTCATCTAACTCACCATTTAAGAAAACAGTTTTCACATCCATTTGATGAATTTCTAGATTGTACAAAGATGTAATGGCAATTAGTATTCTAATAGATGTTATTCTAGTAACCAATGAGTATGTGTCAAAGTAATCAAGACCTTCTTTTTGCCTAAAACCTTTGACCACAAGTCTTGCCTTGTATTTGTCAATTGATCCATCCGCTTTCATTTTTCTCTTGAAAATCCACTTGCACCCAAGAGGTTTACAACCTTGTGGTAAATCCGTCAATTCCCAAGTGTGATTTTGCAGGATGGATTCGATTTCGCTGTTTACAACCTCTTTCTATAAAGGAGATTCAGGACTGGACATAACCTCTTTAAAAGTTAAAGGCTCATTTTCTAACAAAAATCTTAGAAAATCTAGACCAAAAAATTTTGAGGTTCTAGCACATTTACTATGCCTAAGTTCCTCTTCCTCATTTTGATCTATCTCTTACTCTTGTTCTTGATCATGACTAGTAATAACATCATAAGATCTTTTCTTATTACTAGTCTCTTGACCAGTCTTATTTGGAAATACATGTTCAAAGAATGATGCATTCTGAGATTCAATAATAGTATTTATATGCATTTCGGAATGTTCTGATTTATGAATCAAAATCCGATATGCACTACTATTTTTGGCATAACCAATGAAAATAAAATCAATGATCTTAGGACCTATCTTAGTCTTTTTAAGACTACGAATAGCCACTTTAGTCAAACACCCCCACACTTTTAAGTTTTTGTAGGATGACACTCTCACATGCCACATTTCATAAGGTGTTTGATTCACTTTCTTCGGTACTTTGTTAAGTATATAATTAGTAGAAAGTATTGTTTTCCCCCACATGGCATTCATCATTTCTTTTAAAATCCCATTTTTCCTTTCAACAATTCCATTTTGCTGAGGTGAGTAAGGAGCGGTGGTTTAATGAATTATTCCATATTTTTTTACAAAATTCACCAAAAGGTGATTCATATTCACCACTTCTATCACTTCTAAGTTTCTTAATTTTCTTACCAAGTTGATTTTCAACTTTATTCTGGTATTGAATGAAAGTTTCCAAAGTTTCATCATTGGTTCGAATTAAATAAACATAACTATATCTAGTATAGTCATTTATGAAAGTGATAACATATTTTTTTCCACCTCTAGTTTGAATTGATTTAAAATCACAAATGTCACTATGAATTAATTCAAGTGGTTCCGTACTTCTTTCAATTGAATGAAAAGGAGTTTTGAATAATTTTCCCTCAACACAAATTTCACATTTATGATTTAAATCAATGTCAAATTTAGGTAAACATTCCACATTAATTAATCTACACAAGGATCCATAATTAACATGCTGTAGACACCCCATTTTTGACTGACCTTAAGACCCAGACGTCACCAACTGAGCGCTCGGTGATGTTGCATATTGTGCTCATTTTAAGGTTCTGAGTCACATGTGCGAGCCTTGTCTCTGGACTTAGAACTCTTTTGTGCTTTGCCTCGGTTTTGCGAACCAGGCCTGCTTTTTCTTTGTTTTCTCTTTCCGAAGGAAGGGAGAGGTCTCGTAGGTCATCTCTCAGTAGCCGTAGGCTACGTTTTGTGGTCGTAGGCTATTTTTTTCGTTTGGAGCCCAGTTCTCGGTTTTCGGAGCCGTCGGCCGTGTGCCTCGGTTGGGGACGCTCGCTACCTCCGTTTGCTCCGATTTTTGGCACACACCTTGTTTCCTCCCTTTTGAGGGACACTGTGGCCCAAGAGACCAACTTCATGGTCGAATGCCACCTCCGGTGCTTAATAGTCAGTTTTCGAGGCCCCGGGCCGCGCGTTTCGGTCCCCAAACCTCCGTTTTGCATCCGTCTTGGTCCATTTTTGGCGGGGACCTTATTTTCATTGTTAGAAAGGTTGTAGGAAGGTGGGAGGCCAGCAATTGTTCTGAAAAACCAGTTTTATTTCTTCATCGCTCTTCATCGCCCGTTTTCTTCACTAGAAAGCTGGTTTTTCCCACTCCCGGGCCACTTTTTCTGACTTTCCACCACATCATTATGTTGTACACACCTGGGAGGCCACCAATATGGGTAGGCCAGCCAGCAATTGTCCTTGACCCTTTTGATCCCCTCTAAAAATCTGGTTTTTCTCTCTCTTGATTCACATTTTCTGGGTTTTTACCATACAGCTGTGTTGCACTCATCTAGGAGGCCACCTTTTTGGAGTGGCCAGCCAACAATTTTGCTTGACCCCTTTGACCCCTGGTCGGCCGGCCAGTGGAGGTGGCTGGCCTGCCACCTGACCCTTTTGAACCTGGCCGGCCATTTTTGTCTCTCCTGGTGCATTCCAGCTGTGCCAGCTGTTTTGCACCAGACCCCCTGTCCGAGTGTCTGTCCTTTTGGGGGGAGATTTGAATTGGTTTTTTCCCCCCTTTCTTTGGCTCCTCTCCCTCTATATAACCAGCACCCTATTTCATTTCTAAGGGTTAGAAAAACCAGCTGGAGCATTATACATACAACCTCCTATATCTATACTTCAAGGCTCCAAACACGCACATTCTTGGCCATTTTACCCTACACCTCATAGTCTACCACCTCCACCCCCCATTCCAGCACCTTGGAGGCCATTTGCAGAGGTTGAAAGCTCAGAATCTTGGACCAAAAGCTGCTGGAAACCTACTTTTCAAGGGTGAGTCCCTATTTCCCTTTTTCTTGCTTTATTTTGCATGATATCTTAGCTCCTTTTTCTTACATTTTTGGGCTTCGACCTGAACTGAAAATAGTCTTATTTTGAGCTCATCTTCATGTTTGATCAAGAACTTTTTTCTGTTTGAGGTCTTCTACCCACCCTTTGTGCTTTATCCCTCCTTTTGGCCCTTATCTTGCATGATATGTTAGCCTTGTTTGTGAGCATTTTTGAGCTTTGAGCCAAACTGTAAAGTGCCTTATTTTGAGCCCCTCTTCAACTTTGTTGAAGGGCTCTTTTCTGTTTGAGGCCATCTACTACCTCTTGCCCTCTATCTCTCTTTTAGGGCTATTTTTGTGTCATGTTTTAGCCCTACTTGTGAATATTTTCGAGGCTTGATATAAACTGAAAAAAGTCTTGTTTTGGCCTCCTCTTTGAGTTTGTTTAAGGTCTCTTCTCTGTTTGAGGTCATTTTCCCCTTATGCATGCTTCATCTCTTCATGAATAGGGCTATGCATTAGAGCACTTGCATTGGCCATGGTTTGGCCTCTTAGACACTGAAATCCAGTGGATTTTCAGTGGCTTAGGTGTATTCTTGAAGGCCAAAATCAGAGGGGGGTGACCCCCTCTCTCCTTGTCTTGTTTGGTGGCCTTTTGGGCCTTCCAAAGGGACCCTTTTTTGCTTGCATCAAAGTCATGTTTCAGGCCTCATTCTGTGAGTTTTAGGGTTTTCCTTGGCTCTGCCCAAGGCCCTTTTGGCCAGATTTTATGTCTACAATGCATGTGTAGAGCAATCCCATCCAAGGCCTTTCAAAGGGGCCTTTCTTTGCATGTTTCCTAGACCCATTTCAGGGCCAATTTGGTGAGTTTTAGGGCTGTCAGAGTTCATTTCCAAAGGTAGTTTTGCTATGCTTCATGTCTATCTTGTATGTGCTTAATAACTCCTTGCATGGCCCTCCAAAGGAACTCATCATTTTTGCACATGTTGGCTACATTTCAGTGATTATTTGGGCATATTTTCACATATTTTGTTCACTGATTTTTAATGGTTTGATGAGATCTCACATGCTTCACATACATGCCATGTAAACCATGTTTACTAGTCAAAGTTGCATGCTATTTTAGTCCATCATGCTAGCATCTTTTGGTCATGCTTTGAACTAGAAATGTTCATGTTTTGGGACTGTCTTGGCTCTGTCTTTGTACTTCATGGTCAAATAATGCATGCTTTGTATAGCTATAAGTCAATACATGTGCCTAGTTTTGAGTTTCGAGACTCATCTCATGCATCGGGTGCCATATATCCATGATTCGGGACCATTTTGCATCATGTTTCAGTGCTGGAATTTTCATGTCTGTATGCCATATTGCATGCCTTGCCATGCCTTGTTAGAGTTGCATACTATGCCTTAGGTTCGGTCCTCGGTTTGCGTGTATGTATGCACGCATTTTGATAGTCTCATTTTTCATCTTATGGCTACTGATGTGGATATGGCTGAGGTCCACTCACATTGGTGTAAGCCCATATTGCATTGTGTATGCCATCTTAGTCTATAGCATCGTGTATGCTAGGTTGTATGTTAGAGCATTGTGTATGCCATCTTAGTCTATAGCATCGTGTATGCTAGGTTGTATGTTAGAGCATTGTGTATGCCATGTTACATCGAGTATCGTGTATGCCATTTCATAACATTGTGTATGCTAGGTTGCATGCTAGGATTGCATTCATGCATGTCATGCCTATTACATTGTGCTTAGGATAGGAGTTAGCCCAAGCACGGGAAACGAGAGACGTTTCGTACTCCGAGTGACGGAACGCGTCTTAATTCCCGGTTGCCGACACTTCGAATTATCCATGATGGAGTCTCAGTCTTGTTGTGTTTATACGTGCATTCATTTCACATTGAGTTGTGCAATTCGACTCCTCAACCATCATGCATCGAGATGCGTGATTGGTGGCACGAGGATCGAGGTATGCATACATATGTGAAAATACATTGTCATGCCCCTTTCTTGCTCTCTATTGCAGCAAATCAGACACCGGTAGTCTTTTGGAGCTTCGTGCAATATTCCGAGCTTAATTGTAAACAGAGGCTAATTGGGGCATCGCAATGGATTTCCGAGCAAGGCAACTCAAGTATGCATCATTCATCATTCGAAACAGAGCTGAGGTGGTCCATAGATTTGCGTGCTAGTTTACTGCTTTCCTAGTTAAATCTGTTAATTAATTAGAGTTTTGTATTTATTCGGACTGTACTATTCATTTGGACTGTATATTATTTATTCGGACCCTCGGCGAGGCACAACTGTAATAAGTGTGCGTGTGTGTGATGTATGTCTTCCAACCCCGTCTTTCTCCCTTTTATTTACCAGCTTATGATGCTTAGATTAGGGCATGTTTCAATTAGCATACAGTATGATAGCATGTTTGCATTCATTCATCTGTTTTGCATGCAGCAGGCTCGGCGCATCATAGCTCACTGCATTGTATTTCGATTCCAAGTTGAATACTTGTTAGCTGTAGCATCCCATATGCCATCTTTAGAATAGTCGAGCCTGTTGTAGTTGCATTTTTGCATGTGTTGCATTAGGCATTTCTGTATAATAGGGTCATGCATGGATTTCTAACGTAGCTTCTTTTTTGGCTTAGAGTACTAGGTAAGTTTTATGCTTTAGCATCCTTGCATGTGTGTAAGTGGCTGCCATGATAGCATGCTTTACCATGAAGCTATGTGCTTATGTGATATAACTGCATGAATGCCTGTGGGTGAAGGTTGGGTTATTTAGATTGGAACAAATCATCAACTGTGAGTTTTAAGCCCACTAGATAATGGCAAAACCATCTTTTCTAAGCCCACCTGAGGGTGGCAAAATCTGTATTTTAAGACTACTTGCGAGTAGCAAATCACTTTAAAAAAAATAAGCATGAAATGTTTTGTTCCAATTCAGACGACCTAGTCTATACTTGTATGCTGTGCGCATCACATAGTAAATCTAGACTAATAACCGGAATAAGAACGCATAATGTTTTCAAAACTAGATATCATGGTTAGTAGAGGCCGATCTTTGATCGGGCGAGCGGGAGTGCTCACAAAGTGACCTTCCTCAATCGTACCCAAGTTCCCAAGCCGAGGCAACTTTGGTGATGACGGATACGTTACCTTAGGCACGAGTCAGGGTTTTCTAAATTTTCTAAAATAAAATATTTAGGTGGCGACTCTATATCTGGCAAAGTAGTCCATATTTGGCACTTCTTTCAAAAATCTGTTTTCTCAAAACGATTTGCCGAATTTGGACTCTTTGGTTCAGATTGAGAACCGTGATAATTTGTGTCTGGCGTAGTGAGCCCAAAATGAACAGAACGGGACTCATCCCCCCGGGGCGTTCGGGGACGTCTACACATGCCCAAGTCTACCATGCCATAAATTTAAGACTCAAGTAAGTAAGAAGAAGATGTATTTTTATTAATGACAGAGAGTACAACAGTCATTACATTCATTTTGAAAAGATCATAAGACATGTAACCTTTTCCTACATATATCCCGTTTTTGGTAAGGACAAACTTGTCCCTGTCAAAAACTAGCCTAAACCCATTTTTACTCAACAAAGATCCGAAAACAAGGTTCTTGTGAATGTCCGGTATATGCAGTACATTGTTAAGAGTGAGTTCCTTTCTAGATGTCATCTTTAGAATAATCTTTCCTTGCCCTTCAACTTTGGAAGTTGAGGAGTTATCCATAAAAAGTTGTTCATCATTGTCCATTATAGAGTAAGATGTGAACATCTTTTTGTCGGCACAAATATGGCGAGTAGCACCAGTGTCCACCCACCATTCTTTAGGATTTCTGACAAGGTTTGCCTCGGCAACAACTGTAGAAAGATTTATATCATCAACACCATTAGAAATTTTGTCCATTTCGGTCATATTAGCTTAAGCAGGCCTCTTACTTGATCTTCCTTTACCTTTGCGCTTACTATGGAAATCTTTGACCCAATGTCCCTCTTTGTCACAGATGTAACATTTGCTATTAAACTTGTACTTTTTAGTTTCTTCTCCTTTAGAGCCTTGTGCGGAACTTTCTCCAGAATATTTTCATTCCTTTGATTTTGAAGTATGTTCCACCACATTTGTCTTAGACTCCATACCAGCCCGTTTATCAGAATCACAGTTGTCTTCCTCAATTCTCAAACACACAATCAATTCTTCTAAAGACATTTCCTTGTGCTTGTGTTTGAGGTAGTTCTTGAATTCCTTCCAACCTTGTGGTAATTTTTCAATTAAGGCAGCAACTTGAAAAGATTCACTGAGAGATATGCCTTCTGTATGAATGTCATGTAGAATGAGTTGCAGATCTTGAACTTGGCTGATCACAGTTTCAGAATCAACCATCACAAAATCTAGGAATTTGCTAACCACAAATTTCTTTGAGCCAACATCTTTTGTTTTGTACTTTTTCTCCAAAGACTCCCAAAGTACCTTTGTCGTTTTGATAGGACTATAGACATTATATAATGTGTTGTCAAGTTCATTCAAGATGTAGTTCCGGCAAAGGAAACCTGCATGCTTCCAGGCATTAACCACAGCAACCACTTGTCGGCCGATCTCATCCTCTTTCAGAATAGGAGCATCCTCACGAAGAAACCGTGCCAGGTTCAGAGTTGTAAGATAGAATATTCTGAATTATTAATGACACCAATATATTACTACTAGCTATCAAAGAAAATAGACTGTATATTACTACTATTTGTCAAATAATATATAACTACTATTTGTTTTTCCAACCAGAATATTATTTTGTAAAACCACGGCGAAAAAAAAATTCTGTAAGAAGAAGAAAGAGAAAAGGAAACAAACGAAAAATTCTATATAAATGGAATAATTCGAATCTGTCTTAAGATTGTTGGAACAATCTTTTGTATAAAATAAATAACTTGAAACAAATCAAACAAATAAAAATAAATTACTTACAGAATTTATTTTACCGAAATGTAAAAAATACAAAAAAGATTAAGTCGAGCATGTGACACTTTGTCCTTAAGACAGATTCGCCCTACTACAGTGCTTACGGATAAAAGGCCTCTATCTCCCAAAATACAATGATCTTTACATTGTAATAGCACTCCAAACAATTTATACGGCGAACCAAACCTGTGTTCTATACTCTCAAAGTATTCCCTAAAAATTATTATGAAGAATTATGCAAAGAAAGAACAAAATGGGAAGGAAACAAATTTTTTCTGGATGTTTTTCAGATCTAGAAATCTGCTGGAAAGATCTCTATTTATAGGCAAGAAAGTGAGAAAGTGACCCTTCAAATCTGTCCGAACAGGTATGAAATACCTGAACAGATAGATTTTGAAATTCAAACAGATCTAGAGCAGTTTCAATAGATAACTGCACGACAGTTAAATCTATTTGGAAGAAAACTGAACTTATTCAGACTGCTGAGAAGTTTAAAACAATTTAGACAGTTGGAAATGGCTTTGTTTGGACAAAAAATTTTGGTGCAAAAATTAAATTAATTTCATTCTGAAATTTTCCCGCAAGAATTTGGAAAAATTCAAATAAATTTTGACCAAAAAATTAATGTTAAAACTGACCCGACCCACACCCAGCACGGCTTGGCCGGTAGTGCGCGTGTGTTGTGGTTTGAGCCAAGGTTCAAAATTTCCATAACTCCTTCCCTTTTACAAACTTGAGGTGCCCCTTGGGACCCAACCCAAGTGTTGCCACCTAGAACTTATATACACACATAAGTTCTCTTAAGCTTCCAACGTGGGGACAAACCTTACAAGGAAACCCACATTTAATTCTTTAATTATCCATTCCACGAACCCGAAAACAACGTCAAGTTCCTATTCACTCATAAATAGTTTTGATGAACCGTCTTCACCGGGTGCCTTACCATATAGCAAGGAACAAATCACTTCTTCAGACACACCCCAAAAAAACATGTGGGACCCACTCAATTTTGGACTTAAAGTTTGCCCAAAATAAGCCCATAAAACCAAATTTTCCAACATCTTGTTTTTTATATATATATTTTTGTTATTTGGTAATTTTTTTAAAAAAAAAAAATCATAAATATTATACTTCTTAACTGTATTTATGTTAAGCGTATCTAAAAATTAAAAAAATTACTCAAAATATTTTTAAAAATTCATTAAAAACAAAAACAAAAACACCAAAAATAAAAAAATTTAATTTTCTAAAAAATGAATCACAAGTTATGAAACCAAACAAGCTTAATATTCTTATATGTATAGATTAGTGTAAACTTGTGCCTAAAGATACAATGTAAATAAAATAAGTGAGTAAATAGGAGAAAAAACAATAAAAAAAAAAGACAAAGAAATAGGGAGAAAAATAAAAAAAAGGAGGATGGAAGGAAAGAATGTGGGAGAGAGAGAGAGAGAGAATGCATGAATGAATAAAAAAATGAGAAAAGAAAGTGGATGAGAGAGAGAGAGAGAAAGAGAGAGAGAGAGAGAGAGAGAGAATGCACATAAGTGAACAAAAAGAGAGGAAAAAAAAAGTAGATGAGTGGGCGTGAGAGGCAGAGAAGGAATGCATGAGTGAGCAAAAAGGAAAGAAAATAAAGTGGGTAAGCCTGTTCAAAAAAAAAAAAAAAAAACAAAAGTGAGTGAGTGAATGGAAATTAAAGAAATCTTGATGCTAAGATGAATTAAGAATTAATTTCAACCATTGATACAAAATACATCTCTTAGATATTTTGACATATTTTTAAAAATGGTCCTACTTTATTATATAGATTATATCATATATATCCTCTATAAAATTATAATAGTATCCATTCTTAAAATCGTAATAGTATCCATTTATTATAAATTTTTCTTCCAATTATAAGGAATCTATTAAAATGGATCCTTCTATTATACATTTTCAAAAAAAATGTATCATATACAAGTTATGACTTTGTAGTATTAATATTATAAAGTGTCATAACCAAATTATTCTCATTTATAACTAAAATGACTACTATATAAATTATAACTAAGCAACACATCTTCAATCAGAATAAATAAATAAATAAATAAATAATTACAATAAGTTATAACTAATATCAAAATGAATCATAACTAATCATTACTTAATATATTACCAAAGACCTCTTCAGTTATAATTAAAATAATAATCACAAGAAGTTATAACTAAGTAATAGCTAACACTATAATGTGTCATAACTAAAAACTAAAAAAAAACCATAATTGCAGCATATGATAAACAATTATTTTACAATGTGTTTTTATTGAATTTCTCCTCTAAAATATATCATCGTTTCTATTTCAACTTGTCTTCTTTTTTAATTTTCCAATCCATCTAAAATAATTACTCTCTAATATTTGTATAAAATTTAACATCAAATCCTTTAATTTAAAATTCAAATTTATCTAACTAGACTTTTAATATTTAAGTTTAGCAATATCTCATTATTGTTTATTATGAGAAAAAAAATTCTACTGAATTTTCTAAAAAATCCAAATTCTACTAAATTTTCTATTGAATTTTTCTAAATAGACTTTTAATAGTTGAGTTTTCTAAAAACTTTTCGAAAAATTCTATTTTCTTATTTTTCATATTTTTTTGTTTTTACTAAATTTTTTAATTTTTAAATAGACTTAATATAAATACACTTAAAAAGTATAATTTTTGTGAAAAAAATCTTTTAAAAAATGCACTAAATACTAAAAATGCAAAAAAAAATTAAATAAAATTCAGTATATTTTTACATATTTTGTGTATTTATTAATTTTTTAAAATATTTTTTCACAAATATTTTACTTTTTAAATACATGTAAGTAAGATGTAGGGGTGTAATTTTGGCCCGACTCGACCCATCTAGGCTCGGGCCAGGCCACTTCAAGTCTTGCAGGCTCTCACAAAAACTTAGGCCAGTTCACAAGCTAAAAAACTAGGTCAAGGACAAAGATATTCAAGCTTTGGGATTCAAAATGATGGCCCAGGCTCTGGCCCTGGCTCAATTCCTCAGACTCAACTTCGGCTCGGGCCTTAACGGGCCAAGCCCATCTCAGGCTTTAGACGAGCTTCAGGCCGCTGGTGAACCACAAACCAAAATTACACCCCTAGTAAGATACATCTAAAAAAAGAAAAAAAATACTTGAAATTTTAAAAATATTCACTAAAAATTAAAAAAAAAAAACTTAATTTTTAAAAATTTAATTCAAAAATCTCAATTCAAACACACTGATGTTATTATTAATTTGTATCCCTTAATGCTGTGTTTGATTGAAAATTTTGAAAAAGAATTTGAAAAGAAAAAGGGAAAAAAACATATAAAACTAAAGCCTCGTTTGGGAAGTGGCTAAAATAGCCAAAAAGTCAAAAAGTCAACTAAAACACATCACATCACCTCTCTACTTTTCTGCACGTCTTTTCGTAAAAAGTCAAAAAGTTACTAAAATAACCACTTCCCAAACCAAGCCTAAGTAAAATATAAATATGTTTATTCATATTTCATCTACATTTTTTATTTTCTTTTTCAAATCTCTCTTCAAATCCTCTAACCAAACACAATATAAGTGAATTTCTAACTCCACGATTGTTCTTGGAAATTGTTGCATTTGCTTGTACAGTACACTGTACAGCCAACCTACCGTGAAACATGCTATCAATCTCACATTCGGTGGCGGCAAAATCAAGAAATTAAATTTGAAAACACTTATTAATTATAATTTTAAACAATTTTGATTGGTAGCTCGAAATCACCTCCCCCTAATCCTCCTAATTTCTATTTTCAGTAAACTGTTTTTTTTTTTTTTTTTTTAACTTGCCTTGATTTTTTTTTTTTTGCCAAAAATGGCAATTCGGGGGAGTTTCGGGGGAAGCCCCTCGAGCTCCCGTGCATTTCCCAATTTTTTATTTTAAAAAAAATTATGAGCAATATTAAGGTGATAATAATTTTATCTTATTAAATTTTTGAAATTTTGAAACCTTCAACAATAAGTTTTTTATTAAAAAAAAAAAATCCACCAACAATGAATCATACCACTAAAAAAAATATCACTAATAACACTAATACATTAAGAATGCCAAAAAAATAAAAAAAAGATCCTGTCCACTGTCACATAATTGGTGATATTATTAAAACACCACTTTAATGCTCTCAACCATTTTTCAAAGCCCCACCTAAACTATTTGATTTACGAATGTCAAGACAAGCTCAAATGAAACTCGTCTAAAAAAGTGTATAAAACTAAGTAAAATATAAATATGTTTATTCATATTTTACTTATATTTTTTATTTTTCTTTCTAAATTTCTTTTTAAATCCTCCAACCAAACACAACATTAGTGAATTTCTAACTCCACGATTGTTCTTGGAAATTGTTGCATTTGCTTGTACAATACACTGTACAGTCAACCTACCGTGAAACATGCTATCAATCTCACATTCGGTGGCGGCAGAATTAAGAAATTAAATTTAAAAACACTTATTAATTATAATTTTTTATTTTAAAAAAATCATGAGCAATATTAAGTTGATAATAATTTTATCTTATTAAATTTTTGAAATTTTGAAACCTTCAACAATAAGTTTTTTTTTTTTTTTTTAAAAAAAAAAAAATCCACTAACAATGATTCATACCACTAAAAAAAATATCACTAATAACACTAATATATTAAGAATGCCCAAAAAAAAAAAAAAAAGGCTCTGCCCACTGCCACATCATTAGTGATGTTATTAAAACCAACCGTGCTATGGACCCGCAAGGTGAATCAAAAAAAAAAAATCAAAAAAAAAAAAGAAAACTGTTTCACACCCAATCACCTCACACTTAATTCCCCAGTGGGGGTCTCGCGCATTTCTCTATTAAAACACTACTTTTAGTGCTCTCAATCATTTTTCAAGACCCCACCTAAACTATTTGATTTACGAATGTCAAGACAAGCTCAAATGAAGCTCGTCTAACTTGATTTGTCCTAAAATTCAGCATTCAAATAAAATTTAAACACTAGTGCTAGAACTAGGTTATTTTAAGCTATCAAAAAACTTAAGAAACAATTAGTACAAGTGATGACTTCAAAATCCAACCATATCAAATGTGATTTACAAACCTATTCAAAACAGAGTTACTAAACACATGAGAACCACACCAACTACATGAGCAAAACAAAGTTCTAAAAATATTCAATATTTCTTCCTAAACATAGATATACTAGTTACTACAGTATCAGAAAAAGCAACCACTATATACTAACATGGATGCTCTCTAAGCAAACATTACAAAAATGCAAAAATCAAGTCTATGGTACCCAAAAGCCTAGGTCATAAAATAAACATAGTAATAAGTTATAAGTTAAGAGGCCATACAATGATCAAACACACAAAAACCTCAATCTTTAGTGGTTTTGTTAATGAGGGATTTGTGAATGTGAGGGATGACACCACCTCCAGCAATAGTTCCTTTGATGAGAGTGTCGAGTTCCTCATCCCCTCTGATGGCTAGTTGCAGATGCCTTGGTGTGATTCTCTTCACTTTCAGATCTTTGCTTGCGTTCCCTGCCAGCTCAAGTACCTCAGCGGTCAGATATTCAAGAATTGCAGCAGAGTAAACGGCAGCTGTGGCCCCAACTCTACCAGTAGCAGCAGTCCTTGATTTCAGCTGGCGGTGGATCCTACCTACCGGGAACTAAACTCCCTCAAACAGAAACAAACTATCAAAATTAGCAATGGATGCGACAGATATCTCTGAAAGTAAGAAATACTGATTGAGCACTCTCATTATACATAATAAACAACCACAACTATACTAAAGATAAACTTGAGAGAAGATTCATAAGAACTATGGTTTCACATAAGTGAAGTTAGGGAACTAAACTCCCTCAAACGGAAACAAAATAAACAATAATTAGCAAAATTAGCAAGAGATGTGACAGATATCTTTCAAAGGCAATCTTACTATACATTAAACAGCAAAATCTGTATTGCAAACCCAAAAGAAAAAGGTTGATGTTTCTAACATCTTCCTGCTTTGGCCACATGTTTATGTTGAACTTCAGAGAATATTACATGGAAACAGTAGTGATTTTACATAATTAAAGTGGACTGAGAACATTTTAAACAAACAGTGAAAAAAATGTGTCAGTATGGTAAGATTCACTACTCATGAGGCAGACAATAGAGAAAATGAAGAATGCACCAGAGGGGTAGCTTGAATGGTCAACCACCGAGATTCCTATCCAAGAGGTCTAACATTTGCCTCCCTTCCCATTTGCCCAGTTCAGAAGCTTAGGGGTGGCATCTACACCCCAAGTTTACACACCTAGGATGGGTCCAAAGGACCCGCCTAGGCCAAGTTCTCAATCATCAAAAAAGGAATGCGCAAGAGACGGGTACCAAAGAACAAATGAACAGCAGCATGCGCATTCAAGGGTTTGTAAATTTTTTTGACTATTAATATCCCAATCCCAGTGTTAAGACTCAAAACAACCTCTATATTTTGTATACACTCCTAATGCCAGCAATAACTACTTGCATATAATCCAAACATTGTATTAGAACATGTGTTACACATTTCAGCTAAATGCATTATTAATTAAATGTCAATCAAATTTGGTGAGATTGTACATGCATAATAGATTCATCTGAATGAAACCAACAATTCTGAGCATAAAACAAAATTATGGTTAGTTTTTAATTTCCAAAAAAAAAAAAAAAAAAGGTGTGCTGTGGGCTTGGAATGAGGTCTGTCATGGGATTGCAACAAGTCCTTCTTTTCACCTAGCATTGCGTTGTCATGGATTTTATTCATGAACATAACAAAATCAAAGACCTTAAACCTTCAATCATATATTAAGTAAAATTCCTGATTTTCAAACCCAAGTTGAAATATATAACCACTAAAGAATAGTTACTCAATCACAAGACCTTACAATAATTTCATACTCGTATATCTTCATGAGACCTTAATATCATTATCTTTCAATCATTTCAAGCCAAATTTCTAATTTCCATTCTATCTGTTCCCAATTTTACATTATGTTTGTCAATAAATCCTCCTCACATTGCCCCTACGACCCAACCCAATGGACAATTTGAACCAAAAACATGCAAACCAAAACATCATAACACTAGTATAGTATATGTATAACAGCACAAACAAACAACAAACACTACTCAATTTAGAGCATATTTTGATGTGAAGAGAGAAAATATTACCTGGAGACCAGCTCGGGAAGAGCGAGAAACAGGCCTCTTCTTGTCCTTCTCCTTCTCTTTGTTTGCAGCTGCTGCTGCTGCTGCTGCTGTTGTCTTTCCCGCCACAAGCCCCTTTCCTCCTTTTCCCGCCATTTTTTTCCCACCTTGATTACTGTTTCAAAAAAAAAAGAAAAAAACTGAAAACGAAAGACAAAACAGATGCAAAACAAAAACAAAAAATAGCGGATGTTTTTGAGAAATATATGGAGAACAGAAGATTAAGGAAGAATGAGAAAACAGATCTGCACGGAAACAAATACCAATATTCGGATTTTGCTTTTATATCCAGCTGAGAGAGAGAGAGAGAGAGAGAGAGAGAGAGACCTGAGAAGTTGGGAAGACGATCAAAGAGAGAAACTGGAGAGAGTAATTGAATGCAGTTGCGGGAAGATAAGATGAGATAAGATACTCTCTCTGTATGTAAGTTGACTCACCGTTTTTAATGCTCGGTTTTTGAATGTGGGATGCCAAAATGGCGGTTACTTTTGGGTGGGAAAAGAAAAGGCTTTTTGGATTTCAAATTTAAACTACTAATTATAACTACAACGCCGATACAGACCCCCTCCAAAACCGACCCCCACGACCCCCTCTGAGGTGGCACTTGTTGAAGTCAAGTGAAGAAGAATTGCACAATAAAAAAGGTGTGATACACGCACCTGAAATACAAAAAAAAAAATATACTAAAAACAGAGACCAAAAAAAAAAACCGAAACGGCTCTGATATTTCCTTCTTCCCCACCCCTGTCCGTCTTCCCTCTTCCCTCTTCCCTCTTCCGTCGCGTTCGCCATAGCTCTCCTTCGTTGACCATAGCTCTCCGGCCATAACTCTCTGTATCTCGCTCTATGGATCTTATTCCGATAGCATTGAAAAATTACATATGCTTCTTGAAAATCTCGAGTATCAAACATTGAAAAATTACATGGCATTTCTATTTGTCAACATAATGAATCCATTATATGTAAACACAAAAAAAAAAAAAAAAAATTCAATTTTCAATAGTGATTTCAAGGAGTTACCTGGTATGAGAGAGAACAGTCAATTTTCTAACCAATCACGCTCGAGAAACAAATCTCACAAACCACGATGATCTTCATTCTCCACCGTCCGTTCAATTTTCATCGATGGGGTGTCAATCTGACAAATACCAGATTTTGCGGCGACCTCCAATCCCAGATCATCCCGCTCGCACCCTCTGATCCGCTTCGAATTCACTCCATCAGTCTAATTAACATGCATAAATGGCATTGACACTCCATGAACCGCAATATTGGAGTTGTATATCAAATCAAAGCTCGTGATTTTCGCGTAATTGATCTCATTGGCACCAACAGACCTCCGCCGCTCGTGGTGGTCAGCACCAGCTTCTCCACGTTCTGCATCGTCGGTAACACCAACGCCGCCGCCAAACTCTCCAAATCAGCTCCATCAACCGCCTATTCGGCACAATATGAAGGAGTTGAGGGAGTCGGCCGTCGGAGTTAGGAGTTGAGGAGCTGTCCGTCGAGTGAGGGGGAGCTGTCCGTCGAGTTCAGGAGTCATCTGCCTCTCGTCTCTCATCTGTATCTCGCTATATTTTCCCTTTTTTTTTTTTTAATTCTGAAAAAGGAGGTGCGTGGTTGATGCATGTCACGTGATCCATCACGTGCCTGTCCAGCTCAGAGGGGGTCGAGGGGGTGTGTTTTTGAGGGGGTGAGAAACATTTTTCATTATAACTAATCCCAAATCTTAGAGTATCTTCAACTCACAAGCTATATATATTTGTTAGTTAAAATATCTAGCATAATTTATTTTTTTCAATATCAATGCATTAGGTATATACAACAATGATTTAGACCACTTAAGACCATCTCTAACGCTTTAGCAAATCTGATATCAAATTTGAATTTTGATGAAAATGGTACTGTTCATGCCTCCAACCGTTCACCAAAGCTGATACCAAAATGAGATTTCACCAAATCTTTCATCAGATCGACGACGAAGAAATAAATTCACCAAAACACTGTTGCGGACCGTTGGAGGGGGACCCGGGTCGACCAACCGGTTGCCCACCCGATTGACCAACCGGTCGACCGGTTTCCTTTACAATTGGTGGGTTCAAACCGGTCAAAAAAAAGTTCAAACAGGTCCAAAAAAAAAATTTCCCTTTACCGGTCGACCGGCCGGTCAACCAACCGGGTGACCGTAGCATCAATCTTCAAATGAAACCTGCAAATGAATTGTTTAAAGAAACAATTGATGTGAATTGTTTAATTCAAGTTATTATTTAATGTTTGATTGAATGGTGCAGAAAGCATCAAACTGAGAAACAATTGTGTGTAGCTCGCCAAACATCAAACAATTGATGGTGCAGAAAGCATCAAACATCAAACTGAGAAAAAAAAATATATATTTATGCTTACAGGTCGACCAACCGGTTGCTCCCATGGGATTTGATACGGGATTTGATACACCGTTGGAGCGAGTGGTATCAAATTTGATGAAATGAGTCATTTTTTACTCAGATTTGGTGAAAAATCTGATTCACCGTTGGAAATGCTCTAAAAATGCATTACTAATAGCATTAATGTATTGGGAATAGTAAAAAATAAAAAAAACAAGGCATAGAAAGTGGGCAGGATCCACTGCCACATCACTAGTGCTCTTCCTAATGCTCCATTTTTAGTGCTCCTAAGCATTTTTCTAGGTATATAATTAGGTATTTCAGCTTGACTTACATTCACTAGCTACATGTAGTTAGCCTTTAAAGGTTAAGCAAAATATATTTAATCATTATGATCATTTCCCTTCATCTTTATTGTTGATGTAACATTCTATAAAGTTAATAGTATTTAAATGAATAGTTAAAATAAAGAGTTTGATCAAAGTAAAAAATATGAAACAGTTAATAGATAAAATAAAATGTATACTTTAGAGTTTTTTGGGAAGTTGGTAAAAAGTTAATTTTTTGGCTTTTTTAGTCTATTTTATCTTTTTGTAAGGAAAAAATGTGAGAAGTGATGTGACCCAAAATTGATAAAAAGTCAAAATTTGGCATTTTTTACTCTTCCCAAACAATCGCGATTGGTAACTTGAGATTTTTGGCTCAAAATTGGCTCGAAAAAGTGAGAGAGAATGAGGAGGAGAAGGAGGAGAAAGGAGAGGCTGGAGGAGGGGCGGAGGAAGAGGAAGAGGAGGGACTGGAGGGGGCCAACATATCGGGGTGGAGGCGGAGGCGGAAGGAGGCGGAAGGAGGACGGGCGAGGGCGGGCGAGGCGAGGCGGAGGTCGGCGATCTTGAGGCTGCGGATGGAGGCGGGTCGCGACGAGGCGACGGCGGAGGGCTGCGACGGACGACCTGCCCCTCTCTCTCTCTCTTCTCCCTCTGTTTCAGACAGCATAACGAAGAAGAAGAAGAAGAAGAAGAAAAAAAAAAAAAAAAAACACACAACCCAAAACGACATCGTTTTTGGCTGTCGAGCCGTTCGAGCCACGATAATTCGAGCTACGAAGTATTTTCCATTCCCAAAAGAGAATAGTATTTAGATAGACAAAGTAAAATGTATGCATTGGAGATGCTCATACACTAACTGGATTCTACTGCACGCAAGCTCGTTTTGATTTCGTGATGTCACGCATGGATTTTATTGTTCACTCTGTTTACATAAAATCATATATTAATTTAAAGAGATTATAATGTTACAAAAATACTAAAATTTCAGTCGAAATTTTCAAATTTCCAAAATTTAATATTTAATTAAAAAAATAGCAGAAGTAAATTGAGATTGCCCGTGCTTGAGCACATTTAAGTGGTGCTTGAGAGCACTCGATCTTTAAATCATCTCCACACTTCTAGATATTTTAATTAACTGACACTATATTTTTAAATATTCTTTGACATGAAAAAGATAAAAGATAAAAGGAATCCAATTTTATCAAAAATGCCTGGAGGTCTAAACTAAGAGCTCTAAAGGAGCTCTAATGAGTGGGATCCACCAATTAATTTGATGTTTTGGTTTTGAACAATGATATATCCTTCTAATTTTGGAGCTCTAATTGAACTCTAATGATGTGGCAATAAATAAAAATAAATAAACTTAAGGTCAAAACATCATATTACAGTAGGATCCACTTCAATTAGAGTTCCTTTATTAGAGCTCTCAATTATTTTTCTTTGATTTTTTTTTTTTTTTTTTTTACCTTGTCATATCATTAGAGCTCTTGTTAGAGCCCCATATCATCCCCGCAACTTTATTCAGTAATAGGAACCCAAGACAAGGAGAAATGCTCGCTAGGCCCCTAAATAAAATGTAAGCTTTATTTGGTAATACATATATATATATATATATTATTTGGTAATATGATTTAGAAATTGTTTGGAGTGTCTTAAATAAGTGTACTTTTTGTCTTTTTAGACTAAAAATTTGGGAAAAAAAAATATGAATGTTTGGGTTAATTTTTTGACTTTTTATGAAAAAATGTGTATTAAAAAATTGTATAAAAAAGTGTGTAGGAGAATATTAGAAATGTGGGTTGGCAGTCATACAATCTGTGCAATTGAATTGATGGTAAGAAATTATTGGCCAATATTTGGGCATTGCACTGAACAGTTTTGTTCGGCCCGTGGAGGCCATCACGGGTCCCATTTTGATAATCTGAACCGTTCAATGTGTAGAACTCGTCGAGTACTATATACCAACAAAAAATCACGTTGATTGGATATCGATAGCTATTTGATCAGATTTATTTATTTTTAATCGTTAATTATAACACCATCCATTTTTTTATACAAAACTGATTTGATCATATAGTTATCGATATCCGATCAAAGTGAATTTTTAAAAGTATATAGTACTCGACGAGTTCTACACATTGAACGATTCAGGTTATCAAAATGGGACCCGTGATGGGCCCCCACGGGCTGAACAGCAGTGTGTTCAATTGCACCTAATCTGATCAGATTTGTTCGGCCACACAGCACAGAGCAGTGATTGCTTACATCACTGAGTTGTACTTGACTTGGAAAATTAATTTTTTAATATATTTTTTTTTTGAATAGTGATAACTTTTTAACTTTTTGAGTAATTTTTTGACTTTTTTATTTTTTAGAGAGATGTCAAACTTGGCCTTAGTATTTTAAGCCCCCATTTCAATACCAACTTAAAATGTGTAAACGATTTGCAAACTAGATAACCATTTTTAGTGTTAGGTATGAGTTATTTCCCTTTAGAATTTTTACTTTATTTATTTTTTTAATTTTATGGTTGTGGGTGATACTGATAAAACACCTAGGGTGCAAATCAAATTTGAACCGATTTTGGAGAATAATGGTCCACGTCCACATCAATCTAGCCCACAGTTAACACAGCAGCAGCCCATCCTATACTGAAAATATACGTAAGATGTCGGGGGATAGCTCAACGTTGGCCTAAAAAAAAAACATAGGCATAGGAAAAAATGAGACACACGAAGAGGATAATGCTTTGTTTGGCTACAGTTTTTTTTAGCTATTTAAGCTTTAAAAAAAAAATCATTAGACCACAGCTTTTTTAGAAAAACAATAATGATTCATCACACTAATTTTGGAGCACTAATTGACCACTAATGAGATGAAAATTCAAAAAAATAAAAAAATAAAAAAAAACACAAGAGCAAAACATCCTATCATGTAGGACCCACACCACTTTAGAGTTATTAGTGCTCCTCTTTTTAGTAGTCTCACTCATTTTTCTTAGAAAAAAATGGCTATTAATTCATATGTTTCACAGGGAGTGCGAATTAGTCAATATTCTTCTTTTCTTTTCTTTTTTTTTTAATTATAAATACATTTCTTAAAATTTATTTAGGTATGTTTTGGAAAAACGATTAAAAGTTAAATTTTTGACTTTTTTTTAAAAAAATATAAAAAATATGAGAGATGATATGACCCAAAATGAATTAAAAGTTAGGAAATGATTTTTAATCTACTTTCTAAAAGAGGCCTTGAAATGCGGATTGTTCATTGTGATTCTAAAATTCACATTTCACCCGTTCAAATTTCTAATCGCATAACAAATTATCACTTTTTTTAAAAATCATAAATATCACGCTACTAGTTGCAAGAATAACCAATCCAACAAGATTAATATAAGGTAGCACACAATAGTAAATATTACCTGACTATAAATATTACCCACGGCGACAGGAGGCTCAGATTGACCTTCAGGAGTACAAAAACTATCACCCTGCAAACAACCAATTTATTTAATTCATTATTTTCCAAACACACATAACACAAAATTGCTAACACATAACAATCACACATAACAAAATTAATTATCTGCTTAGATTGCATTCTTTTCTTCTTTGCAATAGATTTTTCCATCCTGCCTTTAATTCTCCTTCTTCCCTTACTAGTTGCTTGTCTTTTCTTGAGTCCCTTGACTTGGATTGGACAATCTATTTCATCACTCTGTGGGCATGTGTTAGCTGAGGAATTTCTGAATTCAGTGATCTCCACTTGACCACAAGTGTGCACACTTAATTTGTCTTCAACCATGACATTCAGTTCTTCACCTTTTGCAAGTGACAAATGATAAGTTTCTTCACTTTCGGCGGCTCTACTTGCTATTGCTCTAAACATATTCATCAATGACCTATATCGGTCGCTTTGATGTAGTTTCACATCAGCCTTGACATCATACTCACGTCTATCTTTCACACTTTCAGCCCTTACTTTTTTAGTCCATCGTTTGAGTTTGTATTGTACAGGAAGGTCCTTTGCATTGATTATCTCTTGAAGCACCTTTAAACAATGTCGACACACTATACCCTTTACTTCAAACTTCTTGCAACTACAACTCAAAAAACCATCTCTATCCATTGTCACATTCTTATCTTTTTTTTCCATCTATATCCATTTGAATTGTGAATATGGTACTCTCACCATCATGAATAGTGCCTACAATGGACGCTTCAATGGACTGCACGTACTCATTTTGGAATTCCTCAAAAATTGTTTTGGTGTAAATATCTGCCATTTGCTTTAACATCACAGTTGGAATGGAAACCCTTGACAAATTTTGAGACAAATTATACTCGGCTTCCAATTCTTTATAGCTCTTGTCATGGAGCACCATCTCCAAATGCTTGAAAAATTCCATCAAGTTACGATCACAATTGAGATAATCCTTCAAAAATGCATTGAATGATTCACTTAGTTGAGTAGTACTCATTCCAAATTTACCAAGAATTCATAATATATGGCCATCCCCATTTCTCCTTCACACCAAAAGTTTGCGCCAACCAATGATTGTTGTGTGCATCATACCTATCAAGCATTTGGTCCCATTGTATTTTGAATTCTTCTTCATCATCAACTTGATGCATAAATTTTGAAAACACACCCTTTACACCAACATCTTCAAAGAGGGAACTCACATGCTTCACAGCATTTTGCATCAAATGCCATGTACAAAGTCGGTGGTTTGTACTAGGCATGACAATTAGAATGGCTTTAGCCATCGCAGCATCTTGATCTATGAAAATAGTTTTTGGAGCTTTGTTTAACATTGCCTCCAAAAAAATCTGAAAACAATCATGTAAATGATTCGGCAGTCTCATCATACATCAACGCTGCGTCGAATATAACTGTTTCTCGGTGATGATTAAATCTAACAAAGGTTCCAAAAGGTCTATGTTCGTTATTTAATTTGTAAGTAGTGTCAAAGGTCACTACATCACCAAATTGAGCATAGTCCATTATCATTTGTGCATCGGCCCAAAATATGTTACTTATTTGCTCTTCACAATCTAATTGGACTGCATAATAAAATGATGGATTTTCTAAAATTTTCTTATGAAAGTATTACAACACACTACCCGCTTCTCCATATTCCAAATCTTTTTGTCTCTTCGATCTCAAGTAATTTTTTTAGTCCAATTTGGTGAAACCAAGTGATGCTTTTCCACCAGATTCCCTACCAAATAGCTCATAAGCAGACCTAAGAGGAATTCCAAATTCTGAAGCCAATTCTACTTCAATTGCTTGGGTGGTAGATATTTTTCTTTGGGATGACAACATATGAATGCACTCTTGAGGCACAAGATCATGATTATGATGTTCAACAAAATCAATGGCAACGTATTTTCCTAAATTTCTATTTAACTTGATACTAAATCGAGCACCACAACCACACCTCACCTCACCTCACCTCTTGTCTTGGAAATTTTACTAGTGGATCTCCCTTGTTAATACCCCGAGTTCCCTCTTTGTAACATACAAAAGTCTGTAAAGTTATTTCCTTAGTATGTTTGTTCTTGTGTGCATATAGCTTCCTAATACTAAAACCCACCTTTCCGCCATAGGTATTGTAAAAATCATATGCAGCTTGTTCAGAGTCAAATGGCATGCCTAATTTCGGCTTCCAACCACAATTAGCCAACTCATCAACAACATTATTTTCTTCGATTACTTGCAATTCGATTTATAGGTTCAATGAATCAATTTATATTACTTGGATCTATGACTTGGATTTTTTTGGACAGGTATGATGATGTTTAATTTTGTACCTCTGTGTTTCTAATTTAATAAAGTACCTCTCTGTTTCTAGTTTAGTTACATCAGCAATCCATCAACATATACCAACTTTCTAGTGCAAAAATAAAAAAATAAACAACGTAAACTATACATTTTCATATAAAAGTGATGGTAATATCATTTTTTCCATCCACATAATTAATAAATTGTTAAGGAAGCTAACTGTTATATCAATTTAAATTTTATAAAAATTCAATGTAATTATGTTAAAATTATAAGATTTATTAAATTTTTTTAAATCTCAAGAGAGTGAATGTAATTTATCCAAAATAAAATTTGGCCAAGCATGCAAATTGCTAATTTTTGTTCCATTTCATCTATGTGTCATTTAATCTATGTTTCATTTTGACATTATTTTATACATATATACATCATTTTTTCCATCCATAAAATTGGCCAAGCATGCAAATTGCTAATTTCTGTGCACCCACTTAGTTTCCTAGGAAACCTTAATGGTCTCTGTTTTATTTGACAACAGAGGTTCATAACCATCATACTATTCATCAAAAACAACCCCCCCAAGGAAAAATTATAGGAACAATAGCCCCCCAAGGAAAAATCAATTCCATACCATTCAAAGAAAAATTATATATAAATTATATATACGTATATAGCGGACCATCATACCATTCATCAACAACAGCCCCCCCTAAGGAAAAATTATAGGAACAACAGCCCCCTCCAAGGAAAAATCAGTTCCATACCATTCAAGGAAAAATTATATATACATATATAGCGGCCCAGAAATGAAACAGAGATGAAATGGACCTCGTCATGGTTGCAATGTCGACTTGACGCCGTCGCGTTGTCGCCGGACTCGCATCATTCCGCCATCCTCTGTCCATCACCGTCACCTCCCTCCACCATCTCTCACACTTCGTTTCTTCACAGATCCCGCAGATCGTGTCTCCGGTCTCCGATTGTCTTGCGGTCTTTATCGATCGTCTCTTTCTCTCTGGGCCTCTCTTCTCTTTCTTTGTCCAGCTCTGTATGTCGCAATGGTTACGGCTAAACATAGATGAAATAAACAAGCGGGAAATTCAAATTTTTGGGGGAAAAAAAAAAAAAAACAACAACTAAACAAAACGACGTCATTTTTACCAAAACCACGTCGTTTTGGAGAGGGCGACCAGGAGGGCCGCAGGACTGTGAGGTCGATGATCCTTATTCATTTAAGTGGTGCTGGAGAGCACTCGATCCTTAAATCATCTCCACACTTCTAGATATTTTAATTAACTGACATTATATTTTTAAACATTCTATGACATGAAAAAGAAAAAAAGATAAAAGAAATCCAATTTTATCAAAAATGCTTGGGAGCTCTAGTGAGTGGGATCCACCAATTAATTTGATGTTTTGGTTTTGAGCAATGATACATCCTTCTAATTTTGAAACTCTAATTGAACTCTAATGATGTGACAAGGAATAAAAAATAAATAAAAATAAATAAACTTAAGATTAAAACATCACATTATAGTAGGATCCACTTCCATTAGAGTTCCTTTATTAGAGCCCTCAATTATTTTTCTTTGATTTTTTTTTTTTACCTTGTCACATCATTAGAGCTCTTGTTAGAGAGCAAGGATCCTTTCCTTGCATTTTCTGCTTCACTTCTTCCTTGCAATGGTCAAGATTCATTTTTAGATAATTCAATGGTGTAGATCATTCTAAAAAAATTATTTTTTAATTTTTAATAAAGTAATTTGAGCCATTAAATTCTTTTAAGATGAGTCTTAACCATTACAAGGAGGAAGTGAAGTAGGAAACGCAATGAGAGAATCCTTGCTCCTTGTTAGAGCCCTATATCATCCCCGCAACTTTATTTGGTAATAGGAACCCAAGACAAGGAGAAATGCTCACTAGGCCCCGAAATAAAATGTAAGCTTTATTTGGTAATACATATATATATTTTTTTATTTGGTAATATGATTTAGAGGTTGTTTGGGGTGTCTTAAATAAGTGCATTTTTTATCTTTTTAGACTAAAAAATTAAGGGAAAAAATGTGGATGTTTAGGTTAATTTTTTGACTTTTTATGAAAAAAATGTGTATTAAAAAATTATATAAAGAAGTGTATAGGAGAAGATTAAAAATGTGGGTTAGCAGCCGTACAATCTGTGCAATTAAATTGATGGTAAGAAATTATTGACCAATGTTTGGGCATTGCACTGAACAGTTTTGTTCGGCCTGTGACGACAATCACGGATCCCATTTTGATAATCTGAACCGTACAATGTGTAGAACTCGTTGAATACTATATATTTGTAAAAAATCATGTTGATCGGATATCGATAGCTATCTGATCAGATTTGTTTTTTTTCAATCGTTAATTATAACACTATCCATTTTTTTATACAAAATTGATTTGATCATATAGTTATCGATATTCGATCAAAGTGACTTTTTACAAACATATAGTACTCGACGAGTTCTACACATTGAACGGTTCAGATTATCAAAACGGGACCCGTGATGAGCCCCCACGGGCTGAACAATAGTGTGTTCAATTGCACTCAGTCTGATCAAATTTGTTCAGCCATACACAGCACAGAGTAGTGATTGCTTACATCACTGAGTTGTACTTGGCTTGAAAATTTAATTTTTTAATAATTTTTTTTCAAAGAATAGTGATCACTTTTTAACTTTTTGAATAATTTTTTGACTTTTTTATTTTTTAGGGAGATGTCCAACTTGACCTTAGTATTTTAAGCCTCTGTTTCAAGGGTTTGGTTATGGTGTGCAACTTACACCTTACACCTTATACGTTACACTTACACCTTTTGTGAAAAATTAAACTTTACACTTACACCTTTTTTGAGGTTGCACACCATATGCAACCCACTTACACCTTATACTTATACCTTATACTTATACTTACACCTTACACTTACACCTTTTGTGTAAGTGGCACATGGTATGCACTTGCACACTTAAGAAAACTCCCCGTTTCAATACCAACTTAAAATGTGTAAATGATTTGCAAACTAGATAACCATTTTTAGTGTTAGGTATGAGTTATTTCCCTTTAGATTTTTTATTTTCTTTATTTTTTAAATTTTATGGTTGTGGGTGATACTGATACAACACCTAGGGTGCAAATCAAATTTGAACCGATTTTGGAGAATAATGGACCACGTCCACATCAATCTAGCCCACAGTTAACATAGCAGCAGCCCATCCTATACTGAAAATATACGTAAGATGTCGGGGGATAGCTCAACATTGGCCTTAAAAAAAAACATAGGCATAGGAAAAAATGAGACACACAGAGAGGATAATGCTTTGTTTGGCTACAGTTTTTTTTTTAGCTATTTAAGCTTTAAAAAAAAAATCATTAGACCACAGCTTTTTTAGAAAAAAATGGCTATTAATTCACATGTTTCACAGGGAGTGCGAATTAGTCAATATTCTTCTTTTCTTCTCTTTTTTTTTAATTATAAATACATTTCTTAAAATTTATTTAGGTGCGTTTTGAAAAAACGATTAAAAATTAAATTTTTGACTTTTTTAAAAAGAAAGTATAAAAAATATGAAAAATGATCTGACCTAAAATGAGTTAAAAGTTAGGAAGTGACTTTTAATTCACTTTTCAAAAGAGGCCTTGAAATGCGGATTGTTCATTGTGATTCTAAAATTCACATTTCACCCGTTCAAATTTCTAATCGCATAACAAATGATCACTTTTATTAATAAATTATCAAGTTAATCAACAGTTTTTCATGATATCATAAATATATTTTAATTAACAATTCAAATAATTTTATTATTGTGTAAGAATGTTGTTATAAATTTTATTTTTTTTCATTAACTTTGATAAATAAAAAATTATGATTAGGGACTATTTGTAATTTCTAAAATCAAATAGGGCAACATGTGTTTTAAGTAAACCTCAATTGGTATATTTGTATTTTGCCTTATTTTTTTCTATTTTCTTTTGCATAAATTCATTCAAAAATTTAAAATTCAACCTGAACCTTTTTTTTTTTTTTTTGGATGGGCACCACAATCTCTTTGAATAAAGACAATTTTTTTATATGTTTTGTATACTCATAATCTTTGTATATATTTTATTTATAGCGACATTCATGATATAAATTCTCGTTGAAAATTTATGTGGATTAGAAATGTTTCGTACAAATATCTTTTTAAAAAGTGATTTTTTTTTTTTTAAAAAAAAAGGTGTAACATGCGTGAGTGTTAAGTCTAAAGTGATTTTAGCAGGGGTTTGGGATAATTTAAAAAAATGTATTTATTTATTTATTTATATACATTTATTTAGGTCGCATCAATCAATATTTATTAATATTTTTTTTTTATAATCTCTTCTCTATTTTTCTACACATTTTTTTTTATAAAAAGTCAAAAAGTACACTTATTTAGAACATCTCAAACCAGCTCTAAATAGGAAATTCTACTGCGTTTGAAAAGCAAAAAAAAATTTAATTTTTAACCTTTTACTCATTTTGGGTCACATCACCTCTCACATTTTTTATCAAAAAAAACAAAATAAATTTAAAAAGTCAAAAAAACTTAATTTTTTACCAACTTCTCAAAAAACCACTATGTATGCCTTTGAAATGAGTGTAATATATGTATTTTTAGTTATCTCATTTTTTTTTTAATTATAATTGATTTTTTTCTTTAATTATAACATTATTTTAATTATGACTCATGAGATATTTAATTATGTCTAATATTATATTTACTTATAATATTTTTTAAACTATATCTCAAAAAAGTATAAAATTATGTAATTTTATTATTTAATTATAAAATACATATAATACACACTTCTCAAAAGCGTAATATTTCCCAATAGATATTGTTGGCACCATAAATCTGTTATTTTTATTATTATTTATTATTTATATAATTACAGGACATGTAGCATCCTCCTATTCATTTGGAGGTTACGAGAAGTTATGAAATGTAAAAAGATGATGGAGAATAAAATGGAGAACATGGAGCATGAAATAGATGTTGAAGGAAGTTATGGAAGATCATGTAATATGAAATGGAGGAGGTGGAAGAGTGGGTAGTTTTAGGTAGTTTTTTTTCCTACAAATGTTTGCCTAGAAATAGCCATTCATGGCTACATTGTAGAGAGGCCAGAACTCAAATCAAAGACAATTGATTTATATTTTTCTGGTCATTTATATTTCCTGTATTTTATTTTACGCACTTTCATTTCAAAGCATTCACTTTCAGCATTTCCTTTTCGAAGCATTTTATGCATTTTCTTTTCAAAGTATAGGAGCAAAGGTAAGTAATTGTTACTTTGATTGGTCATTCAATCATCTTTCTCCATCTTCTTCATTCTTCTTTTAATTTTTATTTTATTTAATACTTGGCAATTTTGAAGTGCTCTTCATTTTGGCAAAAGAACCATCAACGCAATCGCTTGATAATTGGTTTGAATTTAATCTATAAGGATTTTTCAATCCTTGCTAACACACTTACATTTATGATATTTTCCTTCGTAGGAAAAATAAGCCAACAATTTTTGGCATGCTCAGTGGGACGTCAAGCGTAAAAAATGAAAAATGAATTGGATTTGTCCATTTTCAAATAACTTAGATGAAATCTATTGGCGTAAACAAAAATTGTTTGAACTTCAAGAAAAGAAAAATTTTCTTGATGAAATAAACTTTTATCCCTTACAGTATTATTTGGTAGAAGAAAAAGACACCATTTAACTGGAGAAATTTATCTACTTGATATAGAAATTCACCAATAGAATGATGAGTTGTTAACTCTCACTACCAAGTCTTTAACTAAGACTTTAATGGCTGGAATTGGTGAATTTTTTCAAAATGTTTCCATGATTGAAAATAATAAAAGTAAAGACTTGATTTCATCAATGGCTTAGGGGATTCAAATTCTCATTTTTAAAGAGCTAAATTATGAAATTAACGTAACGAAAGAGCATGTTCTTAAGCCAAATTTGGTTAAGAATGATATTCCATGCATGGCTCAGGAGATCCAAAAACTAATTTTTAGAGAGTTAAATCATGAAAATAACATATCTATGGGTGATTTTCATAAACCATTAATGGCTAACATGGAAAAACAACTCATTTTGTCAAATAATTATGAAAATCAATTTGGCGAAAGTCGTGTTTTTAAAACAAACATGGTTAAAAATAATGAACAAGCCACTGTTCATGAATTCAAAATTTTTGATATTTTTCAAAATATCAAAAGATATGAATTTTCATAGTTACACTATACCATGACTTTTGTCGTTCGAAATCCATTTTGGATTTGTGGATCACATCAAACGTTGACTTTGACGGAATTGCTAACAAATAATATTTCGTTATTACAATATATTGGGCAAAAAATATGGTTATTAGTTGATCTATAAAATCATCACCATTTGGTTTTGTGGTTACCTTCAAAGCATGTTCCAAGACACTTCGAAGCATGTTATTCATTGAAATATCATTTTATAGCCATTAATGGTTAGTTAAATGCCAAATTAATTTCATAGTAATCCAACTCTTTGGATTTGGTTTGAAGAGATGTCGTGAACATTTTCAAAGGACAACTTTGATCATTTAGTAACATATGTGACTTTCCAATGGTGGTTTTGTCATCAATAAAAACCTTCGAAATGTAACATGGGACGAGGAAACTTTCGAAATGTGTACCTCCCTTCAAATATATGTAAAATGACAATTAATTAATTGTCGAATAATGCCTATTTTTGGTATGATAATCAGTGGCTTTACTGATAACAATTTTTATAGTTATTTGTTACATGAAAATGTAACTAGTATTCTATAAAAGTTGGTTCGAAGAACAATGGTTTTGGTGTCTTCGGAGAATTAATAATTGGTTCGAAGCACAAAATTAATATTTTCATTAATTATGTGTGAACCAAAACATACAAAATTTAAATAATCACAATATTGGCCAAAAGTTGCTTCGAAGGCCCTTTTGCCATAATTTTGTAAGTTTCGAAGCACTCCATCTTGCATTAACAACTTCGAAGAAATAATAATTGTGGTTGTGAACTTTCGAAACCTTGTCAAGTATTTCCAATGATGTAATTCGTTCTTTGTCGGCACTTTCAACATTCGAAAAATGATTTTGGTCCTCTATACCACATTCGAAGTTTATTACTAGTCCATAATAGTTAGCATGTATAACAGATTGTTAAGGTGAATCATGTTTAAATATTGGCTTTGCCTTGAAAATATGAGGTTCTGAATGATTCTAAGTGCAAACAACATCACCCTACTTCAAAAGGTTCTAAGTTTTCTAAGTATTTGAAGTACGAGTAAAATAAAATTGTTTGAATTCCTTCAACGGATTGATACCGATTCGAAGTACATATATAATATCCCTTCAAGGCATATATATGTATATATAATTCGAGACATCTAGTCATAATTTCAAACTCCATCGAAGCACTTTATTAGTGTTATAATATCATTCGAAGCACTTTGTTGATATTATTTGAAGCAGTTTATTGCATAGATTAGTCATGTGCTTGGTTCGGTCCTTCAAAATTTTAATTAAATATCAATTTTAAGGGTCTCAGGAGGTAATGTTGGCACCATAAATTTGTAATTATTATTATTATTTATTATTTATATAATTCCAGGACATGTGGCATCCTCTTACTCATTTGGAGGTTATGAGAAGTTATGAAATGTGAAAAGATAATGGAGAATAAAGTGGAGAACATGGAACATGAAGTGGAGGTTGAAGGAAGTTATAAAAGATCATGTAGTATGAAATGAAGGAGGTGGAAGAGTGAGTAATTTTAGGTAGTTTTTTCCTACAAATGTTTGTCTATAAATATTCATTCATGGCTACATTGTAAAAAGGCCAGAACTCAAATCAAATTGATATTTTCTTGTCATTTATATTTTCTACATTTTATTTTACGCACTTTCTTTTCGAAACATTTACTTTCAGCATTTCCTTTTCGAAACATTTTATGCATTTCCTTTTTAAAACATAGGAGTAAAGATAAGTAATTGTTACTTTGATTATTCATTCCATCACCTTTCTCCTTCTCTCTCATTCTTCTTTTAATTTTTATTTTCTTTAACACTTGACAATTTTGAAGTCTTCTTCATTGAGGCAAAAAAATCATCAACGCAATCGCTTGATAATTAGCTTAAATTTAATCTGTAAAATTTTTTCAATCCTTACTGACACACTCACATTTATAATATTTTCTTTCGTAAAAAAAATAAACCAATATATATATATTTGGTACACATTGTCCATTATAGTCATTTGACAATCCCCACCTCTTCGTCTTTTGCGTCGGTCAATCAATCCCATCCCTTTCAGTTTTAGCTCAATTGAAAAAAATTAAAAAAAAATTCTTCTACATAGTGCTCGTTTGAGATGTCACATTAGGATTAAAATAGTTATATAAAATAAAATAAATTATTTTAGTTAAATAGGATAAAATATCACATTTAATTTATAATTATTTAAATTTTTTTCTCACAAAAGTAAAAAAAATCAAAAAACTTAGCAATATAATCTAAACCGTGTCGATTGAACAATATAATTTATTAAAAATATGTAATATAATTTGAATACATTTTTAGATATTTCAATATACTTTTCTAACATTAAATTTAGCATTTTATTGTGACTATGACACTACAGGAAAAGAGGGATTTGGTGGCGTTTTGTTAACGACGTTGCTGTAAACGTCACTGTTATTAGTATTTAACGGCGTTTTATAAACGCCGCATATTCTATTTTACAAAACGATACCGTTTTATAATGTGAGGCGTTTAAAAACGCCTCCGAATGCGGTCAGCCACACGCGCCCCTTTTTGTGAAAACCTTATTTTGAATCAGAGTATACATTACGCACAAGATCTCTCTCTCTCTCAGCCCTCTCCATCGAAGCTTAAATCAAAGAAGATTCAGATCGAAGCCCCGATCTGAACAAAACCTGATTCAACCCTCTCCATCGAAGCTCCGTCGAAGCTTAAATCAAAGAAGATTCAGAGCGAAGCCTCGATCTGAACAAAACCCGATTCGGATCGAAGCTCCATCAGTTCAGATCTAAGCTTCATCGAAGATTCGATCGAAGCTCCATCGACGCGATTTCGAAGCGCCATCGCCTGCGATTTCGAAGCTCCATTGAAGCGATGTCGAAGATTCAGATCTGAACTCTGACCCCTCGATTACTCGCATTTCAAGCTCCATTGAACAGTCTACTTTGTTTCTGAACTGTAATCGGTACTCTCTCTCTCTCTCTGTCTCGCTCTATTTGTGTTTAATTGGACGTATTGGATACGAGTGAATTAGAATCTATCATACTTGAATTCTGAAATTGTGAATTTCCTGAATTATTTGACTATTTTATTCCAATGTTTGTGAATTAGAATCTATCATACTTGAATTCTGAATTATTTGACTATTTTATTCCAATGTTTCCTGAACTTATTTTGGCAGTAAGAATGCTCTGTTCCCCTACAGGAAAAGGGGATCACTGCTCTGTTCCCCAGGTACTTTGCAGGAAAAGTTCTGTAGTGATATCACTGCCATGCATTAGGTGGTCATTGATTTAAAAGCATGAAATTTTTGACAGGGTGCAATTGCATAATCAATTATTTGATTCTTGCTTGTGTTTGTGGCCTCATTTCCTGTCAAACAATGGATGGCATTGATTTTTGATACACTGTATTGGTGCAAATCATGAAACTTCATATTTTCTCTTAATGTTGTGTTCGAATCTTTGTAACATTGTTCCTCACACGTTGTTAATAATCTGCATTAAAATGTCTGGGCATTATAGTTACTAGAAAATTATAATTCTCTAGCTATCTTCTTTTTTGAACATAAATAGCAAAATATGGAATACTTCTGTTAAGCTACTGAATTTCGAACCCGCACAGGTAGCTCGGTGTTGAAGGGGCTTACCTTGGGATGAAGCGTAAACCGATATCCAAGGTTCGAGTCTTCCTAGTGTTGCTCCCGGCGTTAAATGATATATGTGGTTGTGCGTATCAGGAATTTACTCTGCAGGAATGGGTCCAATGTGGCCCTACCTTGGGGAGGAAAAACTATTGAATGTAACGGTGAATACTTATTGGATGGTGATACTGCCACATGTTATCACCCTTGCATCCAATATTTACTCCTTGGGAGGTGTCTTGTCGACAAAAAAAAAAAAGCGAAAACTAAACTAAACCAAATTTGGAAAATCCGAATAATTCCTCATATCTTTCCATAGTTCCTCTTGTAAGAAGAAACATAATGAACTTTAGTAGAATAGATAGTTTTCGAATAATAAAGGATAGTCATACATGAAGAGCTCAATATGTGTAAGATACAAGAAGTTCAAGGCTATGTGTGATTCATCAGAATATCACATATTTCTATAATAAATGAACAATGGTCATTTTTACGCATCTGGGCATTTTATATGTATAGGCGATGTGTGATCTGCATATTAATTATTTCTTCTATGTACACTAATTGTATTTATCAAAAAAAAAAAAAAAAAAAGACACTAATTGTGGATTGTTAAATGCACCTAATTAAGTTTTTAACTTTCAGTATCTAATCTTGTTTCATTGAAGGCAAGTTTGTATTTACTCTCATAAAAGGCTCGGTTATGCTATATGCGGTTAAAATTTACATAGTGACCCTTGAATTAAGATGCAATTCCAAAATCCTGTTTTGCTTTTTTTGTATGTGATCATGGCAATAATTGTGTTTTTTTCCTTTGTTATCTATGCGAGTTAGGTTTAATGTTGGAAGCAGTTTTGAAGTATAGTTACCACCCAAAATATTGGAAGCAGTTTTGAAGTATAGTTATTCCAAAATCCCCAAGTAAGTACCACCCAAAATATTGAAGCAGTTTTGAAGTATAGTTACCAAAATTGTATTTTGTGTTTTACAATTTATTTTCTTGGGAAACTTATTGGAAAAACTTATCTAAAGTTCATGGTCTTCCCTTGCATATGTTGATGGTTTATTTCCTTACCAAAAATCTTACTTTCTTCGTATCCAAACACATGTTTCTGTCACAATATTGCAGGAATTCTTACGTCTCTTCATCGGTTCGAAAGACTCTTAGATAATGTTTGCTTGACTGGAATGTAATGTTCATTCTATTAGAACATTCATTCTCACATTTGGTTCACTAAAAGAACTGGTGAAAATTAAGCATTCCATTCCATTTCATTTCCATTCCAAAGGAACCAAACATAACATATATCTCCATCTAGCAACTCTGTTCCTCTATATGTTTTTCATTGGCGGTTGTTGTCCAACATTCGAAAATTTAATAGGTATCATGATCACTTTTTACGTAAATCGATCTCTGTCCCTAATTTGTTGTCCCTAATCATATAAATGTGAGATATATATTCTGACTTGACATTCATGGTATTGTTTAAAGAAGGTGTTGAAGGTGACTCTAATGATTACACTAATTATTTGCTTTTCTATGAGTAAGCAATACTTTATTTTGTCTATAATATGGACTTTTAAGTTGGGAATGCTATCAATTTTTATTGCTCATGAGATCTTTAAGAATCTGTAATATTTTTTAATTGTTACATTGCAAGTTCTTCTTCTTGAGAATAATATAATGTTATGTGCAAAGTCTAAGCACAGAAAATGTGCCAAATTGCCATTGGATAGGGTGGTGATGACACATGAAACAAAAGAACAAGGAAAAAACACTCTCAGTCTTGAGCCAAGATGTACATTAAGCGAGATAAATTTAGAGGAAAAGAAAAAATTAACATTTCTAATAAATCTTGATGAACATCACAAAAACCTTGTGATGTGGTTTATCATGCCCCCACTACTCTTATGTAAAATTTCTTGATGCAGAAAATTGGCTAAAATGTCAAACTATCGTTTTCCCTTTTAACGCAACATATAATCCCTATTGTTTTTCTTTATCCTTTTCTTTATTTATCTGAATATGAGGTGTTTGTTAATTTTTTTCCTGTTATTACCTGTGGGGGTTCTTTGTATGAACATAATTTTTTACATATTATGTTGACTTAAATGTTTAATGTCTTGCGGTGGTCATGCAACAGAATCTTTTCTGATTTCTTTCTCGAGAACTTCTCTGGTCCAAATAGTCTCTTGAATGTCGGGTTATTGATTTGGAGTGTCTTTGCTTGTATTGTTGTTTTCTCATTGAATGGCATTAAAGTTCTCTTGCACTACGCTTTTTTGCGGAAGATTCTAAATTCTTTGTTTTCAATTGTTGAAGTTCAATGTGAGACAATTAACTTGTTTTATGAACATGTAGAGCTTATATTTTATTGATTAGTAATTTCTTAAGTTGATGGTTGTCTCCCTTAGGTTTCCTACTGTGGCTAAGTCGTAATTTTTCTGCCATCAAATGTGTCAAAGAGGTAAGAGCTCGTATAAGAAGCAATCATGTAAATTATAATTTATCGCATTTTCTTTTTGCTAATAAATGGTTCTTGGTTTTGGATATAGGTTGCTACAAGAATTTGTTGAAAAACATGGAAATGGGTTCAAGTAGTATATACTTCGTGCGGATGGTTGAAGAATAATCCTTCGTTTACCATATAAGACTTGTTTCGGGCCTAAACTTTCGGGTTAGAAATTTTATTAGAATGTCATGTTCATCCCATGATAATTAATGAAATAACTATAAATAGAAAAAAATCAACACATCTATGTACAATATAAATATGATCATGTAAATCATGTGCACTAAGAAATATTATTAGACTAGTTTTCTTATTCTAATAAATTTTGTGGTCAAGTTTTTTCTTTTGGTTTTTGAAGTTTTCTTTGTTGTGTATAAATCTTGTGGGTTTCCTTTGGTTGTTCCAGGTATGACAAAGCCAATAAGAAGGGTGCACTAAATGGATATTTCCTTTGGTTGACAATTGGCTCTGATCGGTAGGTAGTCTGCATTGGTTTGTGTTTCCTTCACTTAAATGCACTTCTATGATGTTGATTCTTTTGTCCTCCACAAATTTTGAATGAGAATGGAACTTGTGTCAATTGTATATAATGGTCGCTTAGGCAAGAAAAAACCTCTATTGATGGTATTTGTGAATAGGCATAACTTTGTCAAACTAGATGGCATTGCATATGAAGCGGTGTCTTTGGTGTGCCTTAGAATGTTAAAAAATCTGCAGACGGTACAAGGTGTAATTCAAATTGGAGACCAATCTGTTTACTTAATGTAAGAATTTGGACAAATATCCTTGTAAACTTAGTACCTAATGGTCAGCATTAGTTACATATCAATAAAGAAAAAGAAAATAGTCATTACATCTGTTGGTCTATCTGCACTTGGCTATCCATCACAGACGATTTTTCTGTTTTGATATCACAGCGTTTCTGTCACATTCGATTGTTAAACATTAGTTAGGCAAAAACTAATTAACCTAAGCATGATTATTAGTTAGAAACTCATTTTTATTTATTTCATTTCCCAAATCATTTCTGTATCATTAACAAATTATCCAGTTTGCCTCATAAAAGCTGATTATTTAATCATTTATCAAAATAATACCATATTCATTATTGACATATTTATTATTGAAATCGTTAATTGCCAAATTGCCAAAAAGTTGTAATTTAGCTAAAAGGGTTCAATAGCGAATGTACTTTGCATTGAAAAACATGACTAACTTGATTTTATTTTATTTTTTGTAAAAGATTGATCTATTGATAAAAATACTCCATTTATCTTATTTTAAAAAATGTCAAGTTTAGCCACTGTCGCCCAATTTTAAATAAAATTATTGAGAAATCCACTCTTGCAATGGCACACCCTCACTTAGAATATAGAGACGTCTCCAAATGAAAGGAAATGACACACATAATTGAAATATAGAAAGTAAATTTCTAACTACATATTGAGACCCAAAATAGATTGACATTAAATACAATTAAAGGCACGCAGCTCAAGAACTAAAGTAATATATTGACATTAAATACATAATTCATGCAATATTCCCGACATATGAGAATGGACCAGGTCGAGAAGCTCACTATAGTGAGTAGTGAGTGCAACATGAGAATCGAAGTGGGAGGACCCAATCGGGATGGAGAGACATCATTCGCAACTGATGCACAAAATCGACTTACCATACTTTTTTCAACACCGGGTTTTGTATGTCCAATGGAACCACAATGATCACACTTCTGTCACCACGGGATGTGGAACCACTATAAGAAACCCCACCATATGAAGTATGCTCACGAGAACTAGCATTGGAGATCCCACCATGTGTATTTTGAGCAGAACTGCTACTGAATCGCCACAAAACCACCATGATTAGAACCACAACCACCACTTACTAGAAACCTAGGCGAACAGGCAAAAGGAAGCGTAACAGGACAAGGCAGGGAGTTCGCCCAATCAGACCGTAATAGGCGGGAGTAGGCATTAGCGACTATAGGAAGTGTCTCACTATCAAGAATTTGATCCTTAAAACCCCATAAGTTGGAATCCAACTCGGAAAGCAACAATGCTATCATAGTAGGTATTTAGCCATGTTTATTTCATTGAACCAGAGATGTCCAAAATCCTTGCTTGAGACTTTCGAAGTTTTAAATGTCACCAAGCATAATTCAACTCATAGAAGGACCTGGCTTGACATTGAAGTATTCAAGTTAACCAAGCGAGGTATAGAATATCATGCTAATAGAAGAAATATGGAGGCATGGAAAGAGTGAGGTGAATTAGAAACGGCATCAATCAAACTCTAGTAGAAATTTACACCACAATTTTAACTGAACATGGCTAACCGCTTGCCAACAATTATCCATGAATGCCATTTCAAAACTCATGAGAGATTCTTATGCAAAAGGGCCTCATTTTGATTGAGACATTATGTTCAACATGTCAAACTATCTTCGCTTTTCTGCTGCATTGTTGTGGTTGTGGTGCAATTGCTTTTAAATCATTCATAATTTAATGCTCAATAATGAAATTATATTCCTTTTATGCTTGAGGGCAATTCTTACGGCCTTTTTGTTTTCATATTTTCCTTATGTTTATCTTGACTTTTTATAAACGGCACGCATTGAAAAGCCTTTACAAAGACATGGTGGAAGGCTTGAACACAATGAGACATCTTGTGGTTCATGCTATGGTGTAGAAGCGGTATGCTTTTCTATGGCCTTGTGTGTTGATGCTTGGCTAAATGTTTAATTATGAGGCTTATATATATAATTTACATAAGAGCTTATGGATTGTTGAGCTAGACCTATTCAGTTAATTTGTTTAAAGATTTAATTTGGAATAAACACCAATTTACTTTGGAGGAACCTTTTATAATTCCTAGCGAACAAGGATATAGATACAGGACAGATACAACACAATGTAGGCACATGTTGATGTGTTAATTTCAATAAATCGATACACGTTCTCGGGGCACTATCCTTGCAACAAAAGTTTTGAAAATTTTAGTTAATTTAAACATTTACCTCCTTTGGTCAAGCTATGATAAAAATCTTGGGTTTTTATATTTTCATTATATAGCTTTTTCTAATTTAGTAAGCAAGCAAAATTTATTTATTTTGCTCCTCCGGTTTTGGTTTCCATTATATTATCTCGATACAAATTCAACTCATTCAGAAAGAAGCTTCCTATTTACATTTGCTTATGGATAATCCCCATTTCTTGCTATTTTGCGATGATAATGATTGTTGTCACTCTTGTGAAGATGTTCGTGAAGCATATCGAAGAAAGGTTGGGCGATATCAAATCCAGTTATGATTGATCAGTTCTGCTAGTTTTATGCCTTTTTCTCAAAAGATACTGTTTGATTGCCATGCATATCCCTAAGACAGCCTCCTTACATGGGTCACAAGATCGCTTGAAGCACAATGCACAAGCTTGATGTTATTCATTGTTGTGATCTTTGTGAAGTGCAACTCCATTTTCTCATCATTGCCATATATTAAAATGTTGATGTGTGGGTGTTGTTCTTATCATTGGGGTTGAACTATTTGCATCTTGCGACCATTACGATGCTTGAAAATGACTAAATTTTGTTCGATTGGAAGCGACGTTGGCTCCCTTCCAAATCTTACTATCTTACATATATCTGAAACAATCTTACAAGTTTATATGTCTATATGCATGAATCTATTTTTATAATTGATAAGTTTTCTTTTTTTAACGTAATATTTTCATATGTAGCTTACCCCATTTGATGTGACTTAATGCTTGGTTTGGTTTGGTAATATTTTCATATTTCATATTTATTTTAGCTACAAAATATAGAAGGTATAACAAAACCATTGAAGATCGGTTTGGGACAATTTTACAATTTTGTGTTTTTAAATAGCAGGATAATTTTCTACTTTGTTTTGAAGAACACGATTGAGAAGCAATCTGCTCATAGCACCCCAAAATTGAAAGTTATTCTTATGTATGGTTGCAACTCATAAATAGTGCTTATTCTATATGTTTGTTCATAATTGCGAAGTTTGTTTTGCTCGTGTGTTTATCTATATCTCCAATGTTCAGGTCAGCAACTGTTGATTCAGATATGTTTTCAAGATACTTCGGTCGCGCCGAATTCTTGCTCAAGGTCGAACACATCCTGTCTCAACACACTTTCTCGAGGATATATATGAAAGTATTAACTATCTTCTTGCTTTAGATTCTTCAACTTATCTAAGAGATGATACATCTACAAAGAAGGTATCTTAATATGTGGATCTTAGATTTTTTTTTTTAAGATTTTAAGTTTGTCCTACCTATTTTCTTTGGTACTCATGCAGAGTGTCTGAAGTTTAGTGTTTTATTTTTGTGAGTTATTTCCTTTATTTATTTGTAGTTAATGAAGTATTATTTTGAAAATCAATCCTCTGAATTCTTGAATTTCATGGTCGCGAGAATGATCCTGTTAGCAACCACAGGGGGAACAAGAATCTAGTATTATCTGGATGGGGAGATGAATCAATTTTGTCTGAAGATTTCATAAATCCATACTATATTCCTTTTTAATTTTTTTGGGCAAATTGCACTTCTTGACCATTTTGATTTTAATTGATGTATTTAAAGTCTGAATTGTTGCTATTCTTAGGTATCCAATGCATTGTTTCCTATTTTTAATTTTATTTTCAAACTTAGTTTATTTATTATTTTAATAAACATCAATTATTAGTTCTTAATAATTGTTTGACAGGTATTTTTTTTTGTTCAATCATATAAAATTAACAAAATTTAAAAATTAAAAAAAAGGCTATGGCGGCGTTTAAAAAACGCCACTATATCCCACTCCAACGGATGAATTTTAAAAATTATAAATGTCTATGACGGCGTTTTTAAAAACGTCGCTAAATGTCATGTGACGTCATAGTGCAGTTAGGCAGACATTTGGCGGCGTTTAGTACAAACGCCGCCTATACTAATATAACGACGTTTTTCAAACGTCATTAAGTTATAGCGACGGCCGCGTCATCGACGTTTGCTACTAAACGCCACAAAAAGAATTAGCGACGTTTTTAGTATTTTTGGCGGCGTTTACAAAACGCCGCTAAAAGTGGATTTTCCAGCAGTGTGATATGAACAAATGTTGTTCACAAACCACTGACCAAAAAATCATAAAAGAGGCTAATGTGATCGCTAGCTAGGTTCCACATAATTAATTAATATTTTGCAATATTGATTCAATGCATTTGGTCCTTCTAAGACCGAGGTGTCTGAGTAATCTATTCAGATTCACAATATCTGTCCATATTTCGTTATCACACGCTGTACGATAAAACAAGAATTTGAAACAAAGAAAGTAAATAAAACCCAAGGGGGGATACTACGGAAAAATAAATTTTAGAAAAAATTTCATTTTTACTTTTAGTGCAAATTATGTTAACAGTTATTATAGTTTGAGACTCGTGTTACTTCAGTGTATAATTTTTTAATTATGACACATTTGATTATAAATTTTGAATCTTGTTTCAAATAAGAACAATTGAATAAATCATTACTCAATTTCAAGGGTAAAATCGTTAATTTGATAAAATATAAACTAATTTGATAAAAATAAATGTCAAAAAAATATTTAAAAATTTTTAAAAATAATTTCAACCTACCAAAGATAAAATTATTTAAAGTTGATAAATCTTTTAGATATTTATTTATTTATTTATACCAGATTAATTTTTATTATGTGTTTGGGTGATGATCAAGTAATGGGTGGTTAGTAGATTTTTAATGTGTAATCGATATATTTAATATATGAAATATTTTTAGTTTTGAATTTTTTGATTTAATAGATTGGTTTAATAATGATATTAAATTTGTTGTTATATTTGACTTTTGAAAAAATAGAAACTAACTTAATGAAAATAAAAACAACCACTCATTTCATGATAATCATCCAAATACATAATAAAAATCAATTTGACAAAATAAATAAATGTTTAAAAAATTTATCAATTTTACATAATTTTATCTTTATTGGGTAGAAATAATTTTTAAAAATTTAAAATATTTTTTTGACATTTATTTTTATCAAATTAGTTTATATTTTATCAAATTGACGACTTTTGTCTTTGAAATTGAGTAATGGTATCTTCAATTGTCCTTATTTGGAACAAGATTTAAAATTTAGAGTTAAATATGTCACAATTGAAAAGTCAATGACCAAAATGACACAAAACTCAAACTATAAAGACCGTTAATGTAATTTGCTCTTACTTTTATACTTTGCCTCAATTTTCAATGACACCCTTAGATTGCGAATAATTTCAATTTTACCTTTGAAGTTATTGAAATTGTATCAATTTGCCCCTATCGTGACATTTGAAACAGAAAAAGTTAAAAGAAGAATTATATTTTGTCTCCAAATTTCAAAAGAAAGATACAAACTTGTCATCCCTTCTTCTCTCTCATCATTCCTTAAATTACTCAAATCCTGTAGGTGTTGATTTCTGACAACACAACCAAACGGAGAACTCAGCTGGATAGTACCAATATAATAGGTTAAGCCTAACAATCTACACAAGAAGATGAGAATTCGGCAGTGGTTCATCCATCCGGGGGCATTCCGACGATCAAGTCAGTAATCAATATTTCTCAAAGATAGCAAATTGTGCTTAAACTCATAAGAAATAACTTACCTCAGACCCATGAGGGTACCTTACTTTTATAACCAACAGTCACTTGATCTCATTAGAAGCTTCACTTCAATAGACTCAAGCTCAATGCTCATTCTGAACCTTCATCTACATAGAGATAAATTCTTATTGAGCCTTATCTTTATCTAGATTGAGATCCTCATCTATTATAAGACTCTTGTCCCTTATCCGCTTATCTCAAATTTCGGTATCTCTGCAGATAACCTTGGCCTAGCCGAGATCACCTCAGCGGATGACCAAGCCACGAGACACCTCATCTGACACTATGACATCACTTTAGTCACGTGCTATTATTCACAAAATATGTTCTCACACCTTTGCCACCACCTTCTCCATTACCACCACCACCAAGAACACATCTCCTACAAATTTGAAAATGCCATTAGTGTATTTTCATTATTAAGAATTAAAGACAGTGAAAAAAAAGGCATATCAAAGAAATAAAACCCAAATGAACATTGAACTTGTGATTTTGAAACCAAACTTTGATTTGCTTGGGTTCGATGTTAGATACAATGGGGCACTCGCAGATCAATTGCTGGCGACGCAATGAGCTGGGCTTGGGACACTCGATGTAAACCTGTTCAAGAGCTTCAACCTATTCGGTAGTGTACCGAACATATTTTCCAACATCAAGATGTTTACTGATGCTTCCACTGCTACTCTCTCTGTGCTGCTATTGTGCCATTACCATCGCTATTTCCGACTCTCTCAAATTCAAAACCCACAACAACAACAACAACAATTCCAAACCCACAAAAACACTAACAACAACAAGTGTTGCCATTACCACCGCAATCACTTAATTCTTCAACCCAACTTTTCTCACACCCAAATTCATTCCAAATTCTCAAACCCTACACTAGACTATGAAAATGGCAAACTATATATATGTTGAAAAAGGCAATCAAAATGTATATTGTTGACTATGTGAATAGACTAGACTATGAGGCGGGTTCAACAATCACAAGAGTCTTCATATTATTTGATTTTTTCAAAACATGTAAAGAAGTTGGAGTAATTCGAATAAGAAGAAGAAGAAAAATAAGAAGCGGAGCACGATCGAAAGAACAATAGGATTGATTGGAGAGACGATGGTGGTGGACTCTATCAAATCCATTCTGTTCCGTTAGGCTTTCTCTCGGGCCATCACCCGCAGTTCCTTCTCTTATTGGGGTTTCAATTTACACATTAACTAGTGCTTCCTCTGTTAATAATATGGGAAATTTGTGTTAGAAATTTTGATTTTTTATAGGCTTAATTTGGGCCAACTTTAAGCCCAAATTTGAGTGGAGTCCACACATCTTTTGAGGTGGGTCTGAAGAAGTGACATGTTCCTTACTGCATGGTAAGTCACACGGTGAAAACAGCTCGTCAAAACCATTTATGAGTGAATGGGAACTTGACGTCGTTTTTGGGTTCGTGGAATGGACAATTAAAGAATTAAATGTGAGTTTCCTTATAAGGCTTGTCCCATATTGAAACTTTAAGAGAGTTTGTGTATGTATATAAGCTCTAGGTGGCAACACTTGGATTGGGCCCCAAGGGCTCCCCAAGTTTTTAGAAGGGAGGAGTTATGGACAAATTGAACCTTGGCTCAAACCACCACACGCGCGCCGCCGCTATTGTCCGTCTGTCCGGCCGACTGGTCGAGCCGAGCCATGCCATACCAGGCGCGGATGTAGGGTGTGGGTCGAGTCGGTTTTAACGTTAATTTTTTGAACGAAATTCATTTGAATTTTTTTGAAAATTCTTGCGGGAAATTGATTCAAAATTTGCACTAAATTTGAATTCAAATTTTTTGTCCATAATTGTGCCACTTCCAGTCCAAAATTCCCAACAGACAAACTATTTTTTAACAGGTTTTAACTGCCAAAAACTACCCAGCAGTTTTTGATAGTTTTTCCAGACAAATTCAAATTTGTAACTAATACAGATCTGTTGGAATTTTGAACTGTATCTGTTCAAAACAATTTCATACTAGTTCGGTTCAAAATAGCACCTGTTCAAACAGATCAGTTTGCTTATAAATACCAGCCATTTCTAATAGTCAAAATATTTGAAAAACATCCAGAAAAAATTTGTTCCCTTCCTACTTTGTTCTTTCTTTGCATAATTCTTCATATTAACTTTTAGGAAATACTTTGAAAGCATAGAACACAAGTTTGGTTCACCGTACAAATTATTTGGAGTGCTACTACAATTTGTGAAGATGATTGTATCCTGAAAGATAGGCGTCTTTTATTCGTAAGCACCGTAGCGGGGCGAATCTGTCTTAAAAACAAAGTATCACATACTTGACTTGATCTTTTTGTACTTTTACATTTCGGTAAAATAAATTTTGTAAGTAATTTATTTTTATTTGTTTGATTTGTTTCAAATTATTTATTTTACACAGAAGATTGTTCCAACAATCTTAAGACAGATCCGAATAATTTTGTTTATATAAAATTTTTCATTTGTTTCCTTTTCTCCTTCTTCTCCTTATAGAAATTATTTTCTGTAGTTTTACAAAATAATATTCTGGTTGGAAAAATAAATAGTCGTAATATACTATTTGACAGATAGTAGTAATATACTGTCTATTTTCTTTGACAACTAGTGGTAATATACTGGTGTCATTAACAATTTAGAATATTTATTTGTAAAGTTTGTTAGAAATTAATTTTAATTTTCAGAAATAATTTCTGAGTATTCATTAATTAAAATTCTGTTTTCAGTATTTAAATTTTTGAAGTGTTATAGAAATTTAATTTTCTGTGTGGAATTAATTTGTTTAAATAAAATTTTATTTTATTTTAAAATTAATTGGAAATAAAAGTTACAATTTTTATTTCTTTTATTTTTACAGAATTTAATTCTGTGATTTTGGTTTAAATTTCCAGTGTAATATAAAATTCTAATTCTAAATTTGTTTTATAATTTAGAATTCATGGCTACTGAAACTGGTCAAACTAATGTTCAAACAAGTAGTAGTGTGGTGGCTGCAATTGCTCCAACCCCTCCTGTTGTGATGTGCTAGTCAATTATGGTGAAAAGTCAGAGAAGTTCTCAGGAACTAATTTTAAAAGATAGCAACAGAAAATGCTGTTATATCTTACTACTCTCAACCTGGCACGTTTTCTCCGTGAGGATGCTCCTATTCTAAAAAATGATGAAACTGACCAGCAAGTGGTTGTTGCGGTCGATGCTTGGAAACATGTTTGGGAATCTTTGGAGAAAAAGTACAAAACAGAAGATACTGGCTCAAAAAAATTTATGTTTGGCAAATTCCTGGATTTTGTGATGGTTGATTCTAAGATTGTGATCAGCCAAGTTCAAGATCTCCAACTCATTCTGCATGACATTCATACAGAAGGCATGTCTCTCCGTGAATCCTTTCAAGTTGCTGCCTCAATTGAAAAATTACCACAAGGCTGGAAGGAATTCAAAAACTACCTCAAACACAAGTGCAAAGAAATGTGTTTAGAAGAATTGATTGTGCGTTTGAGAATTGAGGAGGACAATTGTGATTCTGATAAGCGGGCTGGTAAGTATCCAATGGAAGCTAAAGCAAATGTGGTGGAACATGCTCCAAAAGCAAAGAAACAGAAATATTCTGGAGAAAGTTCCGCACAAGGCTCTAAAGGATGAGAAACTAAGAAATACAAGTTTAATGGCAAGTGTTATATTTGTGATAAAGAGAGACATCGGGCCAAAGATTGCCATAGCAAACGCAAAGGCAAAAGCAAAAGAAGAACAAACAAGAAACCTGCTCAAGCCAATATGACCGAAATGGATAAAATTTTCAATGGTATAGATGTCATAAATCTTTCCGCAGTTGTTTCCGAGGCAAACTTTGTCGGAAATCCTAAAGAGTGGTGGGTGGATACTGGTGTTACTCGTCACATCTGTGCCGACAAAAATATGTTCACATCTTATTCTATAGTGGACAACGGTGAATAACTTTTTATGGGTAACTCCTCAACTTCTAAAGTTGAAGGACAAGGAAAGATCATTCTGAAGATGACATCTGAAAAAGAACTCACTCTCAACAATGTGCTGCATGTACCGGACATTCGCAAGAACTTTGTTTCCGGATCTTTATTGAGTAAAAATGGGTCTAGGCTAGTTTTTGAAAGTGACAAGTTTGTAATTACCAAAAATGGGATGTATGTAGGAAAATGTTATATGTTTGATGGCCTTTTCAAAATGAGTGTAATGACTATTATATCATTTGTTATTAATAAAAATACATCTTCTTCTTATTTGCTTGAGTCTTCAAATTTATGGCATGGTAAACTTGGACATGTTAATTATGGATCTTTGCGTAGATTAATTAATATGGAATGTTTACCTAAATTTGACATTGATTTAAATCATAAATATAAAATTTGTGTTGAGACAAAATTATCCAAATCTCCTTTTCATACAATTAAAAGAAGTACGAAACCACTTGAATTAATTCATAGTGACATTTGTGATTTTAAATCAATTCAAACTAGAGGTGGAAAAAAATATTTTATCACTTTCATAGATGACTATACTAGATATAGTTATGTTTATTTAATTCGAACTAATGATGAAATTTTGGAAACTTTCATTCAATATAAGAATGAAGTTGAAAATCAACTTGGTATGAAAATTAAGAAACTTAGAAGTGATAGAGGTGGTGAATATAAATCACCTTTTGGTGAGTTTTGTAAAGAACATGGAATTATTCATCAAACCACTGTTTCTTACTCACCTCAACAAAATGAAATTGCTGAAAGGAAAAATAGGACTTTAAAAGAAATGATGAATGCTACGTTAATAAGTTCTATAGTACCTCAGAACTTGTGGAGGGAAGCAATACTTTCTGCTAATTATGTATTTAATAAAGTACCCCGACAGAAAGCTAATCAAACACCTTATGAAATGTGGCATGGGAGAGTACCATCCTACAAATACTTAAAAGTGTTGGAGTGTTTGGCTAAAGTGGTTATTCCAAGTCCTAAAAAGACTAAGATAGGTCCTAAAACGACTAAGATAGGTCCTAAAACAGTTGATTGCATTTTCATTGGTTATACCAAGAATAGTAGTGCATATCGATTTTTGATTCATAAATCAGAATATCCCGAAATGCATGTAAATACTATTATTGAATCTCAGAATGCATTTTTCTTTGAACATGTGTTTCCAAATAAAACTGGACAAGAGACTAGTACTAATAAAAAATCTCATGATGTTGTTACTAGTTAGGATCAAGAACATGATCAAGAGCAAGAGCTAAAGATTAATCAAAATGAGGAAGAGGAATCTAGGCGTAGTAAACGTATTAGAACCTCAAAATCTTTTGGTCTTGATTTCCTAACATTTTTGTTAGAAAATGAGCCTTTTAACTTTCAAAGAAGCTATAACTAGTCCTAAAGCTCCTTTATGGAAAGAAGCTGTAAACAGCGAAGTTGAATCCATCCTGCAAAATCACACTTGGGAATTGGTGGATTTGCCACAAGGTTGTAAACCTCTTGGGTACAAGTGGATTTTCAAAAAAATAAAATAAAATGGATGGATCAATTGACAAATATAAGGCAAGACTTGTGGTCAAAGGTTTTAGACAAAAAGAAGGTCTTGATTACTTTGGCATATACTCACCGGTTACTAGAATAACATCTATTAGAATGCAAATTGCTATTGCGTCGTTGTACAATCTAGAAATTCATCAAATGGATGTGAAAATCGCTTTCTTAAATGGTAAGTTAAATGAAAAAATTTATATGGAACAACCAGAAGGATTTTCTGTTCCAGGAAAAATAAAGAAAGCGTGTAAATTGGTTAAATCATTATATGATTTAAAGCAAGCGCTAAAACAATGGTGTGAGAAATTTGACAAAGCAATCATACCAAATGGGTTCAAAATTAATGAATGTGACAAATGTGATTATATTAAAAACACAAACAAAGGCTATGTTATAGTATGTCTTTATATGGATGATATGCTCATCATAAGTAGTAATAATGACATGATTAAAACGGCCAAGAAAATGTTAAATAAACATTTTGACATGAAAGACATAGGGATTACTGATATAATTCTTGGTATGAAAATTACCAAAATATCAGAAGGTTATGCTTTGTCACAATTTCATTACATTGAGAAAATACTTGACAAATTTAGCAAAGATGATGATCATCTTGCTAGAACACCTGTGGATATTAATTTGTTTCTTTCTAAGAATGTATAGGAAAGTATTTCTCAATTAGAGTATGCCCAAATTATTGGAAGCTTAATGTACTTGATGAACTGCACTCGCTCGGATATAGCCTATGTAGTAAGTAAATTAAGTAGATATATGAGTAACCCAGGAGTAGAACATTGAAAAGCGATTATAAGGGTTCTAAGATACCTCAGATTTACTCGTAACATTGGGCTGAATTATACTAGATATCTAGCAATACTTGAAGGATATTGTGATGCAAACTGGATATCGAATTCTAGAGACTCAAAATCCACTAGTGGGTATGTCTTTACTCTTGGTGGTACGGTTATATCTTGGAAATCTTCCAAACAGACTTCCATTTCTAGGTCTACTATAGAATCAGAATTCATAACTTTAGATAAAGCTAGGGAAGAGGCAGAATGGCTTCGCCACTTCCTTGAAAATATTCCAATGTGGCTAAAACTGGTGTCTGCTATATGTATACATTGCGATAGTCAATCAGCAATAGGTAGAGTACAGAGTCATATGTATAACAGTAAGTCGCGACACATTCGTCGTCGACATAACACCGTGAGACAACTATTCTCTAACGTAATTATTTCCATTGAATATGTGAAGTCTAAAGATAACATAGCGGATCCACTAACGAAAAGATTAGCAAGAGAGTTAGTTGAAAATTTATCGATGGAAATGGGACTTAAGCCTATTAAATAAGAGTTACCACAACGGCAACCCAACCTAGTTAACTGGAGATCCCAAGATCTAGATTTAAAGGGACAACTGAGTTGTATATGACTCATAAGGATCACTGGGGAGTCAAATTCGTACCCATTTCTATGATGAAATAGTGATGTCTGCAGCGTTTTAGGTTAAGAAAAATTTTAATGATTCTTATATATAGGCAAACCTAGTGGAGTATGGCAGAATACTATTCATAAGAATCACCTACGTGAGTGTGAACTGAGCCGGTTCTATGAGATTTGTGAAGGGCTACAATTCTCTAGAGCACTCATGAAAGATTAGGTTGTTCAAGGCCAAATGAACACAATAGTGAGAACTAAACTGTGTCTGGTGACATACTGTGTGAGTTCTATTGTCTTGGTTTACATAAACGGTTAAACAGTTTAAGACATCATGTTCACTACTTAGCTAGTAAATCCGATAGTGTCTCACAAGGGAAGGTTCAAACCCAAAAGCTACCTATCATTTGTAGAATATTTCCAATTTCTATACTCCTTGTAATTAGATCATGTTGTTGCATTTTCTCTCCGTCAAATTCCATTCATGTGGGGGATTGTTAGAAATTTTGGTTTTTTATAGGCTTAATTTAGTCTAACTTTGAGCCCAAATTTGAGTGGGGTCCACCCGTCTTTTGAGGTGGGTTCGAAGAGGTGACGCGTTCCTTGTTGCATGGCAAGTCACACAGTGAAAACAGCTCGTCAAACCCATTTATGAGTGAATGAGAACTTGACGTCGTTTTCGGGTTCGTGGAATGGACAATTAAAGGATTAAATATGGGTTTCCTTGTAAGGCTTGTCCCACATTGAAACTTTAAGAGAGTTTGTGTATGTATATAAGCTCTAAGTGGCAACACTTGGGTTGGGCCCCAAGTTTGTAGAAAGGAGGAGTTATGAACAAATTGAACTTTGGCTCAAACCACCACACATGTGCACGTGCGCTACTACCGTCCGTCCGACCGACCAGTCGTACCGGACGTGGATGTGGGTTGTGGATTGGGTCAGTTCGGTTTTAATGTTAGTTTTTTGAACAAAATTCATTTGAATTTTTTCAAAAATTCTTGTGGGAAATTAATTCAAAATTTGCACCAAATTTGAATTCAAATTTTTTGTCCATAATTGTGCCACTTCCAGTCCAAAATTCCCAACAAATAAACTGTTTTTCAACAGGTTTTAACTGCCAGAAACTGCCGAGCAGTTCTGAACAATTTTTCCAAACAGATTCAAATCTATAACTGCTGTAGATTTGTTGGAATTTTGAACTGTATCTGTTCAAAACAATTTCATACCTGCTCTGTTCAAAACAGCACCTGTTTGAAAAGATCAGTTTGCCTATAAATACCAGTCATTTCCAGTAGTCAAGATATCTGAAAAACTTCCAAAAAAAAATCTATTCCCTTCCCATTTTGCTCTTTCTTCGCATAATTCTTCATATTAATTTTTAGAGAATACTTTAAGAGTATAGAACATAGGTTTTGGTTCACCGTACAAATTGTTTGGAGTGCTACTACAATTTGTGAAGATTATTGTATCATGGGAGATAGACACATTTTATCCGTAAGCACCGTAGCGGGGCAAATCTGTCTTAAAGATAGAATATCACACACTCGACTTGATCTTTTTGTACTTTTACATTTCGGTAAAATAAATTCTATAAGTAATTTATTTTTATTTGTTTGATTTGTTTCAAGTTATTTATTTTACACAGAAAATTGTTCTAACAATTTGATGTTCTATGTCACCTACCAGATGTTTGCTTTAATGTTTTATAGAATTTTAAATTCTGTTATGCCTAAAGTTTTGGGTTTGGTCTATCATTTCCTATTTTTTGATAAAATAAATAACACACATTTGTAGTCTAGTGCTGTGTTGTCACGACCCAAACCCGCCCCTATGGATTTAGCACCGTAACCGGCCAGTAATCCGTGATTACCGAAGGCTTATACTTGATAATATGATGTCTGAGTCTGAGGTGTGGAAGCCAAAACAGTAATAAAAGATGTCCAATGAGCTGTGATAGTCTGTATGCAAAAAGACTTTTCAAAACATAATCACATTGGAAACAAAAACAGTATGTTCATACATCATATACAGACATTCAGGTTAGGGACCAAATCCGTACATAACAGTACAGTAACAATCTATACAGTCGATACAAAACAAGTACAGAGAGGGGAAATCTAAAACACCCCAAAGCAGCCTTGGCTTGGCAGCACTAGGAACCGTACAGTGAGGCACAACGGTTGGCTTGACAAAACAAGAGCTAACCCGATGCTTCTAGCTTCGATCCGGTGCCTGGACACCTATATATATATATATAAATAGTGAGCTAAAGCCTAGTGAATAACATATGTGTAAAGAGGTTATGAATGAATGTCCATTCAGTATTTAAAACAGTCATTTGTATAGTATGTCAGTTATTCGATCATAGCAGTCATAAGTGGTACATCCAATAGCAAACAATACAGTAGGTCTTATCAGAACGAATAGTCAGTTGATGGCCATCATATCAGTAAACAGTAGTGGTTCCAAACATGGGAACTGACAGAGATCTCTATGACGATGCGATGACAAGACAAGAATGAAATTGCTATGGATGCCACGAATACAGTTCACAAATAGGACAAGCATTCTTTCAGTAAGAAATATCATTTCAGAAAGCGGTACAGTTGATCATTCAGAAACTATTCATGATTGAATATATCTTTACAACATTGTTACTCACAGAGCACTGGGCTACAGTTAGGCTAGAGCGTCCTCGGATGCCAACCCTACAGTTACAGAATGAACACACACTAAGTTATACACTTGGGAATCAATGATTTAGACCCTATCTTGACTCGGTATGGTTCTACATCAATATCCTCCTTAAGATGCCTTAAACATGTCCTAGGAATGCCTAGGATGGAAAGATGATGCAAAGATGCACTTTAAAACACTTTTCAAAATTTTTGCTGAAACAGGGGTCTCGCTCGAGCGTGGCTTTCTATGCTCGAGCAGACATGCAGACAAAAGAGCCTCACTCGAGCGTTACTTTCCTTGCTCGAGCGGACTGCAAAAGTACTGGATGCAAGAAATTCACACTCGACGGGTGCTCGACCTCCGCTCGAGCGTGAAACACAAGTCCTCGCTCAAGCGCGCATTCCCTCGCTCGAGCGGACTGTAAACACATGCAAAGTACTGGATATGCGCATTTCACGCTCGAGCGTCACTTTCCCCTCTTAAGCGGACTGCATGTATTCAGAGTGTATGCTCGAGCGTGAAGTCTTACGCTCGAGCGTGAAGTCCAAAATCTGGAATTTCCAGATTGAACCTGCAAGCTCAAAATCAACTTTTAAAGCATCAAATCCGATCCTTTTGGGCTAATTTTCTAAAAAACACTTGTAAACTCATAGTATGACATGTTTCAAAGATCAATTTGAGAAATCAAAGCCCAAAGGTAGTTCAATTGAACACAAATTTCAACTCAAAATTCAAGAACATGAAGAACAATGCCAAACTCTTTGAACTCTTTGATCTCTTCGATAAGTTTCGGTTGAGCAGAAATAGCGGCTAAGGTTCTACCTTGTTCACGAAAAACAATCGTAACTTCAAATTTTTCAAGGTCATATAGCAATTTTTTCTGCTCGGTGAGCAAACAGGCTAAATTTCCAATCGATTTCCGACTCAGTGCATCGGCAACGGTGTTAGTTTTTCCTGGATGGTACAAAATTTGCAAGTCATAGTCCTTTATCAGTTCTAACCATCTTCGTTGTCTCATGTTGTAGACGTCCCCGAACGTCCCAGGAGGGAATCCCGTTTTGTTCATTTAGAGTCACTACAGTTCGGACTCAATGTCATTTTCCTGAATCTAATCCCACAAAGTGCAATGTGAGACCGATAAATTACCAAAGAGTCCAAATCCGGCAAATCATTTTGAAAAACAGATTTTTAGAAAGAAGTGTCAAACATGGACTGCTTTGCCGATATAGAGTCGCCATCTAAATATTTTATTTTGGGGGAATTTAGGAAACTCTGACTCGTGCCTAAGGCCACGTGTCCGTCATCACCAAAGTTGCCTCGGCTCGGGAACTTTGGTACAATTGGGGAAGGTCACTTCGTGAGCACCCCCACTCGCCCGATCAAAGATCGGCCTCTACTAACCATGATATCGAGTTTTGAAAACATTATATGCTCTTATCTTGGTTATTAGCCTAGAATTACTATGTGATGCACGCAGCATACAAGTATAGACTGGATCGCCTGAGTTGGAACAAAACATTTCATGTTTGTTTTTTAAAGCGGTTTGCTACTCGCAAGTAGGCTAAAATGCGGATTTTGCCACCCTCGAGTGGGCTTAGAAAACATGGTGATTTGCCACTATCTAGTGGGCTTAAAACTCGCAATCAATGAATTATTCCAATTCAAATGATCCAACCTCCACCCACAAGCATTCAGGCAGTTATATCACATAAGCAAATAGCCTCATGGTAAGCATGCTATCATGGCAGTCACTCACACGCATGCAAGGATGCTAAAGCATAAACACTCACCGAGTACTCCAAGCCAAAACAGAAACTAGTTAGTAATCAATGCATGATCCTAGTTCATGTTAAGATGGCTAATGCAACACATGCAAAATGCAACTAAGATAGGCTCGGCTATTCTAAACATGGCATATGAAATGCAACAGATAACATGTATTCAACTTGGAAATGAAATACAATGCAGTTAGTATGATGCGTTGAGCCCGGTGCATGCAAGACAGATAAATGGTTGCAAACATGCGAGCATAAGTATGCTAATTGAAACGTGCCCTAAAACTAACCATCATAAGCTGGTAAATAAAAGGGAGAAAGACGTGGGTTTGGAAGACATGCATCACACACACGCACACGCACACGCATTACAACATTGCCCTCTCGCAGAGGGTCTGAATAAATATTACACAACCGAAATGTATAACTAATTATTACACAACACTAGCAATTAACAAATTAACTAAGAAAGCGAGTAAACTAGCATGCAATGCTACATGAAGTAGACTGCCTCAGCTCTGTTCGGAATGATGAAAGATGCATGCATGCTCAAGTCGCCTTGTCGGGAAATCCATCGCGATGCCTCGATTTGCCTCTGTTTACAATTGACCCCGGAACACTGTATACAACTTCATGGGAACTTGTAGGGATACTGCTGACCCGTTTTTGCTGTTGGTTTCCGGTTTGCTACAACAGAGAGCAAGAAAGGGGCATGGCAAAGTATTTTCAACATATGTATGCACAACCACTCTCCCCGTCATTGCATGAGCTCTAGGGAGTGTAGTCTTCGATCCTCGTGCCACCAATCACGCATCTCGATGCATGATGGCCGAGGAGTCGAATTGCATGACTCGATGTGAAATTAATGTACAAATGGACACCTAAAGCCAACAACTCTATCATGGATAGTCAAGAGTGTCAGCGACCGAGAATTGAAGCATGTTTCGTCACTTTAAGTACGAAACGTCCCTCGTTTCCCGTGTTTGGACTAAACCCTACTCCAAACACTACGCAACAATTAGAATGGCATGGCATGCAAACACAATGCAACAACTAGCATGCAATCCTAAATGAAATGCAACTAAGACACACAAACATCCAAGGAGTGATATGCAAAGGTGCAACTAGCATGCGCAATGCTATGAACTATCAATGGCATACTCAATGCACATGACATAATATGGCATACACGATGCAAGATGGACTTAAACCAATATGAGTGGACCTCAGCCACACTCAAATCAGTGTCCAAATGTGATGGAATTAGGCAATAAAAACACATACAAACATGCACCAATGCAAGAGACCAAACCTAAGGCACCGAATGCAACTTTATCAAAGCATGGCAAGGGATGAAATATGGCATACAATCACACATTTTTCATCTTTGAAATTACATGTAAGATGGTCCTGAATCATGTAAACACCTCACATGATGCATGCTAGATGGCCCGAATACCGAAACTAGTGAAGCGCATTACACCAGAGGTACACAAAGCAATGCACAAATGGAAAAACCAGCCCCAAACAGACCCTAGGCAGGTCCAAGATAGTGGGAAAATGGTCTAAAATGATGGCTCGAAAGGCATGGAAATGAAGCTCATGCAATGGTCAAAAAACGAGGCATTTATGCATAACTCTCAAACGCATTTAAAGAGTGGAAAACATGGGAATATGACATACATATAAGCTTTGAAATATGATGCACAATGGCCCCAAAACATGGAAACACCTCAACATAAGCATGCAATAGGCTTCAAAACTCAAAGCTAGACAAGAGTATTGCACTACAACCATGCATAGCAAGCATCATTCGACCATGAGGCATAAAAAAAGAGCTAAGGCAGTCCAAAACATACACAAAATCAGTTTAAGGCATGGCCAAAAAGTGCTAGAATCAAGGAGCAAAATAACATGCAATATAAGCTAGTAAAGAGGATTTATACTACAAGCATATGAGGCACTGAAGGGGTCACTAAACCAGAAAAACTCAAAGGTATGACATGCCAAATAAAGCCTAAAAAACCACTGAAACATGATCTATGCATGCAAGAATGATAGGCTCCTTTGATAGGCTATGAATGTCTCTACACATACAAGATGGACACCCAACATGACAAAAACAGCTCTGGACAGAGCTTATGCAGGTCCTAAAACTCACTGAAAAGGGCTTGAAATAAGGCTTGAAAGCATGAAAATAAGGGCTCCTTTGATAGGCCAAATGTGCTAGTAAACAAGACAAGGGGTGAGAGGGTCACCCCTCTCTGATTTTGGTGCTCAAAATAGCATGCTAACCACTGAAAATCCATTGGATTTCAGTGGCTAAGAGACCAAACAAAGGTCAATGCAAAGGCCCTAAGGCATGGCTCAAAATAAGATGAAATGAAGCATGCAAGGAGGTAGATGACCCCCAACAGAAAAATGGTCTTAAACAAACATGTTAAGGACCTCAAAAAAATACTTTTTTCAGTTTATGACAAAGCCCAAATATGCTTTCAAGCTAGGCTAAGAGATGGAACAAAACAATGCCAAAAAGAGGGAAATAGAGTGTTACCCTTGTAGCCAAAAGGACCAGCAGCTTCTGGACCAAAATAGCAAGCCTTCAACCTCTGAAAATAGGCTCCAAGATTCTTAGGTTGATAGTGGAGGTGTTGTGCTAGGAGGTGGTATACAAGAGGGGCAAGAACTATGGAGCTCTGAAGCTAAAATATAGAGACAAATGGAGAGATATAGTGTATGCCCAAAACCAACTTCTGAACCTTTGCTAATGAGGGAGAGGCCCTCCTTTATAGCCAAAGAGGTTCAAAGCTTCTCCAAGAAGCTTAAAACCAAGGTTAAACATCCTCCATACATGGAGGATGCAATCTGTGGCTTCCAGCTAGCACAGCTGGCACCAACTCAATGTGACAGAAAAGGAGAAAGCTGGCCGACCAGTTCAGGTGGTCGGCCGACCACTCCCCCTGGTCGGCCGACCAGGGTCAAAAGGTTTAGGTGGTCGGTTGGCTCCTAGGGTGGTCTCCACACTCAAAGCAAACAAGTGGTGTGGTGGGAGACCAGTAATTGTGGCCTAAAAGTGAGGGAGACCAGCTTCCTATCGAGAAAATCGGCCAGCGAAGAGAAAGGTGGTCTCCAAGAAGAAAAGGTGGTCTCCCACCCTAGTATCACCTTCCAAACAATGAAAATAGGGTCCATGCCAAAAATGAACCAAGACGGATGCAAAACGAGAGTTCGGGGGCCAAAACGTGCAGCCGGGTGCCCCGAAAACTAACTGTTAAGCATCGAAAGTGGCGTGTGACCACGAAGGTGGTCTCCCGAACCATAGTTTCCCTCTAGAGAGAGGAAACAAGGTGTGTGCCAAAAATCGGAGCAAACGGAGAAAGTTAAGCGGCCCTAAACCGAGGCGCACGACCGACAGCTTCGAAAATCAAAAACTGGTCTCCAAACGGGAACAATGGTCTACGACCACGAAAAGTAGCCTACGGCCACTGAGAGATGGTCTACGAGACCTCTCCCTCCCTTTGGAAAGAGAAAATAGAACCTGGTTTGCAAACCGAGGCAAAGCACAAAAGAGTCCTGAGGTCCAGGGTAAGGCTCTCGGCCGAGACTCCGTAACTTCAGAATGAGTACAACTTGCGCAATCACCGAGCGCTCGATCGATGACGTCTGAGTCTTAAGGTTGGTCAAAAATGGGGTGTCTACACATGTTCAGTTCTTTCTGTGTGAAGAAGTATTTCAAACTCTTGTGGTCTGTATACACCTTACATGTTGCCCTATAAAGGTAGTGACGCCAGATTTTCAGTGCAAACACTACTGCAGCAAGTTCTAAGTCGTGGGTCGGGTAGTTCTTTTCATGCGGTCTTAGTTGTCGGGAAGCATACGCAATCACTTTACCATTCTGAATTAAAACACATCCCAAACCTTTATAAAAAGCATTACTAAATATGGTAAAACCATCTGTACCTGAGGGTAAGGTAAGAATTGGTGCAGTCACAAGTCGAGTCTTTAACTCTTGAAAAGATGATTCTCTCTGATTGGTCCAGTCGAATGATACCCCCTTTTGAGTCAATTGAGTCAATGGTAAGGCAATTTTGGAGAAGTCTTTGACGAACCTTCTGTAATACCCGGCTAAGCCTAGAAAACTTCGGACTTTAATAACATTTGTCGATCTAGGCCAAGTCACTATTGCTTCAATTTTTTGTGGATCAACTGAAATTCCATCCTTACTGATTACATCTCCTAAAAACATAACATTATCAAACCAAAATTTACATTTTGTCAGTTTAGCATACAATTTCTGTTCTCTTAAGGTCTGTAGGGCAGTTCTCAAATGAAGTTCATGTTCTTCCGTGCTTTTGGAATAAATCAAAATGTCATCTATGAAAACAATTACAAATTCATCTAGAAATGGTTTGAAAACTCTATTCATAAGATCCATAAATGCAGCAGGTGCATTGGTAACTCCGAAATGCATAACTAAGAATTCGTAATGTCCGTACCTCGTTCGAAAGGTAGGTTTTCAATGTCTCCTGTCTTGACTTTCAACTGGTGGTATCCAGATCTAAGGTCAATTTTGGAGAACACTTGGGCACCCTATCACTGGTCGAATAAGTCATCAATACGAGGCAATGGATATTTGTTTTTCACTGTTACCTTGTTTAGTTCGCGGTAGTCAATGCAAAGTCTCAATGAGCCGTCTTTCTTTTTCACAAACAAAACTGGTGCTCCCCACGGTGAAGTACTGGGCCTGATGAACTTCTTATCTGACAGTTCTTGCAGCTGAATTTTCAATTCTTTCAATTCGGTATGTGCCATTCTGTATGGAGCTTTGGAAACTGGCTGTGTACCCGGAATCACATCAATGGTGAACTCAATCTCCCTATCAATCAAATCCCCTGGCAAATCATTTGGGAAAACATCTAGGAACTTTCTGACTATAGGAATACTGTTCACATCAGTGTTAGCATTAGTAGGTACAGTCAATACAGAACATAGATACCCCTTACACCCCTTTCTAATCAGTTTAAAAGCTTTCATTGATGGAATCAAATATGGGGGAGGTACTACTCCAACTCTATTAAACACGAATTCAGGCAATCCAGGTGGACGGAAAACAACTTGTTTTGTTACACAGTTTATGGTGGCATGATATTTTGTTAACCAGTCTATTCCCAATATTACATCAAAATGGTCAATGTTCAATGGCAGTAAATCAATATACAAATGCGCATCTCCAACAATAATCTCACATGCAGGGTACATATAAGCACAAGTCATGGATCCCCAACAAAGGAAGATCTGACTAATGAGATAGTTCATAGGTTCCAGTGGTCTATTTAATTTGCGCGAAAAAGCATGCGATACATATGAATGTGTAGACCCCGAATCAATTAGAACATATGCATTTTGAGTACCGATTGAGAGTATACCTGACATTAGGGGTGTGCATAAGACCGTCGAAACCGCCAAAACCGTCAAAACCGTATCGAACCGCACTGCCAAGGCAAATTCGTTATTATTTGCCAATCGAACCGCCGGTTTTTGGTAAGAAAAATGACAAATTCTAGTGAAACTTTTATTAATCTGCCAGTTTCTATTTTTCTTCCAAACCGCATCGACCCGCACCGCTATTAAATCATGTTTTATAAGATTCTAAAAATTCTTTTTTACTTAAGTTTGCTTGTTGTTCTATACCTTAGAATATAGTATTACATTACTGCTCGAGAGGAATTCAAGATGTCAGTAATCCAGAATAAAGTTGGATTCCAATTCACTTTTTTCTTTTTTTTTTCTTTTTCTGGCCATGTTGCAAACTTGCATCAGCTCACTTTTCAATCTAAATATTTTTCAACAGTAAACATTTTCAATATATTGTAAACCCTGAATGATATTAATTTTATGTATTGTATTTGATCATTGTAGCTTTCACAGATGCTTGTAATGAACTAATAGCATAGTCGTTGATATTATCATGTTGTTGCTACACTTGCTGCATCACAAGAAAGCTTCGCAAGATGCTTAATATCACGATATCTCTCGTCTTTTTTTTACTCTTTAATATAAGTTTTGTAATTTGAATTATATTTTTTATAAATCGCCAATCCGCCCGAACCGCCAAGGCAAATCCGCCATTATTTGTCAATCGAACCGCTGGTTTTTGATAAGGAAAATGACAAATTCTAGTGACACTTTTATCAATCCGCCACCCGCCATACGGTTTCTATTTTTCTCTCAAACCGCACCGACTAGCACCGCGCATACCTCTACCTGACACAACGGTCTCGGTATTCTGTACATCTCCCGGTACGAGTGCGAATACTCGACCTTGCCTCATAGGCTCTTTTCCAGCAGCTTTAGGATTAGGTTTTGGTGCAACAGTTGATACTGCGGTGCTGGCTGCAGCTTTACTATTGCCCTAAGGAGCAGAAGGGCAATCTCTGACCATGTGGCCCACCTTGCCACACCTGTAACAAGCACCTGAAATTTTATAGCAAACCCCTTTATGTTTCTTACCACATTCGAAGCAAGGCGGCATGGAACCACTTCCTTGACTAGATCTGGTTGTTGACCCCGTATTTTGCTTTTTGTTCGAGGGGCTATTCTGGTCTTTCTTAAATTTAAAATCCCGTCTCTTACCGCGCCATTCAGTCGCTAGTGTTTTAGTCTATTTCAGTGCCTCAATGTTCGACTCAGCCATTATCGCTTGGTCAAGAACATCTACATATTTCAGTAACTTCAGAACATTTATCCTGTCAAGTATTTCAACATTAAGGCCGCCTTCAAACTTCCTGGCCTTTTTGTAATCAGTATCAACCATGTGTGGTGCATATCTGGTGAGTTTAGTGAATTTAGATTCATACTCTACTACCAACATGGTGCCTTGTTTCAGTTGTTCAAACTCAGTCACTTTTCGGTCCCTGACACACTGAGGGAAGTATTTCTCAAAGAAGGCTCCCTTAAACTAAGCCCAAATCATAATAGTGTCGGTGTCACGGACAAGCATCCACCACCGTCTGGCCTCTTCTTGCAAGGTAAAAGTAGCCACTAGGACCTTCTGTGCTTCGAAACACGGAAACACTTCAAATAATTTCTCTGTTTCAAGAACCCAGGCTTCGGCCTTTAGTGGTTCAAGGTCTCCTTGGAATGATGGCGGTTTCATTTTACTAAATTTCTATGTTAGAGCAATTATGTCATCATTCACATTCAGTTCCGACTGTACCAGAGGAGGTGGGGGCTGTTGGTTCTGTTGTTGCCTTAAGGCCTCAGTTAGCAGTTCAACCGTTCTTTCCAATCTTTCCATTCTGGCATTAGATGATTCTGTTTCATCGACAGTTCTTGCATTCTCCATTTCACTATAGACAATTATGGCAATTATAAACATAAACAGTTGCATACTTTAAACATGTTAACACATTTATTCATGTCATGGCCACATACACCTTTCATGCTCATGCAATGCCCTAATTACTTTTCTAGGACATCCTATAGCTCATTTGGACACGTGTGTGTGGTATAACTCGTGATTTGATATCGCTCTGATACCACTCTATCATGACCCAAACCCGCCCCTATGGGTTTAGCACCGTAACCGGCCAGTAATCCGTGATTACCGAAGGCCTACTTAACAGTAATAACAGTAATACAGAGTACAGGAACTGGCGGAAGCCAAAACAGTAATAAAAGATGTCCAATGAGCTGTGACAGTTTGTATGCAAAAAGACTTTTCATAACATAATCACATTGGAAACAAAAACAGTATGTACATACATCATATACAGACGATCAGGCTAGGGACCAAATCCCTACATAACAGTACAGTAACAGTCTATACAGTCGATACAAAACAAGTACAAAGAGGGGAAATCTAAAACACCCCAAAGTAGCCTTGGCTTGGCAGCACTAGGAACCTCGCAGTGAGGCATAACGGTTAGCTTGACAAAACAAGAGCTAACCCGATGCTCCTAGCTCTGGTCCGGTGCTTGGACACCTACATATATATATAAATAGTGAGCTAAAACCCAGTGAATAACATATGTGTAAAGAGGTTATGAATGAATGTCCCTTCAGTATTTAAAACAGTCATTTGTACAGTATGTCAGTTATTCGATCATAGCAGTCATAAGTGGTACATCCAATAGCAAACAGTACAGTAGGTCTTATCAGACCGAATAGTCAGTTGATGGCCATCATATTAGTAAACAGTAGTGGTTCCAAACATGGGAATCGACAGAGATCTCTATGACAATAGCAGTACAGTACAGTAATAGTAAATTGCTATGGATGCCACGAATACAGTTCCCAAATAGGACAAGCATTCTTTCAGTAAGAAATATCATTTCAAAAAGCGATACAGTTGATCGTTCAGAAACTATTCATGATTGAATATATCTTTACAACATTGTTACTCACAGAGCACTGGGCTACAGTTAGGCTAGAGCGTTCTCCGATGCCAACCCTACAGTTACAGAATAAACACACACTAAGTTATACACTTGGGAATTAATGATTTAGACCCTATCTTGACTCGGTGTGGTTCTACATCAATATCCTCCTTAAGATGCCTTAAACATGTCCTAGGAATGCCTAGGATGGAAAGAGGATGCAAAGATGCACTTTAAAACACTTTTCAAAATTTTTGCTGAAACAGGGGTCCCGCTCGAGCATGGCTTTTTATGCTCGAGCGGACATGCAGACAAAAGAGCCTCGCTCGAAAGCATTTTCTCGCCGAGCGGATCGCAAAATTACCTTGGATGCAAGAAATTCACGCGGGCGCTCGACGGGCTGACTTCGGCGTGAGACAAGTCCTTGCTCAAGCGCACATTCCCTCGCTCGAGCGGACTGTAAACACATGCAAAGTACTGGATATGCGCATTTCACGCTCGAGCGTCACTTTCCCCTCTTAAGCGGACTGCATGTATTCAGAGTGTACGCTCGAGCGTGAAGTCTTACGCTCGAGCGTGAAGTCCAAAATCTGGAATTTCCAAATTGAATCTCCAAGCTCAAAATCAACTTTTAAAGCATCAAATCCGATCCTTTTAGGCTAATTTTCTGAAAAACACTTGTAAACTCATAGTATGACATGTTTTAAAGATCAATTTGAGAAATCAAAGCCCAAAGGTAGTTCAATTGAACACAAATTTCAACTTAAAATTCAAAAACATGAAGAACAAGGCAAAACTCTTACATGCATGAGTTCCCAAGAACTCTTATGCTACAAAACAAGATCAAATGCAATGTTTAACTTCAAATCATGGTGAGTTCATGGATCAAGACCAAAAATATGAACATGCATGAAGAAATTCTCATGAAAATGACTTCAAAACTCAACAATGCGAACATGCATGCATGAATTCCTACTTAATTCAACATATTAAGCTAATTCTTGACTCAACTCTTCAATATATCATGAACCATGCTAGAACTAACTTAAATACAAGTTCAAGAAGATGGTTCCTCTACCTTATACCTTGAATTCAAGATATGGAAGCTCAATTATGCAAATTTCCTTCAACTCTCTTAATCTCCAAGCCAAAACAAGATGAATTAAAGCTTTCCTCCCATCTCTCTCTCTCTAGTCAGTTTAGGCTCAAGAAATGACTGAACAAAGTGCTAGAAATAAAGCTCAAATGTGTTTTATGAAGTGGGCCACTAAGTGGCAAAATGGTGATTAAGGCCAACTATTGTAACTTAACTTATTTAATCCAATTTAGTCATTCCAAATCAAATTTCAATTAAATTTATCATAAATTCCAATTAGCACAAAACATTAGTTAATTTTGGATTCGGCCGCCGATAAGGCCTTTAATTTGCAGTTTAAACATAATACATGAACAGATAATTTAGCAGTCAAACAAATAGACATGCATTTAAACTAATATACTCAATCAATCAGTTCAGAATTTCAGTCAATCAGTCAGTTAACATACTTAATCATAGATTAGCACTAATCAGTGGTGAGGGTTGTCACATGTGTGTTGATATGGGTTTTAGAAAAGTGAAAATTAAGATCAATTCAACCATTCAATTTTGCTTTGGTACAGAGAGTCAGTTGTAAAAGAAACCTGAAATGATATTCAACTCAACAAATTATAGAGATAAGAATGATTGTTTATATAAAAGTTTGTTTTGAATTGGGTTTGCGAGTGTAGGGTTTGAAGAATTTGGCATGAGTGAGTGAATTAAGGTTTGAGAGATGTTGGGTTGGAGAATTGAGTAATTGTAGCGGTGATTGGTGGTGGTGGCTACTCTTGTAAAGACGGAGGAGAGGGGGAAGAATTTGAGGAAGAGGAAAGAATGTGAGTTTAGATAGGAGATGGTGAGTTTCCATATTTCTTTTGAAGTTTGGAGTCAAAATGTAAATTTTTTTTTTAACTTTTTTATGTTTCTGATGTGACGATAGGCCGGCAAATTGATATTACTTCAAGAAAAATTTGGAATAAAATTGAAATTATTCAAAGTATGGGTGTCATTGAAAATCGAAGTAAAGTATAGGGGTAAAAATAAATTTTTTTCTAAATTATTACAATGTCTCAACTTCATCATTTAATAAAAAAATATATTTAAAAATATATATATATATATATAAATATGAATAAAAAATGAAGGGCTTGGATAGGAACAACCGAACAAAGGTATTAGCATGTCATTTAGCTTTCCTCACCCAACATAATTATGAAATGTAATCACATAATTAAAGTAATCCCAAACCTAAATCCAAATCCAAACCAAACTAGACCTTGCTTTTACTTCAGGTGAATTACGAACTTCAATGCAGATGAGGATGTCACATTTTATTTATGTTTTTTAGAATGGGGAAGATGCCACATTTAAGTTGTGAGAATTGACAAAGGTCCAAAGCACAGAGAGCCACCTCCAACTTTGTTGCAATCAATTCTCACAAACGTGTCGAGCTTTCCTATGTTACACCGACAGACTAATTAATACCGAAGAATCATAACTCAAATTTAAGTAAATCGTAAGTCTTTTCGTTATTTAATAAAGATAAATCAATAAATTTTATTAGTAAAATTTTTTATTACATAATTAATTTAAATTTTTATATAAATAGTGTTTATAATATTTTTAAATTATTGAATAATTATTCAAAAGAAGATTGAGAGAGAAAGACTTGGTAAAATATAAAATAAAAATATGATTGGAATTCATTTCTCAATCCTGTGATGAAAAGAAAAATTAAAGAAGTACTACTAGCTAGAGCAAAGCAATAGATAAACAATGGTTTTTGTCACATGGGGTTTAAAAAAACATTAGTTTGTCATTAATTTTAGAGACAGAAGAGAGAGAGAGATATGCATCTTTTTTTAGCAGATCAAAATGGCCCTGTTACTTTCCGGCTTTAAAAAGAAAAAGGAAAAAAGAAGGGTAATCAATGGGCATTGGAAGAGCAAGGAAAAGACTGGGGTGGGAATTGCTTAATTTTGTAATTTTATAAGTGATGATAGGAAAATTTTATAGTACACATTTTCTTTCGGATTGTATATATATATGTAGTTATGATTTTTGTGTTTTTGATTATGACATATTGTGTTGTTCGTTATGATTTATTGTGATATTAGTTATGATATTATTTTAGTTATGATCAAATAACTCTTTGATATACTTCAAGTGATGTTTGGTTATAACTCAATTTTTTGTTAATTGTGACTCCTATAATATTGAGTCATGTCATTTATGATAATTAAACTTACAAATACCATAACTTATATATGATATACACCGACTATAACACTATCCTTGATGATATTAATAAAAATAAAAAATGATAAGATGCATTATAAATAATATTATTTAAGTGAGTGAGAGTGTTGATATATGTAGAATGATAAATAATGAAGAAAAAAAATAGATGTTAGAGCTTCTCCAACATTGTATTTTTTTTTTAATTATCAAATTTGAATAAAATTCTATCTGATATCATACACTTCAACAGAAGATTTTGAACTTTCATCAAAACATCAGTCAACTGAGAGGATGATCGGCTAGATGTCCGACTGATTAACCGGCTAGTGTAATTTGTTCACAAATTTTTGCAAGAAGGTGGTCATCTTGGAGGACAACCGGCCAGTAGTCTGGTGGTGAAAATGACCTGCAGGTCAAACGGTTATGAATAGTAATTTGATGAAAAACACATCCATCCTCAATTTGATGAAAGATTTGAAAAATTCTGAATTTGATACTTATTTGATAATAGGATTACAGCAGCAAAAGACATCTATTTTCATAAAATTCAAATTTAATGAAACGAAAGATGCTGAATAGGAGATGATCCTTAAGTGTTCTTACTTTAGTGTTTTTTAGTTTTATAATATATATATATATATATATATAAGTAACTGTTGGCTTATTTTTCCTATGAAAGAAAATATCATAAACGCGAGCGTGCTAGTAAGGATTGAAAAATCCTTACAAATTAAATTCAAGCCGATTATCAAGCGATTGCATCGACGGTTCTTTTGCTTCAACAAAGAGGACTTCAAAATTGCCAAGTGTAGAAAAAAAGAAAAATTAAAAGAAGAATGAGGGAAATGGAGAAAGACGATTGAATGAACAATCAAAGTAATAACAACAATGGTAGGGGGCCCAAATTTTGTAGTTCAAAAGTGGCTCAAATGGTCAAAACGACGCCGTTTTGAGCACAAAACAACATTCAAATGGCCAAAACGACGTCATTTTGGCCATTTGAGTCACTTTTGAGCCACAAAATTAGGGCCTCCAAATATTTTTCAAGTAATAATTACTTACCTTTACTCCTATGCTTCGAAAAGGAAATGCATAAAATGCTTCAAAAATGAAATGCTGAAAATAAATGCTTCGAAGTATAAATCTATGTTAAACTATTCCTAAGATAAGGAAAATGACAAGAAATATTGAAATCAATTGTCTTTGACTTGAATTCTGGATCTTTTATAATGTAGCCATGAATGACTATCTATAAGCAAATATTTATAGAAAAAAACTTCCAGCAATAACTACTCAATAACTACCTAAAACTACCAACTCTTCCACCTTCATTCCTACAATGCCATATATTCCTCCATGTCTTCATAACTTCCTTTAACCTCTAATTCATGCTCCATGTTCTCCACTTTATTCTCCATCATCTTTTCATATTTTATAACTTCTCATAACCTCCAAATGAGTAGGAGGATGCCATATGTCCTGCAATTATATAAATAATAAATAATAATAAAAATTGCAGATTTATGGTGCTAACATTACCCCCTGCGGCCCTTAAAAATGATATTTATTTAAATTTTTGAAGGGCCGAACCAAGCACATGAGTAATCTAAGCAATAAAATGCTTCGAATAATATCAATAAAGTGCTTCGAATGATATAATAGTACCAATAAAGTGCTTCGAATGAGTATGAAATTATGACTAAATGACCAATAACAAGTTTCGAATGTGGTATAAAAGACCAAATTCATCGTTCGAAGGTCTTGCGGCACAGCTTTGAAGGAACAACATCGGCCCTCGAAGGTTGGAAGCATTGATATAGGATGATGATACTTACAATGAAGTTTCAAGATTAGGCTTGATGCTTCGAATGTATCTTCGAAGCTTTATACAATTTTGAAAGTAAAGTAATCAACCTTCGAAACAACTCTTAATGCTTCGAATGTATTTTCAAAGTTTTATACAGTTTCGAAGGTGAAGTAATCAACCTTCGAAACAACTCTTGATGCTTCGAATGTATCTTCGATATTTTGATTGTATACATACAAACAACTGGCCATCAATTTGAAAAGATAAGCCATTCTCAACTACTTATTTAAATGCATAGACTTTTCCTAGCCAGGTTCATACATTTTAAATGGTTATCCCCTGTTCTTAGTGCTTCGAACTCATAAGAACAATTTGTTAATTTTATTAGCCACATCATCTGAATTATATTTTGGTGTGATCCACAAATCCAAAGCAGGTTTTGAACACCAAGAATCATGGTACAAGATGGCCTTAAAAACTCAAACAACTTGACATTTTGAACAATTTCAAAAAATTCAAATTTATGAACATCAAATTGTTTATTATTCTTAGCCATGTTTGAGATGAGAACATGTTCTTTAGCCAAATAACTTTCATCATTTATTGATAAATGGGGCTGTTTTTATATTTTAGCCACTAACAGCTTATGAAAACCCTCCATGTGAGTTTTATCATTTTTTGGCCTAATGGGTTGTTCCATTTTAGCCATTAATGACTTATGAAAATCCTTCATAGACATGTTGTTTCCATGGTTTGACTCTCTAAGAATGATTTTTTCAACCTCCGAGCCATTGGTGAAATTATATTTTCACTAATTTCAGTCACAAATGACTTACAAATATTTTGTAAAACCCCACAAAATTCAATCATTAAAGACTTGACCAAAAGGGTTAATAACTCATGTCTCCATTAGCAAATTTCTACATCAAGTTGATAAGTTACTCCAATTAAGTGGTGTGTTTTTTCTTTTACCAAATAATATGGTAATTAAGAAACAATTTGGAAATTTTTTTCATTAAGAAAATGGATATTTTCTTGAAGATCTAAAATTTTTCTTTTATGCTAATATATTTCATATTGACAAGTTCGAATGTCGAAATCCAAATCATTTGCCATTTCTTACACTTGACAGTCCCACTAGGTGTGCCAAAAATATATGTTGACTTATTTTTTCTACGAAGAAAAATATCATAAACGCAAGCGTGCTAGCAAGGATTGAAAAATTCTTACAAATTAAATTCAAGCCAATTATCAAGCGATTGCGTTGACAGTTCTTTTGCCTCAACAAAGAGGACTTCAAAATTGCCAAGTGTAGAAAAAAAGAAAAATTAAAAGAAGAATGAAGGAGACAGAGAAAGACCATTGAGTGAACAATCAAAGTAATAATTACTTACTTCTACTCCTATGCTTCAAAAAGGAAGCGCATAAAATGCTTCGAAAAGGAAATGCTGAAAATAAATGCTTCGAAGTATAAATCTATGTTAAACTACTCATAAGATAAGAAAAATGACAAGAAATATTGAAATCAATTGTCTTTGATTTGAATTCTGGATCTTTTACAATGTAGCCATGAATGACTATTTATAAGCAAATATTTGTAGGAAAAAACTTCCAGCAATAACTACCCAATAACCATCTAAAACTACCTACTCTTCCATCTTCATTCCCACAATGCCACATATTCCTCTATGTCTTCATAATTTCATTTAACCTCCAATTCATGCTCTATGTTCTCTACTTTATTCTCTATCATCTTTTCATATTCATAACTTCTCATAACCTCCAAATGAGTAGGAGGATGTCACATGTCTTACAATTATATAAATAATAATAAAAATTACAGATTTATAGTGTCAATAGTAACTTAAATCAAATTAAAATGTTACATCCAATTTGATTGAGATTCGCTACCTGAATATGCTTTATATTCATTCAACTTTATCAATGATTATATATTGAGTTAAATTAAATAAATTTATATATTTTTTTCTTATTGTATCACAACATATGACAACAATTGAACTTAATTTCGAAATTCTCTCCCTTGACCTACCACAACAAATCGTGAATCTTTACTGATTGGTGTTTTCAGCAGAGGCATTTTAATAAGGGATTGTTTGAGGTGTCCTAAATAAGTATACTTTTTGTTTTTTTGAACTAAAAAGTTGAAAAAAAAAATATGGATGTTTGAGTTAATTTTTTGACTTTTCATAAACAAATGTGTAATAAAAAATTATAAAAATTAGATTGTAGAGGAAAATTATAATTGAGAGTTGTGCAACTGTAATTGTTGACTTTTGATGAATAGTGTTAACTTTTTAAGTAACTTTTTAACTTTTTTTACATACCCCAAACTTGACCTAAGTTAATATTTCGCAGGTGATCTCTCAATATATGTAACTTATGAGCCTTCTGTTTGGTGGAAGATTTTTTTTTTTTTTTTAAGCGATAGGCATAATCGCTTAGTGGACTTCTTGTTCAGGATTGATCGCCCCAATTTACTAGATAATTATTTACTAGATAATTATTTTCTTGTTCAGGATTGATCGTCCCAAGCATTTTTGCAAGATTACCTCTCACAACATGCGTTTCTTTCCCTTTATTCTTGTTTTTTAAATGAGAAATACAGTTTGTAAAAGTTTCATCTGAAAGAAATTTCACCTAAAGGGTAATAAAGTGGGTGTTTAAGAAGTGTGGGGATATATTTTTTGAGTACCAACACGTGGCAGGGTGACGTCGACGTGTCAGCCGAGGTGCCACGTGTCTTCGCCGTTGTGCCGAGGTCATCTCGGATAGGCCGAGGTTACCTCCGAAGATATCGGAATCCGAGATAAGCGGATAGGGGACAAGAGTCCTAGAATGAAGAGGGAATTCAACTTGGATATGGACAAGAGTCCTAGATTGGGAGAAGACTTCAGTTTGGGTAAAGATAAGACTCTTAGAGAGTTTATCCTAATCCCACTGAGAGTCCCAGATTAGCAGTAATCCTGAGTCCATTAGGGCCAGGCTCCTATTGGGACTAGGATTGTATTGGCTATAAAAGAGAGGCACCCCCATGGGTCTAAGGTCAGCCAGGTGCCGTCTATTCTGCCGGTGCTCTCCAGTTGACTACTAAGCGGGCAGTGTGGTCGAAAAATCAATCACACAATTTCAGTTGTAGGGATATATTTTCTGAGTACCAACACGTGGCAGGGTGACGCCGACGTGTCAGCCGAGGTGCCACGTGTCTTCGCCGTTGTGCCGAGGTTATCTCGGATAGGCCGAGGTTACCTCCGAAGATATCGGAATCCGAGATAAGCGGATAGGGGACAAGAGTCCTAGAATGAAGAGGGAATTCAACCTGGATATGGACAAGAGTCCTAGATTGGGAGAAGACTTCAGTTTGGGTAAAGATAAGACTCTTAGAGAGTTTATCCTAATCCCACTGAGAGTCCCAGATTAGCAGTAATCCTGAGTCCATTAGGGCCAGGCTCCTATTGGGACTAGGATTGTATTGGCTATAAAAGAGAGGCACCCCCATGGGTCTAAGGTCAACCAGGTGCCGTCTATTCTGCCGGTGCTTTCCAGTTGACTACTAAGCGGGCAGTGTGGTCGGAAAATCACTCACACAAGAAATTATTATTTTAGTTTTTTGGTTATTTTAATAGGTTAAAATTTTTGTGTTTAGAAAGATAGTTAAATTTTTTTGTAATTGAATGTAATGTTTATGAGAGAAAAAATAAAATGATTATAGATTTAATTTGATATTTTATCTTATTAATTATTTTAATTTATTTTATTTTTTTTGTGTGAATTAGTAAAAAAAAAAAAAATCTTCCCAAAAAAGCTCTTTCCAGAGAGAGAGAGAGAGAGAGAGAGAGAGGAAAAAGCCAAGGTTGAAATCCTACTGGTTGTTTGTTTTGTTGTTTACCACCGATTGTCAGACAGAAATCTGTGGATGAGTTTATCCATATTTCTGTGGGTGATGTAAAATTAGGAATGGCAGCAGGCGGGGCGTCGGATCACCTCCGTCCCGATCCCCGACGGTGAAAATTCCCTATCGGCCCGATCCTCGACGAACTTATATCCACCTCGCCTGCCCCTAACGGGGATCGGCTTCACTCAAAAAAACTCCCTACCAAAAAAAATTACATCCAACCGATCTGTTTCTGTTCACCATCAACAACAACATAGTAGAGACAGAGATATGTTCATCATCAAAATCTGTTCTGATGAGCTCCAATGTCATAAAAAAAAAATAAAAAAAATATCAGATCTAATAACAAATCGAGATATATATACATAAAAAAATATCAGATCTAATAAATAACCGATCTGTTTCAGATCTAGGGTCACCGCCAGATGGTCACTGCCGGATCGGAGGTGTCACTGCCACAAACAGTGGTGATCGGAGCTTGGCCTCACTGCCGTTGGAGAAGAAAAAGAGACGGTGGAGCGGCGGTCGGAGATCGCGGTGATGGGAGGAGGGAGAGGAAGGAGATCGCGGTGATGGGAGTAGCGAGATCGCGGTGATGGGTGAGAGGAGGGAGATCGGCTGAGAGGAAGGAGATCGCGGTGATGGGTGAGAGAGGAGGGAGATCGGCTGAGATGGATGGGTGAGAGAGGAGGGAGATCGGCTGAGAGGAAGGAGATCGCGGTGATGGGTGAGAGAGGAGGGAGATCGGCTGAGATGGATGGGTGAGAGAGGAGGGAGATCGGCTGAGGGTTAGAGAGAGAAAGAGAGAGACGAGAAGTGGATGTGGATATGCGTGATGAGGGTTTTATATATATATAATATTATTATAATTTTTGTTCGGGAAAAAGCACGGGCGGTGAGAACGGGGGCGGGGCGGTCAAAAACAGATCCTCGCCCCGCCGAACATATCGGGGATCGATTTTGAAATACCGTCCCCTCCCCGTCGGGAGTATTTTTCGGGGAAAAACCGTTAAAATCGGGATCGGGGTCGGGGATTCCCGTCGGGCCGGTTTCAAATTGCCATCCCTATGTAAAATCATTACAATTCTTTTCTTAAAAGGAGGCTATGTTTAGTGGGTTGGGCACAATGGTGTTCTTCCTTTTATTTATTTGTAATTTTTTATTGTTAAAAGTTGATGTCTATGATCTAGGTAGGGGTGAGCATGGTCCGAATTGGATTGAATTGAGATAAAATGAGAATCAATCCGTTATTTACGGTTCTTAAAAAATCAGAACTAATTCAATCCGTTTAAATCATGAGATCAATCCGAACCAATCTATTTAAACACGGATTGGATCGGTTTAGGACCACGGATTCACATAATTAAATAACAAAAAAATATATATATAACACTTTAATTTTATAAAAACATAAACATAGCGCTATATTAATTCCACAATAACAACATATTTTTTTTATAATAGCAATATAATGTTCTAGAATTTAAACAATTATAGGAAAACTAGTTCCACCATAAGTATTTAGACCATTACAAATTAAAACTAAAAACTAACAAACAAAAGTAACAAAAGAAAATATTATACGGGGTTTAGGTTTGAGTTTAGGTTTTATATAGAATAAGAGAAGATACTATGGGGGAGGATGTATAATAAAAATATAGACTATTTGTATACGGTCCGGATCGGTTTTAATTCGGAACCGTGGGGTTCAATTCAGAACTAATCCGTAGACTACGGATTTTTAATTCTTTAATCCGGAACCGAACCACGGATTCAAAAAACCAATCCAAACCTATCGGATTGGACTGGACTGGATCGGATTACGGATTTTACGGATTCTTTGCTCAGCCCTAATCCTAGGGCTATTTTATTTTATTTTAACGTTAATTATGGAGTGTTTTAAGAAAATTGTTAAAAGTTAAATTTTTAATTTTTTTTTAAAAAAAAATGTGTAAAAAATGTGAGAAATGATGTGATCTAAAAGAATAATGCTATATATATTAATTAATGTACAAACTAATATACTAACAAATAATGTGACATAATTTTAGAAATTTTGAATATTTATAATTTATATAATAGGTGGAGTCAGTAATAATGACATAATACTAATTGATATACTAGTGTATATATTAATTGGTTCATGTAACACCACTAAATTTAAAATAAATTAAAAACTAAAAAATAATTTTAAACCCATTTTTCAAAAGAAATTTATGATTTGACAGATTAATGGCTAAGAATATATAAAATGTGGTTGTATTTTAATTCATTTCACATTATTTATAATTGAACAAACATCCATTGAATAATGGTTAATAAAGACATTTTCCCCCTCTTTAATTTTTTTTCCCTCTTTAAATTCTTGCCAATAGGCATATATATATATATATATATATATATTAATGTGTACTTTAAATATATGTTAAGAAATTTTTTCAAAAATTGTATATACTTTATTAAATTTTATTTTTCACAAAATATATCATTTATAGGCACCTGACAATAAAATTATCGACTTTGCTACGGACCTCCACTGGGGTCAACCCCTAGTGAGGTGGCAGCGTGCAATTCGTCCAAATCACAAAAAAAATAAAAAAAATAAAAAAATTTGACCAATGAAAAGCCTCCGTACATGACCCTCAGTGACCCCCATTGGGGGTCTTAGGCATTTTTCTAAAAGAATAATGCCTCGTAGCTCGACTTTTAGAGGCTTGAAACAGCTCGAAATGGAGAAAGAGGGAGAGAAGAGAGGAAACAGAGGATAAAGAGGGAGAGAAGAGAGGAGGAAGGGAAAAAGCAGAGCCTCGCCACCGCCACCACCGCCGCCGCCGCCGATCAAGGTAAGAGATCGCCGTCGCCCCATTGTCTGCCAAATCGCTGACGTCAAGAAGACCACCGCTGTCATTGCCCTCACACACTGCTCGCCATCGTCACAAATCCTGGCCGTCGTCTGCCGTCAGCCTCCTCCTCCTCCAACCGATTTTATGGTCCCTCCTCCTCCTCCTCCTCCTTCTCTTCTCCTTCTTCTTCTTCGCTCGCAACAAAACCAGGAAAACTCGACACCAAAACGACGCTGCTTGGTGTCGAAATGATTTCTGTTATTCGAGCTACGAGAAATCGCTGCTTCTAAAATTATATCACAACACAAGATTTGGGAAGGTATGTTCGAATAGGCACAGAAAAGTGCAAAATCATGCAAGACATGTTAGTGGGCCACCAGCTGGATTTAATTTTAAAAAAAAATCATACAGTTAGTGTTAGGATTAAACACGACTATAAAATGATCTATAAAAAATTACAAATATAATGAGACACAAATATTTACGTGATTAAATTTTATGCCTATTCACAAATATAATGAGACACAAATATCTACGTGATTAAATTTAATGCCTATGTTCACATAAGGAGAAAAATGATAATGCAAACTATAAACAGAGAAAACATACAAAACAGAGGTACTCAACTCATAACTCTCTCTTTTCTTCACACTATGATAATCAACTCAACTCACAGTTCTTCTTATTTATATACAAACAGGAGAGCCAAAAAAAAAAAAAAAAATTCAACATCTTCTTGCCAACAACCAATTACCAAAATATATGTCAAGCCATTAACACAGCCACCTTAACTTAGAAAAAACTTTAGAAAATCTGTAACCCAAAATTTGTAACAGCTACATTTGACTTTCATGACCAACTTCACATAATATGGGTAATCATTAATAAAAAAATGCATATATATATTGATGATACTGTTTGTCCCTGAGGAACGGGTCGGACTGATCCATGCCTCTCATACCGTTGTCCGATCGCTAGGCCCACTAAGAAAGCTGCACAAGAGTCCAACGGGGAACGAGAGTCCCCCAGCGAATAGAGATGGCAAATTAAACCCGGCTCGACAGGGACCCAATCCCTCGACCCTGATTTGAGTAGTTTTTTCTCGAAAAATACCCCCGACGAGACGGGGATGCTATTAAAAAATCAATCCCCAATTAGTTTCGGGCCGGGGACAGGGATGGGGATAAGTGTCTCAGCCCCGTCCTTGGCCCCGCTCCGATTTGTCCCCGAAATAAAATTACCATTTTACCCCTCTATATATATACAAAAGTAAATCATAAAACATTACACATTCACACTCACATACACAGAGACAGAGACGACGCTTCTCTCCATCTCTCCTCTCTCTCTCTCTCTTTCTCTCTCTCTCTCTCTCAGTTTCTCTCTTCCCTCTCTCTCTCTCTTTCAGTAGATCGAGTAGCAACGGTAACGAGGGGGTTCTATCTAGGGTTTCAGGCGCTGTGTCGCAGTCTTTGATCGGCAGAACCTTGTGAATTGCCGGAACCACCTTCATCATCCTCGCCGTCCCCTCACCTTCATCTTCCTCAACGATCTAGAGTTATTGCAATCCAGCCTCTTCGGCATCGGCACCACTCCTCTCGACATCGCCGCAGCTGCCACCCCTCAAAAGTGAGGTTAAATTTTTCTTGATGATGAAAACAGATTAAATCCTTAACGATCTAGAGTTTTTCTTGATTTCTATGAGTGATTCTGTTTTATTTTATTTTTATTTTTTTTGTAGATTTCAGATTGTTGATGATGATGATGATGATGAAAATAGATTATTATTTATTTATTTATTTTTTTCGGATTTTAGATTTTAGATTTTTTGTTGATGATGATGATGAAAACAAATGAAGTGATTCTCTTCAATTTCAGTTATTTATTTATTATTTTAAGTTGATGATTGTTGTTGATTCAGATTGTCGATAATGATGATGAAAACAGATTAATTCTTTTCTTTTTTGGTTCTTGTCTTGTGTTGTGTTGAACAAAATTCCAAAAAAAAAAAAAAAAAAAAAGATCGGGGATATTTTGGGTTCGAGGAAACTTGATCCCCAATCGGGGGCGAGGGTGAGGAGGGGGGCGATGGGCTTTCTGCCAGGGATCGGGGACGAGGAACTTATCACTTTCGGGGATCGGGAACGGGGAGTGTAGTCCTTGGCCCCGCCCCGCCCTGTCCGCCCCCGTTGCCATTCCTACCAGCGAACCCTCCGACGAGCAAGTTAGAGAAGAGAAACTAATGGAATATAGAGATAGGACGGTGATAAAGAACTTAACCTTATTTTTGTGTTAGAAACTTGCTTATATCCTTTGTTCATCATTTCCTTGTCCACCCCGACCTGTTATGTTGACCGAAAGTCTATGTTCTAGCTTGCCTTGTTCATGGTGAGGCTATTCCGTTCCGACGTGAAGGGATTATCGTATTAAATACTACAGGGAACCTCATTAATGGCTGATGTGTGGTGCAATAACTTTGCAGGATCTTTATCTGCTTATGTGGCTGGTTCTTCTCTTAACAAGTATTTAGATGCCATTGATTCTTTGTGCAACATTGGGTTTCAATGATGTTGGGCGTTAGTGTTTGAATCATGCATTGGGCTTTAAGTGATAAGCCAAAAGCCCCTATGGGCCCACCTATGTTAGTAGTTCCCCATTCCCAAGTGCAACTTCAATCCAACGAAGGGAATAAGGAATAAGGAATAAGACAGGGGTTCTGGGTAGTCGAGTGAGAGAAGACCGACCGTGAGGTGGGCCGACTGCGAAGGGTGACCGAGTGAGGAGGCCGACGAGGAGGAGGGCCGACCTTGAAGGATGACCGAGTAAAGAGGCCGACTGGAAGGAGGGCCGACCGCGGAAGGTGACTGAGTGAGGAGACCGACTAGGAGGAGGGCCAATCACGAAGGGTGACCAAGTGAAGAGGCCGTCTGAGAGGAGGGCTGACCGCAAAGGGTGACCGAGTGAGAAGGCCGACTAGGAAGAGGGCCGACTATGGAGGGTGACAGAGTGAGGAGGCCACTTGAGAGAAGGGCCGACCGCGAAGGGTGACGGAGTGAGGAGGCCAACTAGGAAGAGAGCCAACCGCGAAGGGTGACCGAGTGAAGAGGCCGCCTGAGAGGATGGTCAACTGCGAAGGGTGACCGAGTGAGGAGGCCGATTGGGAGGAAGGCCGACCGTGGAGGGTGACTAAGTGAGAAAGAAATGGCGGCATACGGGGCTCGAGGAGTGACGGGCATGTGGTGATGTGAAGTGGAATAGACAGGGTAAGGGAAGAGGGTAGTGGATCATGGTTGTACACGTGGCGTAATCCCGCAATAGTAAAGGTGATGCGTTAGCAAAAAGCGAAGGGATAGAGTAATATAGGGCGTTAAAAGGGCGGGAGCAGAAGTTTTCGAAAATTTTCAAACTAGCAAAATTCAATCTCGACCCTTGGAATATAGGCAAACCATGGGCATTTGGAGTTATTCGCTTTACTTACCTTATCGCGAAAAACCAACGCATCCCAGAAGTGAACTCATTTGTTTCGTGTTACACGCCTCTGCAACACTTTGCGAACTTCCTTGTGCCAACGTCCGAAGCGATACGCAGACACGTAGGAGGAATGGCTCGAGATAAAGTGCCAACCATGAGGCTAGACTCATTGGGAGAAGACGATGCAGTGGAGTTGGTGGAACAGTACCGAGCAGAGCGGAGGGAGGAGAGGGGAGCGAGGTAAGCGGTGCTGGCTCGCCAGGCGACGATGATCGTAGCTGCTAGGCTAATTAGCCAAGTAGAGGCGGACCACTGACACATCAAGGCTGACAAGTCCACGTTTACGGAGGAGGAGTTGGAGGAGGTACGAAGAAAGTACCAAATCCCAGCAAAGGTAGAGCTGGACCTGCCCACATCTAAGGAGAGGGCGTCGGACGTACGGCCAACAGAATTCACGTTGTATAAGGAGGCACTGTCCTGGGGGGGGCTGAGGTTACCACTCCCCCAAATAGTGGTAGACGTACTTAACAAGCTGGAAGTGGCGCCAGGGCAACTGATGCCCAATGCATGGAAGATACTGATAGCTTGCACGGTTTCATAGCCACGAGCGACCGAGGGGGCGGCTATGACGATGAAGGAATTCTTCTCCTGCTACAAAGCCTCCGGTCAACAAGAAACGTGGGTGACTTTGCAAGCGGTGACGGGCCGGGCTCTAGTGGTAGGCTTGTCATCTTCGATGAAGGGGTGGAGGCCGAGATGGTTTTATGTATCAGTGAACGGTGGGAGAGGAGTTCATACAACGTGGATAGTCCCCACAAAATTGGTGGAGCCAAGGCTGGATGCGGAGGCTGAAAACAGGGTGAAGAGGGTGAATGAGAGAAGGGAGAAGGAGGGGGTGAGGTGGGATGACCTGATCCTACCTTCAACCCTATTTGCTTTGAGACTAGGGCCGCAGCCGACGGAAGAGGATCCGACGAGGGAGGAGTTGGAAGCACAGAGGAAGTAGAAGAGTGGAGGGTGTTCGCCAAGGCGGACAAGTATAAGGAGGCACAGTTGGGGCCTGCACCGAAACTGGTGATGAGAGAGCGGGTCCAACAATGTCCCAAACCGTTGGGAGACAAAGACCTAACGAACTTTGCCCCACTGCCGCCCCTAGTGGACCCACTGAAGGAGAGGGGCAAACAGGAGGTGAAGGCAGTGTTGAAGAAAATGAAGAAGAAGAGGGTGCGGCAGAGGGGAGTAAGCACGCCCTTATTGCGAAGAAGATGAAGGGTGGGAGGGTAGAGAAGGCTCCAGAAAGGGAGACTGCCCAAGTGGGAAAAGAACATATGGGCGCGAGTATCCAGATGCTGAAAGAAGACATAGGCGCGAGCGCCCAAACGGTGGCAACAGTGGGGCCTGTGGTAGAAGTATCGCCCAGTCCTGGTGAAAGGAAGTCTGGGGTTAGCAAACTGGAGACGAGCGTCGCATTAAAGACCGCCATGTACCATGCGAGCACTTTGGCAGGCCCGTCAGAAGAAGAAGGGAGGGAAGCCAGGGTCGCAGCCGACCGTCTCGTTGGAGTGGTGGAGGACGCGGTTGTGCGGTCGATGGTGTAGTTGATGGAGGTCGATCTCCTAAGAGGGTTTTGCTTAGCCTAGATGGAGGCAGCGACCTTGGCGACTACATTAATGAATAAAGCAGTGCGCGCAAAGGTGGAGGTAGAGCCGCTGAAGACCCAGTTGGAAAAGGCGAAGATGCAGCTGCAAAACCTAAGGGTTGAGACAGCGGGCTGGAGGAGGGCTGCTCGGAGTGCATGCGCAAAGGAGCTGGAGTGTCACGACCCAAACCCGCCCCTAAAAGTTTGGCATCGTAACCGGCCAGTAATCCTAGATTACCACAAGCCCTCCTGTACATAACATAAATAAACGGGGCTCGCGGAAGCGAAAGCAGAATACTAATAGTCCAAAGAGCTGTGTATTTATATGAACAAGTATTTACATGCCAAAATGTTAATTTACCCACTATCTCTACACATCATGTAACAAAATCCATATACAATAACATATAGGCATACGCCACAAATACATAACAAAACAAGCTCACTATACCTTTTCCGTGCCTAGCCCAACTCGGGCAAACAAAACTCGTAGGTTCTCAAACGCGGCTCGGTGCAAGACTACCTAGGCTTGACTCCTACGCTCACCTATAAATACATATATACAGGGGTGAGCTAAAGCCCAGCAAGTAACATTAACGTAAAGGGTTAGTGAACGAATTCCGCATATCATATATCCGTAAAACAAATCATCATAGACATAATCAATTCGTATCAGAACATAATAATGGCATACTCCACAGAACATAAACATAACAGAACGTCTTCCGACTAGAGTAATCAGTTCCGGATACTGATTAAACACACACCACAATGAAGTGGCTAACGAGATCTCGTAAACTGGTCATGGACCCGCATTTTCATGCCGTCCCCCATGACTTGGGACTCTCTATGGATGCCATACTAGATTCGCAAATAGGCTATTCGTTCACAGAAAACATTAACGTTTCAGAAATCATAACATAATATAGCATTTTCAGAACATACTTATAAGAACATAACTTTACAGAAATGTTACTTACAGTGGTTTTCCAGAACCGGTTGTACGGTCTTCGTGTTTTGACCTGCAAATGTCAACATGATAACACAAATCCTTAACACATATCATCATCAATCATCATCAAATCAAGTTCACATATGCTCTTAATGACGTTTCAATCTTATAACTTTATTATCATGACTTAGTTAAGCCTCAAGAATGCTAAAAATGCAATGAGGATGCCAAAATCATGCATTAATACACTTTTGAAAATCTTCGAACAGTCCTCGCCGGCTAAAACCCGCCGAGCGATCAAATCGTAAGACAATACTGGATGTGCGAAATCTCCGCTCGAGCGGACTGGGAAAATCTGGGTAGAAAAACAAGTCCATTTTCTGTCAAAACCGTGGTCTCCATTTGCCAAGAATCAACTTCAAAAATCAGAAATTCAAGGCCCAAAATTACTTGAAAACAACTTGTTTTAAGATTAAACTCACATGAATCTACTAAAAGATTAAACCATAAATCAAGTTAGAAAATCATATTATGCATATAAAAACTTCATTCCTTAAAACCATGGAGTTTATCCTTCCAATTGAAGATCATGCAAGAAAACTATGATTTAAAGCATAAATTCATGATGTAATGCCATATATATGCTCATAGATGTTCCATAGATCAAAGTACTACATAATACCATCAATCAAACATAATTTCCCCTCATTCATCCCATTTACTTACCATAAATCATGAGGAAATCTACCTTACTCAAGAAATTGGAGAAGATCCTTACCTTAAATTCTTGTTTGAAGAGAATTAGCTTCAATCCCCTTTCCTTTCTCTTCTTTCCCTTGTTTCCCCCCTTCTCCCGAATGCTCTCCCTCTCTCTCTCCAAGATATTTCCTTTTCTTTATTCTTGAGTCAAAACATGGTCAATAGTCCTTATCTAAACTCATATATATCATATAAACCCAATTAAGCCAAACGGGACTTAACGATTCAGACAAAATTCAGTCCTCAATTTATTTTCTCAACTGGTTCTAAAAATTCCCGGTACCACGTAGGCGTGTTCAATTTCATTTTCTGACTCCATTACGGTCATCAATTTCAGTCCCGAAATTATAATTCCAACAGATATGTTTCCAATTCCAACAGATAATTCCCAATTAATTCATTTAAATACATGAGTAATTACCGATAATTATGACGTACATTTCGGGGTCATTACATGGAGTATGCGCAAAGGGCGAAGAACATGGAAGTATTGGCGTTGGTGCAGAGCTACTCAACAGAGTAAGCTGGTGTCGTGCTCCTCATAACTAAATCAGAGCTGGAAATGGAGCGCCATAAGGCAGTATCACTAGAGTTCGAGTTGGCGGGCGAGAAGAGGAAGCTAGAGCAGGTCCAACAAGCTTGCACCACCGCCAATGAGAGGTAAGAGGAGGCCATGACCAACAACGAAAAACTGCCTGACTAGGCGATCAAAGACAAAGAAGAGGCAGATGATCAGATCGCGGAGTTGGAGAAGGCCCCGGCAGAGGAGAGGGCCAAATTGGCATCTGAGAGGGCGGCGTATCCCGACTTGTGTATGGCGGCCGTAAAGCAATTCAAGGGGTTTGCCAATTTCCAGATGGCCATTGATGCCGCTGTCGCTAGCAGCTTGGCAAAGGAGGAGGATAGTGGGGTTGGGCCGTCAGGAGCGGCCACTAGAGGTAAGAGTGAAGAGGAAGTGATCCAAAGCTTCCAATGGTCTAACTTCTACAGGCACAAGATGAGCCAGTTCTGGGACAGCGGCTGGATGACTTTTAAGTATAAAGCGCAAGAGCTGTTCCCAAACGTGGACTTCAGCCTCGTGAAAGTAGAAGAAGACGACGTCGCCCAGACCCCTTTGGACGGGGGGATTGAAGAGGAAGATCTTGCCTCCAGTGAGGAAGAGTGATCTTTGTAACTAAGTGTAAAAATTTTATTTTTGTTTATTTTGTTTATTTTTTTTTTACATATATGTAATTTCTGCAACGAATTGTATGAAAGCGTAAGTTTGTGAATAAAACAATGAGTTTTCTTTTGTATTATTGTTGTCGTTATGATTCTGAGTTGTAAATTTGGAATAATGAAAATGGCTAAGCAGAATTCAATAAAAAATGGGTGTAAAAATGAAACTTATGTGTGAATTGTGAAACTTGTAAGTAAATTGTGATGTAAAAATGGTAAAAATGGGTAATCAGGCTGATGTGTTGTAATAACCCTCACAACTGATTACTGTTAAACTGAGACTGATTATGATTAATAACTGAAGTAATCGAAATACCGAACTGACTGACTGAAATCTGAAACTGATTGACTGAGTATATGTTAGTTAAATTGTATTCTATCTGTTTGCTTGCCAAATTATCTGTTCATGTCTTTGTGTTTAAACTGCTAATTGAAGGCCTTATCGGCGATCGAACCGGAAATCGATTAGTGTTTTATGATCGTCATAATTTATATGATTTTATGGTGTATTTAATTAAAAATTGATAGGGTATGATTAAATTGGATTAAAATAAGTTGAATTGTATTGTTGGCTTAATTTACCAAATTGTCATGTTAGTGGGCCCTTCATTATAACATATTTGAGCCTCCTTGTTGCACTAGAGAAAACATTTCCTCAGCCTATTTTGTTGAGCTTCACCGAAATTAGAGAGAGAGAGAGAGAGAGAGAGGGAGTTAGGAGAGATTTTGGCCTCATTTTGTGAATTGTTTGGGAATCTTGAAGAAATTGAAGAGTAATTTGCATAATTGAGCTCCTACACTTGAACTACAAGGCTTGAGATATAAATTCATCTTCTCATTCTTGTATTTAAGTTAGTTCTTGCATGGTTCATGCTAGATTGAAGAATTGAGTTAAGTTTTGGTCCTAAAATGTTGAATTAGAGCTCATTCCATGCATGCATGTACATGTCTCTCATTTTTGAAGTTGTTCTTCATGAATTCCCTCATGCATGTTCATGTTAATGTTAAGGACCATGTTTTCATCTTGTCTTTGGAAGAATTGGCTTATTAGAGCATGTTTTGAAGCTTTGAAATGATTTGAGTTCATGCATGTTCCATGTTCTTCATGTTCATGAAAATTGGTTTGAAATTGAGTTTGAATTAAACACTCTTGGGCTTTGATTTCTCAAATTGAGCTTTGAATCATATTGTTCTATGTGTTTACAAGTGTTTTCCAGAAAATTAGCCCAAGAATATTGAATTTAGTGCATTTAAACTTGATTTGAGTTTGGAAGTTCAAATCTGGAAATTCCAGATTTTGGACTCCCGCTCGAGCGAGGAAAGTGGCGTTCGAGCGGGAAATTCGTGCTCTTAGTACTTTGCACTGTGTTGAAGTCCGCTCGAGCGGAAGGATTGACGCTCGAGCGGGACCTTGTGTCTTACGCTTGAGCGGCTATTGAGCATCCGATCGAGCGTGAATTTCACCTATCCAAGATTTTTGGTCCGCCGAAGCGTAAGTTGACGCTTCGGCGTGGACCTTTGTTTACTGTCGCCGGCGGAGTAACCTACGCTCGAGCGGGACCCTGTTTCACTGAAAATTTTGAAAATATTTTCTGAGTGCATCTTTACATCCTATTTCCATCCTGGGCATTCCTAGGGCATATTTAAGGCATCTTATTGAGGATATAGATGTAGAACACGCTGCGGCAATTAGGGACCAAGTTGTTGTCTTTCCTAACTGTGTAGCTTAGTGTGTGTTCAATCAGAATCGTAGGGTTAGCTCGAGGGACGCTCTAGCTATCAGAGCCCAAAACTCTGTGAGTAACAATTGTGTAAAGATATGTTCGAAATGATTATCCTGAATCTTTGAATCGCATTGTTTTCTAAACTATTCTTAATCGAATGAATGTATGTCCTATGTTAATCAGACATTGTGGCATCCTTAGCAACTCATTATTCTTGTTATTCTTACAGAGATCTCTGTCGGTTCCGTCATTAGAACCACTCATTTCTTGATTGATGGCCATCATTTTTGTTAGGTCTTTTAAGACCCTCACATCTTGTTATGCTAATGGATGTACCACATATGACTGTTTACTGTACTAAATAACTGATATACTGATTTAATGAACTGTTTTCATTACTGTAAGGACATTCATTCTAAACCTCTTTACGCATTATGTTATTCACTGGGCTTTAGCTCACTGCTCATATATATATGTAGGTGTACAGGCACTGGACCAATGCTAGATGCGTCGGGGTAAACTCCAGTTTTGTCAAGCCAACCACAGTGCCTCACTGCGAGGTTCCAAGCCTGTTCAAGCTATGGCTTAGGGGTGTTTTTATCTCCCCCGTCTGTCTCTGTGTATGTTATGTAATAATTGTATAGACTGTTGTACTGTACTGTTTAATAGGGATTAAGTCCCTGTCTTGAATGATTGTATATATGTACATACTGTTTTGTCACCGACTGCATATATGAATGAAAAGTCCTTTTGCATTCAGACCGTCACAGCTCATTGGACATTGTTTATTTACTGTATTGGCTTCCGCCATGCCCTCAGACTGCTTTTTCGTTTCATCGCAAGCGGGCCTTGATAATCTCGGATTACTGGTGCTAAACCCATAGAGGCGGGTTTGGGTCGTGACAGAGTGGTATCAGAGCGATACTTACCATGAGTTATACCGCACACACGTGTTCAAATGAGCTATAGGGTGTCCTAGAAAAGTGGTTAGGGCATTACATGAGCATGATAAGTGTGTGGTTATGACATGACTAAAGATATGCTAATGTGCTAATCTATTTAAACAAATGACTGCTTATGTTGATAACTGTTATAACTGCTTATAGTGAAATGGATAATGCAAGAACTGCAAATGAATCTGAATCCTCATCCACTGAGGCAAGAATGGCAAGAATGGAAATAATGATGGAACTGATAACTAAAAGACTGGATCAACAACAGAATCAACGGCCCCCACCTCCTCCTTCGGTACAGCCGGAACAGAATGTGAATATATAGAATGTGAATGTTAATGATGGGGACATAATTGCTCTCACCCATAAGTTTAGCAAGATGAAACCACCATCCTTTCAGGGGGTCTCGAACCACTAAAGGCTGAAGCATGGGTTTTGGAAACAGAAAAATTATTCGAAGTGTTTCCGTGCTCGGAAGCAAATAAAGTACTGTTAGCTACCTTCACCTTGCAAGAAGAGGCCAGAAGGTGGTGGATGCTGGTCCATGACACCAACACTATAGTGACTTGGGCTCAGTTTAAGGAGTCCTTTTTTGAAAAGTATTTCCCCTAGTGTGTCAGGGACAGGAAAGTGACTGAATTTGAACAACTGAGACAGGGCACAATTTCTGTTGCTGAATATGAAATGAAGTTCATTGAGCTTGCTAGATATGCACTGCATATGGTGGACACTGATTATAAGAAGGCCAGAAAATTTGAAGGCGGCCTTAATATTGCAATACTCGACAGAATAAGTGTTTTAAAGCTACCAAACTATGTAGGTGTTCTTGACCGAGCATTGATGGCTGAGTCGAACATCGAAGCAGTGAAACAATCTGAAATACCAGCGTCGGAATGGCGTGGTAAGAGGCAGGGTTTTAAGTTCAAGAAAGGCAAGAATAACCCGCTGAACAAAAAGCAAAATACAGGGTCAACGACTACTTCTAGTCAAGGGAACCGTTCCTTTCCGTCCTGTTCCGAATGTGGTAAGAACCATAAAGGAGTTTATTATAAAATCTCTGGTGCTTGTTATAAGTGTGGCCAGGTGGGCCACATGGTGAAAGATTGCCCTTCCACTGTTCAGGGCAATAGTAAAGCTGCAGGCAACACCGTAGCATCAACTGTTGCACCAAAACCGAACCCCAAAGCTACCGGGAAAGAGCCTATGAGGTAGGGCCGAGTGTTCGCCCTAGTACCCGGAGACGTACAAAATACTGAGACCGTTGTGTCAGGTATCCTCTCTATTTGTACTCAAAATGCATATGTACTGATTGATTCGGGGTCTACACACTCATATGTATCGCATGCTTTTTCACGGAAATTGAATAGACCCTTAGAACTCATAAACTATCTGTTGCTGTATCATCACCTGTTGGGGTATCCATGACATGTGCTTATATGTACCCTGCATGTGAAATCATTGTTGGGGATATGCATCTGTTTATTGACTTACTGCCATTGAACATTGATCATTTTGATGTAATATTGGGGATGGACTGGTTACAAAAATATCATGCTACCATTGACTGTGTGACAAAGCAGGTTGTTTTCTATCCACCTGGTTTACCCGAATTTATGTTTAATGGGGTTGGAGTAGTACCTCCTCCGTATTTGATTGCATCTGTGAAAGCCGTTAAATTGATTAGAAAGGGGTGTAAAGGATATTTGTGTTCTGTATTGACTGTATCTACTGGTGATAATATTAAAACTGATGTGAACTGTATTCCTATAGTCAGAGAATTTCCAGATGTATTTCCAGATGATCTGCCAGGGGATTTGATTGACAGGGAGATTGAGTTCACCGTTGATGTGATTCCGGGTACACAGCCTGTATCGAAAGCTCCTTACCGAATGGCTCCAACTGAACTAAAAGAATTGAAAGTGCAACTGCAAGAACTATTAGACAAGAAGTTTATCAGGCCGAGTACTTCACCGTGGGGCGCACCCGTCTTGTTTGTGAAAAAGAAAGACGGCTCACTGAGACTGTGTATCGATTACCATGAATTGAACAAGGTAACTGTGAAAAATAAATACCCATTGCCTCGTATTGATGACTTATTTGATCAGTTACAGGGTGCTCAAGTATTTTCTAAGATCGATCTCAGATCTGGATATCACCAACTAAAAGTTAAACCAGAAGACATTGATAAAACTGCTTTTCGAACGAGGTATGGACATTATGAATTTTTAGTTATGCCTTTCGAAGTTATCCATGCACCTGCTGCATTTATAGACCTCATGAACAGAATCTTTAAACCATACCTTGATGACTTTATTGTTGTATTCATTGATGGCATTCTGATTTATTCTAAGACTAGAGAAGAACATGAACATCATCTGAGATTTGCTCTACAGACCCTAAGAGAACAGAAACTTTATGGTAAACTGTCTAAATGTGAATTTTGGGTTGACCATGTTATGTTTTTGGGACATGTTATTAGCAAAGATGGGATTTCAGTTGATCCACAGAAAATTGAAGCTGTAGTGAACTGGCCTAGACCAACAAATGTGACAGAAGTCCGAAGCTTTTTGGGTTTGTCTGGCTATTACAAAAGATTTGTCAAAGATTTCTCCAAAATTACCTTACCGTTGACTCAGTTAACTCACAAGGGGACATCATTTGATTGGACTGACCAAAGGGAATCAGCATTTCAAGAGTTGAAAACTCGACTTGTGACTGCACCTGTTTTTACCTTACCTTCAGGTACGGATGGTTATACTGTATTTGGTGATGCTTCTTATAAGGGTTTGGGATGTGTTTTAATGCAGAATGGGAGAGTAATTGCTTATACTTCCCGACAACTGAGACCGCATGAAAAGAACTATCCGACCCATGATCTGGAACTTGCTGCAGTAGTATTTGCACTGAAAATCTGGCGTTACTATTTGTATGGGGCGACATGTGAAGTTTATATCGACCACAAAAGTCTAAAATATTTCTTCACACAGAAAGAACTGAACATGAGACAGCGAAGATGGCTAGAACTGATTAAAGATTATGACCTACAGATTTTGTACTGAATTCCAAGATAAAATCGGCGACAACCTTTTTTTTTATCATTGTTTGAGGTCGGTAAGAGATTTCAAATTGGCTGAGCTCGACAGACCATTGCATAAGCCTGCCGGATAGCTCTGGTTGTTGCATTACCTTTTTCAAAGGTTGATCAGTACCACTATGGAGTGAGCTTGGAAATAAGGCCAGAGTCGTCTTGAGGCTATGACCAAGGCAAGGGCCATTTTTTCTAGCAGAGGGTAGTTCTGTTCTACCCCCCTAAGAGCTTGGCTAATGTAATAAACCAGATGTTGTACAGAGCTGTCATCTCTAATGAGGTCCGTACTGACTGCGGTGTTTGATATGGCCAAGTAGAGAAAGAGGGTCTTGCTTGAGAGCGCCTGGGAGAGTAAGGAGGGTTGGCCATGCACTGCTTCAATTGTTGACAGGCCTCTTCGGATTCGGTGGTCCACTCAAAGGCTCGCCAAAGGACTTTAAAAAAGGGAAGGCACTTGTCTGTTGCACGGGAAATAAAACGGTTGAGGGCGGCGACTCTGCCGGTCAGCCGTTGAACCTCTTTGACCGTCTTGGGAGACTGCATTTCTATCAGGGCCTTGATCTTTTCAGGATTGGCCTCGATACCCGGTTGACTGACCATAAAACCCAAGAATTTCCCAGATCCTATGCCAAAAGCGCACTTCTCCGGATTCAGCTTCATTTGATACTTGCGTAGGGTTTCGAAGGTCCCTCGCAGGTCTGTTAGATGATCGGAGGAGAGTTTTCTCTTGACAACATGTCATCGACGTAGACTTCCATATTCCGACCTATCTAATGGTGAAAGATAGCATTGACCAACCGTTGGTAAGTTGCTCCGGTATTTTTCAATCCGAATGGCATAACACGATAGTGGTGAGTTCCTCTATTTGTGATGAAGGAGGTGTGTTCCTAGTCAGCTGGGTGCATGTAGACACCCCATTTTTGACCGTCCTCAAGACTTGGACGTCACCGCTTGGACACTCGGTGATCATCCATGTGTGTGTTCGTTTGGAGTTCCCGGAGTTCTCGGCTCGCGTGCCGTGCCTCAGGACCTCCGAACTCGACCGTTTGTGTTTGGTTTTGCACCAAACACCTGTGATTTGCCTTTGAGGGGTAGGGAATGCCTTCTGAGGCATCCCCACACACCACCACCGAAATTTGAGGCTACTTACTGGTTGTAGTTGTCACTGCACTATATTGTGCCGGTCGACTATTTTGGGCGAAATGACCATTTTGCCACTGCCGACCTTGTGCACTTGCTTGGTGAGATATTTTCTCACTGTTGTGCAACTTGTTTCCTCCATACACGCGTGTATGGAGGGATGGGTTGCTTAGTGGCCAAGCTTGTAAGCTTTTGGCCTATAAGAGAAGCTCTCCTCTTGGCTTGAGGGTTAGCAATTTTCGAAGGTGAGCCATTGTTAGAGAGTTGAAAGCTCGTTTTTAGGGTTAAGTTAGATATACACTTTGTATCTCTCTTTTTCTCTTTGAACTCTAGGTGTTTAGTCCATACTATTGCACTAAAGCACCTAGTGTTCCACCTTTCTTGGAACCTAAGCTCCAAAGAGTTGTTCTTGGAGTTTTTGGTGGTTTTTGAGCTCAAGGAGGCAACAACATCAACCTTTGTGAAGGTAGTCAACAAGGGTAAGAAACTTACACTTTATTCCCCATTTTGCAACTTGTTTTTACTTAGTTTAAAACAGTTTTTGAGCTTAGTGTTTGGCACATAAAAGTTCTGATTTTTGACCCTCTTTATTGTATATTAAGAGTGCTTGGTGGTTTGAGGAACTTTGACCACCTTTAGGCCTTGAAAAGGCCACTTTTGTGCCATTTTGTGGGAGATCCGAGACTTTGGTATTGGGATCTCTTCACCATTGAAATCTTGAGGATTTGAAGTGAAGAGCATGCCTTGAAGTCTCAAGAAGGAGAGGGCACCCCTCTCCTTGATGTCCTTGAAAAGGACAAATTTTGCTTCCTTAAGGGCTCTATGCTTGAGTGTGTATTGAGCTTGTTTGGCTTGTTTTCCATGCTCATATTGCCATGATATAACTTGGTTTTAAGTGGGTTTTAGTACTCTTTGCATGATTTGCATAGTTACTTTGTAATGCCTTAATATTGCCTTAACATGTCTAGCTTGTTAGCCCTAGTTTTTAGCATGTTTTAGGCTTAGACTTGTGAAGTTTATAAGCTTATTTTGTCATGCTTTAGCTCTGTCCATGATCATTTTGGTCATTCTTAGCATGCATTTTGTAGCTCCTTTGTATTTGGCTTGTTGGCCTTAAAAGCATGAATGTGTGGTATGCTATTCTAGCTTTGTATTTGATGGTTGGGACCATCTTCCATGCTATTTCAGTCCCCCATACATGCTTATTTGATTGCCTAGCATGCATCTTTAATGCTTTGGTTACATGTGTTGTACATCCCTTTGAAAGTGCATGTGTGCATGCCCTTGATTTTGAGCCTTCTAGATGCTATCTAGGTGTGCCCCTAGCCTTGTTTAGGTCTGCATGTGACTGTTTTGAGCCCCCTTGGCCTTGTGAGGCTTGGTGGGTTTGGCCTTGGTTTAAGCCTTCATGGCTTGTTTCAAATACTTGGGCCATTTATTGTGTATTTGGCTTGCTTTGTTGCATGTTTTGGCAACATGTTTTGCTTGATTTTCAGAGCTTACAATGCATGCTATTAGTCCATGTTTGGCCTCTTTAAGAATGCATGAGAGTTGCTTATGAATGCCTAAGTGTTGGACCATAATTGTATGCATGTGTGTGTGCATTCTAGCCTTCATTTTCGAGCATGTTGGCCACTGTTCTTGGGCCTTTTAGAGCTGTCCAATTCATGTGTAAGTCCATTCCTACTTTGCTTGGCATGCTTGTATGTTTACACAACAATATTCTTGCATTGCATTGCCATATTGCACGCTAGATGACATGCTTAGGGTTGCATTGACATTGTGCATGTTGGACCTCTTGAAGTGAGTTTGATAGAGGTTTGGCACCTTTGTTTGCATTGCATGCATTTGAAATCAAAGTTGTACTCTTGGTTCTTAGGGCCATCACGCATGGAATCTTGCGATTGGTGGCAGGAATCGAGGCACATGCCCTCTTAAGTTCATAGCATGATTTGGGATGTGCTTGGTGCATATATACCTTGAATTGCATTGCCTTGCCTTTTGTTCCCTCTCTTTGTCGATTCTGGTTTTCTTGACAATTTGTGCCGACCAAGCACCTTTTAGTGCCGACCATTGCCGCCTTTGGCACCGATAAGAGAATTCGGCCGATGGAAATTCTCCTCACCGGGCCCTCTGTCATGCGAGCCGATGATGCTTCTCGTTGTGGGAGGCACTCTGAAGTTTTGGGAATTTTAAATTTGAAGAGCGAGAGAACAGAGGCAACCTGCAGCGATGCAATTCGAAGCGAGTCCGGGACGCGGCAGTCTCCTTCTGAGGCATTTATCGCTTAAATAGATTAATTAGTTTAGTTATTTAATTTAATTAATTTGTAATATTTAATTAGCTAGAATAGTTAATTATTTACTTGGTTATGTATATTATTTTGGTCCCTCCGAGCGAGGGCGCAATTGTAATAAGTGTGTGTGAGTGGGTGTATGTCTTCCAACCCCATTTCTTTCTAACCCTTTTATTTACCTGCTTATGGTAGATTAGGGCATACTTATTTTTAGCATACCTCATGCAACGCATGCGTGCATTTCATGCATTTGTTTACATGCACCGGGCTCGGTACATCATACAAACTGCATTGCAATTTTCAATTCCAAATTGAACACGTGCTACGTGAAACATTTCACATGCCATGTTTAGGGTTAGCCGAGCCTACTCTAGATTGCATTTATGCCTGTGTTGCATTAGCCACTTAACATGAACTAGGTCATGCATGCTTTGCTAACTAGTTTATTGTTTTGGCACGGAGTACGATGTAAGTTTTTATGGCTTTAGCATATCGCACGCGTGTGAATGTTTACCACGACAATATGTTTGCCATGCGGCTAAGTGCTTACATGATAAACTGTTTGAATGCCTGTGGGTGGAGGTTGGATTGCTTGAGTTGGGACAACTCATTGAAATCCGTATTTTAGCCTACTTGCGAGTAGCAAAATCTAACACATTTTTCGAGACAAAACGGATATGCAATGTTTATTCCCAAATTAGGCGATCTAGTCTATACTTGTTTGCTGTGCGCATGACATAGTAATTCTAGGCTAATAACCGGAATAAGAACGCATAAAGTTTTCAAAATTGGATATCACGGTTAGTAGAGGCCGGTCTTGACCGGCGAAAAGAATGCTCATAGTGACCTTCCCGATCGTACCCAAGCTCCGAGCCAAGACCACTTTGGTGATAGCGGACATGTGGCCTTGACCGAGTCGTGGTTTCTAAATTTCCCAATTAAAAATATTTAGGTGGCGACTCATGTCCGCAAAGCGATCCATGTTTGGCACTACTTTTTCAAAAATCTGTTTTCTCAAACGATTTGCGGATTTGGACTCTTTGGTTCAGATGAACATAACAAAGGAGTCCGAATCAGTAGCGAGGTCCCTCCGCGGACGTGCTCTGATTTCTGGCGACTATTGGGGAGTTTAGAGAGCTTGACTCGAACTTCGTGATATCTGTTTTGATTTCATTTATGTGTCTCTTTGCATTGCATGTGCATTGTGCGCCTAGGACACCGTGTTGGCCATCTGCTATTCTGGCGGTTCACGGAGGCTTGTCTTGTCAAGGCATGTCCATAAGGCTGACCGGTTGCGGGCTCTGCCAGTATGGGAACACAAACCCCGGTTTTACCGGGGCACCCTTTTGGACCATTCGACCTAGTTGCATAGTCGGAATCCGTAGTGACCATTCCAAACTAAGACAAAGTTGCTTACCCGATTTAGGTTGTTTGAAACCGCTGCGTGCGTAGTGAAACCCTAGCTCCTGACAAAATAGGACAGGGAAACCCTACCCCAACATAGGGGTGTATTGGCTCTCATCTACTTGTTATGTGCTTTTAGAGTGTATCTCTACAGGAATGCATATACCAGTTTGCGAATCTGAGTATCCGACCCGAGGGCACTAGTATCAGTGATTGTTGGGAATCAGTTATATCCGTGGATATCGATGCGATTTTGAACAAGAAACACGGGGAACGATGTCGCCAGATAGTACCGTTGTTTGGCTACACCCGTGTTTGATCTGTCTGGGGCTGAAATACCGTCTGTTTTCCGTTTCAGTTCAGAGATTCAGTGAGTTGATCCAGAGCAGTTAGTGTCTTCTCCTTGCTGAGGCAGGACTGAACATGACGCAGAACTCTGAAGAGATTGTGGTCATGACGCCGTTGAGTCGAAACCATCCTGAGTGATCTTTCTGTTGATATGCCAGACCGCCAGTCACCTGGCCGACAACCACCGACTCCCAGTTCTATCGGGCTCATGAGCCCACCATATTCGAGTTAATGGGGATGATAGGTGATCTCCAAAGGTCTATGGCGACCTTGCTTATGGGATGTCACCACCACCGGTTGCACCATATGCCGGAAATTGAACCCCAAGAGCCCCGCCGGGGCGGATTGTGATCGAGCTCAATCACGGAGATGACCTCCACCCACAAGTGATGTACCAAGACTAACCCAAACCTCTCATCGCCGAGGCGAGAGGAAAAGATGAGATGAAAGCAGAATCGACCCCATTGAACAAGCTCGTGGGCGAGAGGCTTTGAAAGCCGGGGAATGAATAAGCGACAAGTATCCTTGATTATGACAAAAGCTATGGAGAATGCCTTCCCACCCCTTTGAGGGCGATCACGACAGAGAATCGGACAGCCCCGTCATGCCAAAACAGCTTTCTCCCATTCCCAATCTGCACCGAAAGAATCGAACCCAAGGCGCACTGCCACCCATTCGCCAAGACATCTAGCAGAGTGTTAGGGCTCAAAGTACTGCCCGGGCGCAGGCCTTCCATCCTCTTTACATGCCTTTGTCTAGGCACTTCGATTTTGGCCAAGAAGGGCATCTTACACCTCTCGATCCTAGGCCGCTCCCCAAACCCCTTCCACGGACCATGATGCCACTCAGTACTATGCGTACCATCAACAGCCTGGCCATGCTACTGATAACAGCTTCCGCCTCCGCCGCGAGGTACAAGACTTGATTGATAATAAGATCATCCTTCCGCCAACCTCGCCAAGTCAATTACCACGAGTTCTTGGACTACGAGGATACAGATCAAGGCACAGATACCGCGAGTATGTGATCGAAGATGAATCGTCAAGGGCAACATTTGGTACATTTTGATGTGGTGTTTGGCACGCAATTTTGAGTACCCGTGATGCTAGTTTTGTAAATCGACTTGGGTGTCGAGTCGGTCTTCTGTTTTGTTGTTAAGTTTGTCTCATTGTTTTGAGACAGTCCTTTTGCTTAAGGGTCTGTCTAATTGTAATGAGTCAATCCTTCTTCTGTACAGAATGCTAGGTGACTTCGGGGTTGTTGCCTCAAGCACCGTTTTGTTTTGTAATTACTTCTTTTACTTTCCTTTTGGGTCTGCCTCTGTCATAGCCAATTTACATCCGGGAACACGAATGAAAGCTGCGTGGCTACCGTGTTCCCATGTTTATTGACTGTTGGGCTAGTTGTGCCAGAGAATTGAATGGGGTGACAAACAAGATTCACCGCTTTTGTGCCCTAAAGATTATTGTTTTGACTTAAGTTTTTTCAAAACTTTTTGAACACTGTGGTGAAAGCGAAGAAAGAATTCCTCGGGTTTTTGCAAAATTTTGATCATATTGAGAGAAAGAGGCATGCTAATTTGTTAATGAATGAAATCATGCTTGTCGTTAGTCTTGAGAAGGATCTGGTCCAATCGGTGGTTCCACACTATCTTACATGCGAGAGGTTTGTCGTTTCCTTGAAAACTTTCAAAAACAAAATATTTTGCACAATTAATGCGAACACTGTGGAATCGCTCGAGATCGTCTGACCAGGATCGCTCGATCTCATAATTGATTTAAATGCATTTGCAAACCGGGAGCAGTTCAAGACGATCGGTGTCACGAAAGCGCTGTGTGGCCCAATTCAAGTAGCCCTCGAACAAGAGGTACCAACGTCGAGATCAAGGAGATCGAGATCCCACCAAGCAAGGTTCATTCAATGACCATGATGGGTTCTTCTACAAATCATGACCACTCTCTTGGATCTGAGATGGCTTCAAAACCCCAAAACCATTTGGCATGGACTTGTTACACTTTTATCCTTTGAGAGGCTCATTTGGGCGAAAACCGGAAGGCGACCGAGCAAAAGTTAGAGCAAAGAAAAGAATGAAAGAAAAGAAAAAAAAGAAAAAAGAAAAAAAAAAAAAAAATATATATATATATATATAGAAAAAAGCTCATAAGGTCGAAAACCGCATTAGGCGCCTTGGCAAAAGTTAGAGCCAAAAAGAAAAAAAAGAAGAATTGAAAAGAAAAGGAAAACATGGCTCATAAGGTCGAAGACACGCAAGCACCTTGGCAAAAGTTAGAGCACGAAGTGAAGGTTAAAATACCCGAGTGTACCTTAAGGAACTACGTGAGCTTGATTCCCATGTTTGGGATCGTAGGCAACTTCATCTGAAGTCCATTCCAACGCTTCCATAGCGTCTCGTGCCATGTCATGGTTTTGATCACTTTTGCCTTCTCGAATCTAATGCCTTGATTCTGACAACCGGAACTACGTGATTAACTTCCTCCAAGCCAAACCACCAACACCTTCGGTGTTGTGTCCACATATTGATTCAAGCCATCTTCAACTCCTCCGGCGTCCAGGGTCCGATCGTCGTCGATGAGGTGACATACAACATGCCGGCATCATCCAAACAAAGGGCAACTTTCGTTGCCACCGTTGCCATCCATGTCCAAAAAGTTGCCCTAAGTTACCATTCAAACTAGGGCAACTTTCCGCTATATTCCCCTTCAAGCGGGGCAATTTTCCATTGCCTCCGATCCGAGTTGCATATCTCGGGGTAAGTTTCATGCTCGTTAAGCATCGGTTGTTTGCGAAAATGGTTTTTGAAAATTTTCACTGAGGTTGACTTATTTTCTCGAAAACTGTTTCATTTTCAAAATTGGACCATGTTTGGACCCAAAAAGGAGAATTTTCAGTGCTCACAGCCTGATTCACATGATTTTCAAATCAAAAGTTGAATAAGTGTGTTTATCCAACTCTCACTCTGATCAAAACTGTTTTAAGAAAAAAAAATGGTCAAAATAACGAACTAGGGGCACAGTTGAGCCAGGTGTCCTGTCTTCCCCCACCGTCAGCATGCACTTGCCAGAAAGGCACCCCCATCTACCAGAAGAAATAGCCGCGAGCTAGTCGGTGTGGGCATGAACCCAACTTCCTATTCATGTCATTCACCTCGGGGAGGGATGCAAAATGAGAGAATAAAGAATAGAGAGGAGTAAGTTGAGAGAAAAGTGAGAGAAGGGTTTTGTGAGAAAAAGCCGAGCACGAGGTCAGTGATGTGAGAATCACGCAAATCGAGAGGGTGGGAGGTGTACGGAGGAAGGCTCCTCAATTTGAGGTCTCTTTTAAACATGTCCGTCTGTCGTGTCTTTTGACTTGTCGATCTCATTGTTGGCTTTGAGTCTTTTCCAAGTATGTCTCGTTGTGCTAGGTCGTGTGCCTTTTGTTTCTTCGTTTGAGTCTGTCTCAAATGCGTGTCTGTGGTAGGCTCGATACCGGTTGAAAACCCATCCTCTTCAAAAAGGCAATTGCGTGCTCGGGATCTTTGTGCCGTTCTCTACATCCGTGCAAAGCAAGAAAAAGAAATGGAAGATTTGAGGCATCAGGGTGTTTCAACCGCAAATATCAATTTTGTGATCCGTCTTGTCGATTGGGTTATTCGTTTAAGGTTTCTTTGTGGGAGAATCAACCAAGTATTGTATCGCATGAGTCGTATGTAGCCCCAATCCTCGGTAGTATGGGTTATATGTTCGGATTGAGCAATGGTTTGTATTAATTTGTTTCTTTGCTTAGTTGGTTGGTTATTTGATTATCACGTGCAAGTGCTCAATTGTCGAGATAAATCGGTATCATTTACATTTGAGGTGTAGTATGATGCTGTGATTGCAAAGTATGAAATGTCTTGGTATCTGTGAGACATCTGGATATAACACTCTTTTAGACAAAAAGTTTGTTTTATATATAATCTTTGGTACATAGTTTTGGAAAGCAAAAACACACTGCAAGATACGATACTCTATCTACCAAAAGAAAAGTACAAGAAAGAAATAAGGAAAAAGCGACAAAAATCATCATCATCGTGATAGGCCTCATGCCTAAAGGTCAATCCTCGCCCTCTTCTGGCGAAGCACAAAAGCATCGTCGGGAGCATCCTTTTCGGGCAGAGCTATCCAGGTCTCCTCATAAATGACTCCGTCCCGCCTCCGACTTCGCCATCGCACAGGCTGGAGCTCGTGTTGCTCCCACATGACCACGCCCTGCAGTGCGAGGGAAGATCCTGCCATCCGGTAGAGGCGGGAGGCCAGTGAGCAGTGTCACCTTTGGAGGGATCGGGAAAGGAGGTGAAAATCTGAAGAACAAACACATCGAGAAATTGTGGCGGTTTATCGATAGAATCACGATGTCTGAGTGCAGTGTGTGAATCTGAGCGGTTATCGATATAGAATCTGATGTCGAGTGCGATGTGTGAATCCGTGGCGGCTTATCGGTCTGAGAATCACGATGTCGAAAGTGTGCGAATCTGCGGCAGTTGATCGATCTGAGAATGTCTGAACGATGTATGAGTACAATGTATGGCAAGTGAGCGGTTTATCAGTTTTGTGCGATGTAACAGTTGTGCGAGGCAGTATGATTTGAGGCGTGGTCGATGAGAGCATACCGGCAAGCCGTGAAGCGGCGAGCATCAAGTCATTGCGGCATCCCCATCGAGGAGGCATTGACTCCACCGTGGGTGCACTCGGAAGAAGCACGCAAAAAGTATTAAATACATCGATGATACGTGAGATATCTGAATGAAATGAAATAACCAATGCAAGATCTGAAATAAAGTAATACATCTGGGAGGCAAGTCGGGAATCTTAGGCTAACTCATGACAATGGGAGGAGGAGCAAAAGGGATCTGGTAGGTCTCTCGCTCTGCCCCTATAAGTCAACATAGTAGGTAGGCGGGCCAACCCGTCCTCGTCCCTCTGCACCCCCTCTGCCATGAGCTCGAGCCCTCTGTGATGGCCCGCTCTGCTCTGTCTCTGCCGGGCAGCTGGCAGGTCTCTCTGGATCAGCTCGGGAACCCGGCTCGAGGCCGCATCAAGAAGGTGGGACGTGCTCGAGAATAGTCGCCCTCGCCTGCAGGCATCTACATCTGACCCGACCAAGGGTGTAGTCCTCCATCTCTGCACGAAAATCTCTCGGTGTCCCTCATGTGCTCGGGAGGTGGATCGGAACTTCTGCTCGGCAATCCAGTCTGACGCAAGCGCTCACCAGTGCAGGCAAGCAGGCCGGGCCCTCGGAGAATCCGTGGCGCGAGGTCTCGGTGGCGCCGCATACTGTCTCGTATCACCGTGGGAGTGGAGCCCACGACACGCGACGAAGCGAAATCTGATTGACTATCTACGTCTGAAATGTACACATCAAAGCGAAGCTTCAAGCGGTATAAGTAAAACATACCTCGATGGGGGTGATGGTGTCGAAAAGCAGCGGTAGAAGCTAAAAGTGTCCGGGGTCTCCGGACACGTCGCCCGTCATGCTGGCGAGAAGGGGCGACGGAGGGTCTCGTCTCGTCTTGGCTCGATCTGGGGAAGTAGGCATACACCCACCAAAGCGAACGTCGATCTGATTATCGAGAATAAGCGAGAATCGAATAAGCGAAATAAGCGGAGCCATGTGTTGTCACGATGTATTGGCGAGTGTATGCAGTGTGAGCGATTATGCGATCGATGTAAGCGAAGTATGTGTGTGCGTGTATACGATTATCTGATAAGTGTAAGCGGAACAACGGTGTGCGATGTCTGCAAATCTGAAAATGAGCGAAATGGCGAAGACATACCTCCAGGCGCCCGATAGCCCCGAAAGCGCGCTGCCACGGGGAGCTCATGTAGCCGTAAAGGGTGGCGAGCCGCACCGATCATCTTGCACAATCCGTCGGGCGTCCACGGTCTGTTGAGAGCGAAGAGGCAGTGTTCGCCCGGTCGGCGAATAGGGTGGTCCTAGCAAAAACATGAGAAGCGCGTGCATACCTCTCGGCGACCTCTGGGTCGCCAGACGCGTCCACCGGCATAGTGCACTCAGCGCACCTCAAACCGGGAATAGCGGACAAACCACGGGCGAACAAGCGGTGGCGCCTCGCCCGAAACAAATAAACACAGGCGGCGATCCACTCGTCCATGTCGTGTCAAAGGGATCGGATCACCCAAACCCGATGCGGTGAGCATCGAGAAGTCGAAAAGGGTCATCGTCATGTCCCCGTCGCCGATAGATGAAAAGAATCGGTGGTGTCCACCACCTCTCTGCCAGGCGGCAAGAAGATGCGCAAGTGGAAGTGCAGAAAGTCCCTGCGAAGAAGGTCAAAGCGGCCCGATCCACAATGCGACTAACGGCGTCAGGCGGCTCGGCGTGCAGTAGCGGCGTAATGTTCCCATACCGCGGAGTATGGGAGTCCCCGTAGTCAAGAAATTGCAAAGCCATATGAAAATATGCAGTTGGTATAAATCTAGTATCGTCTGATTGCCTTTAAAATTCAAGCGAAGCCGGGTCTTGCGGTGTACTTATATTAAACTACAAACCCATGTGCGTCGGTATGTTTTAGATGTTCAGTATAAACTTAGTGCATGTGTGCACATTTTGAATTCAAGCGGATATCGGGTTTGATATCTTTGCGGTGAACTACGGACTGTGATGTGTCGATATGTTTGTAAAGGTTACTTGAGATCACGGTGCATGTGTGCACATTTTCAATTCAAGCGGTATCGGGTTTGACTTACGATATGTGGGCTACGATGCGTGACACGCCCGGTGCTCTATGAAGATCTCTGTAAGCGGCGTGTGTGCGTGCTTTTCAACGTTCAAATAGAAGCGAGTCTCGGTATGTTTGATAAACTTCTAGCGTGTGATGTGTCGCGTGTTGGTATAGTTTTGTGCAAATCTAGCATGCGTCGCGAGTTTTGAGAATCAAATAAGCGCGGGTGTCGGTGAATCGGCGGTGCAATGCGCCATGTGTTGCGTGATTCAGACTAGTGCGGTGTGTGTGCATGTCGTCGGTCCTAAGCAGTGTTAGTTATGAGTTTGTCTACAATCGACTACAAGCATAATGCGTCGAGGACTAAACAAGCAATGGGTTCGATTAGCTATGACGATTGGCGAAATCCTACATTGCAGAGAATAAAAGACTAGAAGGTTACCTCGGTGGCGCCCGTGACGGTGGGAGGCGGCTCGCGTAGCAGCTCTGGGTCCAAAACTCTGTCGGCCGCGGAAGTGGCGAGTCCATCGGGTGGTAGCGTGAATGGTCGGGCGATAGGTCGCCGGATCGAATGGCGCTCGCTCAGCGGGAAGCTTCGACCGGGGTCCATCTCATGGTCGGAGTCGGCGTGTGGAATATCATCGCCATGGGTAATGATGGTGAGAAAATATTGGAAAATGAAAAGGGTCGGAATGCGAAAAGTCAACGAGAAGGTCAACCGAGAGGGTCGGGAATGGTAGGAAGGGTGAATATGAAAAGACACGGGAATGAAGAAAATCGAGGAACAAGTCCGAAAAGCGAAGATAGCGAAAGGAACCCCGAAATGGAGAAATATTCGGTTCAAAGTGTTCGTAGCGAAGGTATTCGCGAATCGGACGACGAAAATGACGTACATCGCGAGAAAATGCGAGGATCGGTCGAAAACACTTTGGAGAGGAGAGCAAAGATTTTGGCGGCAGAAGTGGAGAAAATAGGGTTTGGGAACCCTATTTTATAAGACCAAACAAATTAAAGCGCCCCGATTAGCTTTTTTTGGCGGTCGGCCTTTGTTTTGTGCGGTCGGCACTATTTTGTGCCGATAGATCGGTTCATGAAGCCGGTGGCGGCGGTGACCATCCCACCCGGTGGTGTTCCCAAGGCCCTTTTAGGCAAATTGATGAGTTTTGGGTCTTCATAGCTCAAGAAAGTACAAGAAAATGCATCCCCGATGCTCAACCGACCCTCCGTTTGACTTGGACCGTCTCTCTCATGCGTGATGCTCAAATTCAGCGAAGATTGTATCCTTTTGTATCCTTTGTCATTCTGAGAGATTCAAAGTTGCCCCATGTGCATTGTCTAAACGCATCGCTATTTTGGCGCATGCACTATCTTGTGCATTACTTTTCGCGCTATTTTGCGCATCGCGCGTTTAAGCGCGCCCTCTTGCATTGTCTTGCATCCTTTGGGGCACGCGTACCTCATCGTACTTCATTTCTCATTTGCATCAACATGCACGCGTCATTTACATTGGCATGTGTGTCTCACGTACGTCGTGCATCATTTTTGCACGGTCTAGGAGACCTTAAATCCTTCGAAGGTGCGAAACCTTTATGCATTGGTATGTATCATCATCTCGGCAGCCGCGCATCGCCGCGCATTTTGAAACCATGCACCCATCCGGGTCCGGGACTGAAACACGCCTGCCCTGGCGAGACCTTAAACACGCCGCGGTCTAGGAGACCTTAAATCCTCGGGAGGTGCAAGACCTTGATTGTGTTAAGTCGCCCTCATTGCATTGTACGCATTTCATCGCTACCGCTTAGCGCCCTCATTTGCATTTCATTTTCCATCCTTTGAGGCACGTGTGTACCTCATTGCACTCCATTTTCCATCTTTTGAGACACGACGTCTCAATTGCCCCATTTTGCATCGCATGCCCTTGAATCTTGTGTAACAATTGCCCCCGATGCGGTGAGACCTTAAACACCTACGGTCTAGGAGACCTTAAGTCCTCGGGAGGTGTAAGACCTCCGGTGCATTACAAAACACCTCATTGCATTTGGCATGCATTCCATAGCGTTGTGTTGTGCACCTCATTGCATTTGGCATGCATTCCATCGCATTGTTTAGCGCACCTCATCGGTTGCCCCCCTAGGTCGGCGAGACCTTAAACCGCTCATTGCATTATCATGCATCTCAAAGCGTAGCGTTGGCGCGCATTTCAAAAAACATGCATTGTCATGCATCGTTCGCATCGGTCTAGGAGACCTTAAATCCTCTGAAGGTGCAATTCCTTGGTTTTGTCGTGCGAAACGACTTTCGGTGTCTGGTAAAGCCACTGTCTATGCTTCGCGGTGAGTTCCTAGAAGATCAATTGGGACGGTGAAAACTAGAGTTCGAGCGGCTTATGCCTAGAACGCATAAGGTTGAATTTCGAGACTAAAGTCTGGTTTAAATACCGGGGATGTACCGGCTTGAAATCGTATGGTAGCCCCATAGGTTGAGGCGTGTCTCGCCTCAATGCGGATCTTGAACCAACCTAGTGTATCGCGGTTGGTAAGATAGGAAAATCGCAATCATAGTCATTGCATCAACATGCATTGTCATGCATCATTGTAAATATTGCATGTGTCATGCATTGCATTACAAAAAAACAACACAAAAACAACATGCATATGTCATGCATCATTGTAGTATAGTGCATATGTCATGCATTTTACGTAAATACCCATTGCATTGTAGTGCATGCATCCATTGCATCACCTTCCATCTATGGCTCGCGCCTTTCCAAGTCGAGCTTGGTGCAGTATGTGCCCATGTTGTTCGGTGTCGAAACACGGTTAATAGAGCTTTTGTGTCCGAGCCTAGAGGGTAGCGGCACCGTTCTTTGTGTTAGACATGGGTTGTATGTGTACATGCCTTTCTAGGCAAGATTTGGTTTGGCCGTGCCATATCCATTGTATCTATTCCATTGCATGCATCCATTGCATCACCTTCCATCTATGGCTTGCGCCTTTCCGAGTTGAGCTTGATGCGGTATGTGCCCATATTTTTCGTGTCGTAAACACGTCGTCGTGCTTTTGTGTCCGTGCCTAGAGGGTAGCGGCACCGGTGCTGTGTTAGACATGGGTTGTATGTGTACATGCCTTTCCTAGGCAAGATTTGGTTTGGCGCCCGTGCCATATCCATTGTATCACTTATCCATTTCCATTACATTGTAGTGTAATTGTTGCATCCGGCATTAGGATCATTGTTCTTTCATCAGCGGGTCGTCACCCCACTTATGTCAATCCACCCAATACTTATTCTTGTGTCCGTGCGAAGTACTCATAGATCAGACATCGATCTATGGGAGCGGACTTGTTACCTCCATCAATCTATTCGACATTTGTGTGGTTTGAACCGCTCATGATTGAATCATGATTCAATTGCCTGCATGTAGTTTGCATTTAGTTTTAATTGCACTACATTTTCATTTGCATTATCTATACATAGTTTTGTATATATTGCATACCATTCAAGATTCACATTGCATATGACATGCATGTTGCTAATCATATTGTACTGTCAAGTTTGCTTTCTTTTGAGCCGCGATATTGTATGTCTGACTCATTTACCGCCCGGTGGAACGGGCAATCGCCAGTATTGTATCTCTCCGAGTGAGACGTTTGAATTGCATAATTCTCTTACATCCTTTCTACATTGTAGTGTATTGCATGTTAGCTTATAACCTGCATGTGTGCCTCATTCTGACTTTCTTTGCATGATCGTAAGTTATCGTGGCTTCTTGCATTTTCGGTTGCATTTGCCCCGCCACGGGCATATCTTATCCTTGGCATGTGTGCCTCTGCATGAACTATCTTTGGTTTGATTCCTTGAGGGATACGTGGCGGCTTCGAGTTCAACCATTTGCGCTTTGCATGTTTGTCCAAGTCTTGACCTTGTCAAAATGGGTCGTCTCACGGGCTTTGACATTCACTCCGTCATTGTTATGACTTTCGAGTTCTGTCAAAGAGGGCAGCTATGAGACACCCCATTTTTGACCGTCCTCAAGACTTGGGCGTCACCGCTGGACACTTTCGGTGATCATCCATGTGTGTGTTCGTTTGGAGTTCGGAGTTCTCGGCTCGCGTCGTGCCTCGGGACCTCCGAACTTCGACCGTTGTGTTTGGTTTTGCACCAAACACTGTGATTTGCCTTTGAGGCGGGGAATGCCTTCCGAGGCATCCCCACACACCACCGGAAATTTGGAGGCTCTGCATTTGGTGTGGTTGTCACCGGCACTATATTGTGCGGTCGGCACTTTTTGTGCCGGTCGGCACTTTTGGCGAAATGACCATTTTGCCACTGCCGACCATGCACTTGCTTGGTGAGATATTTTCTCACATTTGTTTGCAACTTGTTTCCCCTCCATACGTGTATGGAGGGATGGGCTGCTTAGTGGCCAAGCTTGTAAGCTTTTGGCCTATAAGAGGAAGCTCTCCCTCTTGGCTTGAGGGTTAGCAATTTTGGAAGGTGAGCCATTGTTAGAGAGTTGAAAGCTCTGGTTTTTAGGGTTAAGTTAGATATACACTTTGTATCTCTCTTTTCTCTTTGAACTCTAGGTGTTTAGTCCATACTATTGCACTAAAGCACCTAGTGTTCCACCTTTCTCTTAGGCTGAAGCTCCAAAGAGTTGTTCTTGGAGTTTTTGGTGGTTTTTGAGCTCAAGGAGGCAACAACATCAACCTTTGTGAAGGTAGTCAACAAGGGTAAGAAACTTACACTTTATTCCCCATTTTGCAACTTGTTTTTACTTAGTTTAAAACAGTTTTTGAGCTTAGTGTTTGGCACATAAAAGTTCTGATTTTTGACCCTCTTTATTGTATATTAAGAGTGCTTGTTGGACTGAGGAACTTTGACCACCTTCTGGCCTTGAAAAGGCCACTTTTTGTGCCATTTTGTGGGAGATCCGAGACTTTGGTCTTGGGATCTCTTCACCATTGAAATCTTGAGGATTTCGGTGGTGAAGAGCATGCTGTGAAGTCTCAAGAAGAGAGGGCCACCCCTCTCCTTGATGTCCTGAAAAGGACAAATTTTGCTTCCTTAAGGGGCTCTATGCTTGAGTGTGTATTGAGCTTGTTTGGCTTGTTTTCCATGCTCATATTGCCATGATATAACTTGGTTTTAAGTGGGTTTTAGTACTCTTTGCATGATTTGCATAGTTACTTTGTAATGCCTTAATATTGCCTTAACATGTCTAGCTTGTTAGCCCTAGTTTTTAGCATGTTTTAGGCTTAGACTTGTGAAGTTTATAAGCTTATTTTGTCATGCTTTAGCTCTGTCCATGATCATTTTGGTCATTCTTAGCATGCATTTTGTAGCTCCTTTGTATTTGGCTTGTTGGCCTTAAAAGCATGAATGTGTGGTATGCTATTCTAGCTTTGTATTTGATGGTTGGGACCATCTTCCATGCTATTCAGTCCCCATACATGCTTATTTGATTGCCTAGCATGCATCTTTAATGCTTTGGTTACATGTGTTGTACATCCTTTGAAAGTGCATGTGTGCATGCCCTTGATTTTGAGCCTTCTAGATGCTATCTAGGTGTGCCCCTAGCCTTGTTTAGGTCTGCATGTGACCTGTTTTGAGCCCCTTGGCCTTGTGAGGCTTGGTGGGTTTGGCCTTGGTTTAAGCCTTCATGGCTTGTTTCAAATACTTGGGCCATTTATTGTGTATTTGGCTTGCTTTGTTGCATGTTTTGGCAACATGTTTTGCTTGATTTTGAGCTTACAATGCATGCTATTAGTCCATGTTTGGCCTCTTTAAGAATGCATGAGAGTTGCTTATGAATGCCTAAGTGTTGGACCATAATTGTATGCATGTGTGTGTGCATTCTAGCCTTCATTTTCGAGCATGTTGGCCTTGTTCTTGGGCCTTTTAGAGCTGTCCAATTCATGTGTAAGTCCATTCCTACTTTGCTTGGCATGCTTGTATGTTTACACAACAATATTCTTGCATTGCATTGCCATATTGCACGCTAGATGACATGCTTAGGGTTGCATTGACATTGTGCATGTTGGACCTCTTGAAGTGAGTTTGATAGAGGTTTGGCACCTTTGTTTGCATTGCATACATTTGAAATCAAAGTTGTACTCTTGGTTCTTAGGGCCATCACGCATGGAAATGCGCGATTGGTGGCTCGGGAATCGAGGCACATGCCCTCTTAAGTTCATAGCATGATTTGGGATGTGCTTGGTGCATATATACCTTGAATTGCATTGCCTTGCCTTTTGTTCCCTCTTCTTTGTCGATTCTGAGTTTCTTGAATCAATTTGTGCCGACCGGCACCTTTTAGTGCCGACCGACTGCCCTTTGGCAGCCGATAAGAGAATTCAGTGCCGATGGAAATTCTCCTCAGCCGGTGGCCCTCTGTCTGAGCCGATGATGCTTCTCAGTGTTCTGGAGGCACTCAAGTTTTGGGAATTTTAAAATTTGAAGCGAGAAGCGAGGCAACCTGCGGCATTGCAATTAAGCGAGTCCCGGGCGCCAGTCGACCCTCCTACTGAGGCATTTATCGCTTAAATAGATTAATTAGTTTATTTATTTAATTTAATTAATTTGTAATATTTAATTAGCTAGAATAGTTAATTATTTACTTGGTTATGTATATTATTTTGGTCCTCGGCGAGGCGCAATTGTAATAAGTGTGTGTGAGTGGGTGTATGTCTTCCAACCCCATTTCTTTCTAACCCTTTTATTTACACCTTATGGTAGATTAGGGCATACTTATTTTAGCATACCTCATGCAGCATGCGTGCATTTCATGCATTTGTTTACATGCAGGGCTCGGTACATCATACAAAGCTGCATTGCAATTTTCAATTCCAAATTGAACACGTGCTCGTGAAACATTTCACATGCCATGTTTAGGGTTAGCCGAGCCTACTCTAGATTGCATTTATGCATGTTGCATTAGCCACTTAACATGAACTAGGTCATGCATGCTTTGCTAACTAGTTTATTGTTTTGTACGAGTACGATGTAAGTTTTATGGCTTTAGCATATCGCACGCGTGTGAATGTCTACCACGACAGTATGTTTGCCATGCGGCTAAGTGCTTACATGATACACTGTGTGAATGCGTGTGGGTGGAGGTTGGATTGCTTGAGTTGGGACAACTCATTGAAAGCGGTATTTTAGCCTACTGGCGAGTAGCAAAAATCTAACACATTTTTCGAGACAAAAGCGGATATGCAATGTTTATTCCCAAATTAGGCGATCTAGTCTATACTTGTTTCTTTGTCGCATGACATAGTAATTCTAGGCTAATAACCGGAATAAGAGCATAAAGTTTTCAAAATTGGATATCACGGTTAGTAGAGGCGGTCTTGGACCGGCGAAAGTGCTCATAGTGACCTTCCCGATCGTACCCAAGCTCCCGAGCCAAGACCACTTTGGTGATAGCGGACATGTGGCCTTGACCAGTCGAGTTTCCTAAATTTCCCAATTAAAAATATTTAGGTGGCGACTCAGTGTCAGCAAAGCGATCCATGTTTGGCACTACTTTTTCAAAAATCTGTTTTCTCAAACGATTTGCCGGATTTGGACTCTTTGGTTCAGATTTAGAACCGCAACAAAAGGGAGTCCGAACTGTAGTAGCGAGGTCCCTCCGCCGGACGTGCTACAGTTTCTGGCGACTCCACTGGGGAGTTTAGAGAGCTTGACTCGAACTCGTGATATCCTGTTTTGATTTCATTTATGTGTCTCTTTGCATTGCATGTGCATTGGTGCGCCTAGGACACCGTGTTGGCCATCTGCTATTCTGGCGGTTCACGAGGCTTGTCTTGTCAAGGCATGTCCATAAGGTGACCGGTTGAACTCTGCCGATATGGGAACACAAACCCGGTTTCTGGGGCACCCTTGGACCATTCGACCTAGTTGCATAGTCGAATCGTAGTGACCATTCCAAACTAGAACAGGTTGCCTACCCGATTTAGGTTGTTTGAAACCGCTGCGTGCGTAGTGAAACCCTAGCTCCTGACAAAATAGGGCAGGGAAACCCTACCCCAACATAGGGGTGTATTGGCTCCCATCTACTTGTTATGTGCTTTTAGAGTGTATCTCTGAGGAATGCATATACCGGTTTGCGAATGAGTATCAGGCGAGGGCACTAGTATCGATGATTGTTGGGAATCGATTATATCCGTGGATATCGATCTGATTTTGAACGATAAACACGAGGAAACGATGTCAAGATATAGTACCGTTGTTTGGCTACACCGTGTTTGATCTGTCCGAAATTTGAAACCGTCATTTCGTTTCGATTGAGATGAGTTGATCCAGGCGATTAGTGTCTTCTCCTTCTTGGCGAGGCAGATGAACATGACGCAGAACTCAAGAGATTGTGGTCATGGACGGCGTTAGTCAGAAACCATCCTACGAGTGATCTTCTTTGTTGATATGCCGCGACCGCCCAGGTCACCCAGTTCTATCGCTCATGAGCCCACCATATTCGAGTTAATGGGGATGATAGGTGATCTCCAAAGGTCTATGGCGGACCTTGCTTATGGGATGTCACCACCACGGTTGCACCATATGCCGGAAATTTCGAACCCCAAGAGCCCCGGCTGGGGCGGATTGTGATCGAGCTCAATCAGTCGGAGATGACCTCCACCCTTGATGATGTACCAACCCAAACCTCTCATCGGGCGAGGCGAGAGGAAAGATGAGATGAAAGCGAATCTGACCCATTGAACAAGCTAACAGGCGGTAGAGGCTTTGAAAGCCGGGGAATGAATAAGCGGCGGTATCCGCGGTTATGACAAAAGCTATGGAGAATGCCTTCCCACCCTTTGAGGCGGTAGATCGACCAGAGAATCGGGGAGCCCGTCATGCCAAAACAGCTTCTCCCATTCCCAATCTGCACCGGAAAGAATCGAAACCCAAGGCACTGCCACCCATTCGCCAATACATCTAGCAGAGTGTTCGGGCTCCAAAGTACTGCCGGCGCAGGCCTTCCATCCTCTTTACATGCCTTTGTCTAGGGCACTTGATTTTGGCCAGAAGGGGCATCTTACACCTCTCGATCCTAGGCCACTCCCAAACCCCTTCCGGACCATGATGCCACTCGATCTTGTGCGTACCATCAGCGATCGGCCATACTACGATAATCGCTTCCGCCACGAGGTACAAGACTTGATTGATAATAAGATCATCCTTCCGCCAACCTCGGCCAAGTCAATTACCACGGAGTTCTTGGACTACGAGGATCTGATCTGAAGGCACTGAGATACCATGAGTATGTGATCGAAGATGAATCGCTCAACAACATTTGGTACATTTTTGATGTGGTGTTTGTACATAATTTTGAGTACCGTGATGCTAGTTTTGTAAATCGACTTGGGTGTCGAGTCGGTCTTACATTTTGTTGTTAAGTTTGTCTCATTGTTTTGAGACAGTCCTTTGCTTAAGGGTCTGCATCTAATTGTAATGAGTCAATCCCTCTCTGTCTGAGAATGCTAGGTGACTTGGGGTTGTTGCCTCAAGCAGCTTTTGTTTTGTAATTACTTCTTTTACTTTCCTTTTAGATGCGCCTCTGTTGAAGCCAATTTACATCAGGGAACTGAATGAAAGCTGCCGTGGCTACCGTGTTCCCATGTTTATTGGTGTGTTGGGCTAGTTGTGCGGAAGAATTGAATGGGGTGTGACAAATTCATTCCGCTCTTTTGTGCCCTAAAGATTATTGTTTTGACTTAAGTTTTTTTTCAAAACTTTTTGAACACTGTGGTGAAAACGAAGAGGAAAGAATTCCTCGGGTTTTTGCAAAATTTTGATCATATTGAGAGAAAGAGAGGCATGCTAAGCTGTTAATGAATGAAATCATGCTTGTCGGTAGTCTTGAGAAGGATCTGGTCCAATCGCATGGTTCCACACTATCTTCTGCGAGAGGTTTGTCGTTTCCTTGAAAACTTTCAAAAACAAAATATTTTGCACAATTAATCACGAAGACTGTGGAATCGCTCTCGAGATCGTCTGACCAGATCGCTCGCCTCATAATTCGATTTAAATGCATTGCAAACCCGGGAACGGTTCAAGACGATCAGTGTCACGAAACGCCTGTGTGGCCCAATTCGAAGTAGCCCTCGAACAAGAGGTACCAACGTCTGCTCTCCCCTCACGGTGCTGACCCTGAGGTTGGTAGGAAATTTCATGGCCAGATGGTATGTTGATGTGACAGCTTGAAAGGCGTTAAGGGCTGTACGGCTGAGGATGATGTTATAAGCAGATGGACAGTCAACGACAAGGAAAGTGAGTAACTTGGTGGTTTGCCGTGGATACTCTCCAATGGTGATGGGAAGATCGATGGAGCCGATGGAGGTCACCCGATCCCCAGTGAAGCCGACCAATGGGGTTTGGAGAGGGGACAAACTTTCTTCCCCGACCTTGAGTTAGCGATAGGCATTCAGGAAGATGATGTCTGAAGAGCTGCCGTTGTCGACAAGCACTCGTTTGACTTTTTAATTGGACAGGAGAGCAGAGATAACGAGGGGGTCGTCGTGAGGGTAACGGATGCCTGTGCAATCGGCCTCCGTAAAAGTGATGCGCTCCATCCACTATTTGGGGTGTTTGAAGGGGCGATCCAACGTCGCGACTTCTTTGTCGGAGCCCTGCCTGATTTTTCTAAGTTCGGTTCGCTGCGCTGAACTTGATGGTCCTCCACACGCAAGTCCGCTAGCAATGACTCTGATTAATCCAACCGGGGGGAACAGGGTTGCCTTGTGCTCGGGGTTGTGGTGGGGGCCGATCATTGCCTTGGTTAGGTTGTGCGGGTTGTCGGGAAGAGGGTGTGTCGACGGTTGCCCCTAGCAGGTTCGGCCCTTGGCCGTTGCTGGGGACGGGCTGCCATGAACTGACTGAGGCGCCCCTGGCATATCAAGCTCTCTACGTGATCTTTAAGATTAACACATTCCTCGGTGTTGTGGCCATGGTCCTGATGGAAACAGTAGTATTTGGATTGGTCTCGCTAGTTGGAAGAAAACTGTGAGGGTTGTGGCCATTTCAAGTTGTAATCTCGTTGGATTTGGTTCAAGACTTGTTCCATGGGGAATTGAGCGGTATGTACCATTCGAACTGACCGAGCGGTCGGTTAGGTGCCGATCGGTCGGCTCGAGCAGTCCAGTCGGTATATTGAGGTGTTTGCTGTATGTATTGGGTGGTTCTTGTTTCAGATTCTTTTCTCTTCTCTCTGAGGGTTGGGTTTTTGGTTGTGAAATCCTGGCCGGCGGCCTGAGAATCTTCGGCGTTCATGTATTTTTGGGCTTTCGAAAGGAGGGTTGCCATGGAGGTTAGAGGGTTTTTGGAGAGGGAGAAAAGGAAGTCGGATAATCATAAATCGACCATGAAACCCATGAGAATGACCTTGTCGTTGTTTTTCGCCACCCGTAAGGCTTCAGTGTTGAAACGGGTGACGAAGTTACGTAGCAACTCCCCCTCCGTCTGACGGATATTGAGGAGTTGGGTCGCCAGACGCCACTGGTGCTGGGCACCAATGAAGTGACTAAGAAAGGAATCACTTAGGCGTTGGAAAGTAGAGACGGAGTTCGTCGGCAACTGACTAAATCACAGTCGGGCCAACCCCTTAAGCATTACAGGAAAAGCCCGACACATGATCTCATCAAGGAATGCATGGAGCACCATTAGGGTCCTGTAAGTCTCCAAGTGGTCGACTGGGTCCGTTGTGCCATTGAAAGAGTCGATCGAGGACATTTTAAACTTAGGAGGTAGGGGTTTGTCCTTGATGGAGGCGACAAACGGTGAATTGGTTATTGTAGAGGGCTTATTCTGCATGTTTTGCATGACTCTTTGAAGCTGGAGTTTCATGGCTCGGAGTTCCACATCCCAAATAGGGACGTTATCACCACCAGAATGCAATGGAGGCTGGACACTACTGGCCTCTCCTCAGGAATAGGTGCTTGGGCTGATGGATCTAGACCCCGAGGTGGCAGGTTCATGTCTTGGGGAGGAGGTTGTGAACCCTCCAAGTTGGAGGGGTGGGCTTGTTGGAAAGGATGGCTCGGGGTTCATTCTTGGTTAGGTAGGATATCTTGTGGTGGTGGAGGAGGCACATGGAGGTCTTATTGAAGCAAAGCATTGATTAAGGCTTGGTTTTGTTTGGCTAGGCGGTTGATGCTGTTGGTGAGTTCTGTGAAATACTGAGGTGGGTTATTTAGGTTAAGAGGGTCGGCTTGGGGGTCGGCAATGTTGTGTTGAGAAACCATGGATCTCGTTGTGACCATCCACCTTGGTGGGTGGCAGGGAGGGATTATTAGGATTGGGTCTCCGGCAACAATGAGCACAAGTGTCATACGGAGTGAAAGGTTCCCATAGACGGCACTAATTGATGATATTACTTGTCCTTGAGGAACGGGTCGGGCTGATCCATGCCTCCCACACCGTTGTCCGATCGCTGGGCCCACTGAGAAACCTGCACAAGAGTCCAACGGGGAACGAGAGTCTCCCAGCGAACCCTCCGACGAGCAAGTTAGAGAAGAGAGACTAATGAAATATAGAGATAGGATGGTGATAAAGAACTTAACATTCTTTTTGTCTTAGAAACCTGCTTATATCATTTGTTCATCATTTCCTTGTCTACTCCGACCTGTCATGTTGGCAGAAAGTGTATGTTCTAGCTTGCCTTGTTCATGGTGAGGCTATTCTGTTCCGACGTGAAGGAGTTATCGTATTAAATGCTGCAGGGAACCACATTAATGGTTGATGTGTAGTGCAATAACTCTGTAAGATTTTTGTCTGCTTATGTGGCTGGTTCTTTTCTTGACAAGTGTTTAGATGTCATTGATTCTTGGTGCAACGTTGGGTTTTAATGATGTTGGGTTTCAGTGTTTGAATCATGCATTGGGCTTTAAGTGATGGGCCAAAAGCCCCTATGGGCCCACCTTAGTCATATATAAATATCTATTTATTAAAATTTTAAATATAAAAATATTATCAGCACGACCTTTAATTTTAACCCCTCATTAACCATTGAAATTTTGACGAAAATTGAAACACTCCACACAAAAGCGCTTTTTCATTGATTTACAACAATCCAAATCTCGGGCGTGCCCACTCAGGTTGGGTGAGCTTGAGCCTTAGGTTTGAAACAAAGTGTGACTCGTTGGGTTACCTAAGCCCACAAATTGCCTCATCATCAAAATTCTGAAAAGAAAAATGAAAATTACCAAAAAAAAAAAGAGTTAACTCATGGTCTAAAGTTTTGCCTCATGTGTCGGCTTGGCCTTAGGGCATCCACAATGGAGCTGCTGAGGGTAGTGTTAGTGTTAGTTGTTAATTTTTAGTTAACAACGTTTATTGTTTGGTGCTGCAATGGAGCTATTAAGAGCAAAGTTAGTGCAATTTGTTAGTGTCAAGTGTTAAATTGTTTATTAACTGCAGTGAACGTTTTAGGAAGTAAAGAAGAGAGAGGAGTGTGCCTGGAGGAAGTCCTCCCGGATGTTTGGCCAGAAGTCCCCCGGACATCCTAACCCTTCAAGAAAATGAGGAAAAAAATAGAAGGGTAAATTACGCTAATAGTCCCTATAGTTTGGGGCTTGTGTCACTTTGGTCCCTGACTATTCAATTGTGACATGTTTGACCATAAATTTTGAATCTTGTTCCAAATAAGGACAATTGAAGATATCATTAGATTTTTCAAGGGTAAAATCATCAATTTGATAAAATATAAACTAATTTGACAAAAATAAATGTCAAACAAATATTTTTGAATTTTTAAAAATTATTTCTACCCACTAAAAATAAATTATGTAAAATTGATAAATCTTTTAAACATTTATTTATTTTTTTTACCTAATTAAATTTTATTATGTGTTTAGATGATGATCGTGTAAAATTAATTTTTAAAAATTAATCATGTAATTTTTATTAATTTTTTTTATCAATTTTACATAATTTTATCATTGGTGGATAAAAATAATTTTTAAAAAATTAAAAATATTTTTTTGACATTTATTTTTGTTAAATTAGTTTATATTTCATTAACTTGACGATTTTGTCCTTGAAATTAAACAATGGTATCTTCAATTGTCCTTATTTGGAACAAGATTTAAACTTCATGGTCAAATGTGTCACAATTGAAAAATCAGAAACCAAAGTGACACAAGTTCCAAACTATAGAGACTATTAGTGTAATTTGCCAAAAAAAAAAAAAAGGGTTGACCGATTGATCGACCGATCAACTGACAGTCAATTAAATTATTATTTTGTTATTTATTTATTTTTTAATTTGTTGGGATTTTTTTTTTAGGCTTGAAAATTTAATTTTGGATTTGAAATTTTTGATTAAATTAAATTATTTATTTATTTTATTTATTATAAATGTACACACATATATATATATATTATTAACACACACCTTAACATGCTCCTTAACCCATTCATTGCACCACCACTCACTCTCTAAAATTAACAAACTCTTAACACATATTTTTGAGTCATACTTTTATTATTTTTTGTCATATAACACACTTTTTTAACTCATTCCATTTGGATGCTTACTAAAGTTTAGTCTGCGGGTAAAATTGGGCTCTATTTCTGCAACCCAACCTAATTCGGTTTGATGATACGTACCTCAAGGTTAGAAAACTCTCTTATTATTATAATTTCTTATTATAATAGTAACAGTTAAAAATATTTTGAAATTATATATGTTTTTATGGTACCTGCTAATAATTTAAAAAGATTCCAGTTGTATCTTAGGCTTTATAATGTTTTCGTTGCATCCTAAATTTGGAACCCTCCGTCTGTTTTTGTGGAGAAATAAAAAAATAATGAAAAACAAAGAAGAAACCCATGCCACGTGTCCAAAAGTTAAAAAGAAAAAAAGATGGTCCGGGTAGAAAAAGATTACCAACACTAACAAAAAGCATCATAGGAACAACTCTGGTAAGAGGTAAGGAATAGTTTTTTTTTTGAGCAGTGGTTGGGGCCTGAAAACAGGGTGCCCCGAATGTCTCTAAACAAAAAATCAAGGTATGAAAAAAAAAAAAAAAAAAAAAAAAAAAAAAAGTTTAAAATGACGTCGTTTTGGGTATTAGAGGCATTAGGGGCAGATTTTTTAGGGGCAAAAAACATTCCTCTTTTTTTTTTTTTTTTGAAAAATATTAAAGCTTCTAAAGTTAATGAATTAAGTCATGAGAAATGTGGTGATAAATCTAATATAAAGAGGTTGTGGGGCATTAGGTTCAGGAAATATTTTTTATTTGTGAGAAATCTACGTTTTGTGAAATAGTTTAGTGAAAAGTCTTAAAAGAAATTTTGTTTCTAATTTTACCCATTGACTTTTTCTTATCTGTTTGACTTTTCGTTGACTATCTGTTCAAATTTATATCTATCTGTTCAATTTTCTCCCATCTGTTCAATTCTTCTCCTAAATTCTATCTATCTGTTCTACTTTTTCTATTTGTCCAAATTTTATTTGTCTAATTTTTTATCTGTTCAATATTTTTATCTATACAAAATTTTCATATATGTACAAATTTTGCAGAGCTATCAAACCAGACTTACTCTCTCTATTTGTCTATCTATCTCTTTATTTGTTTTACAATCGTATGCTTATATTCCATCATCATCATACCATACAATACAACCGCATCTATGCATATTCAAACAGAAAATGAAGACTATTGAAAATGAAAATGAATACGAATACTACTATCCTACACATAGAGATACATACATATACACACCTATATATATACATTGCCCTGGCTATTACCAAAGCTGAAAACAAAGAACTCAATGTTTGTATCACCAAAAAAACAACATATCTCTAACAAGTTACACCTATAATAAAGATAGATTGCCAGTCTGATGTTTTCTGACCATGAAGCCCTTAATTGAAGAAGTTCATGATTAATATATATATATATATATATATATTGTGGGAGCCGAAAAGTAGATATACTTGAAAACGGCCGACAAGAATTGAAGCTCGTTTAAAATGAGTTAAATAAAGCTAAAGCCCACTAGACTATGTCATTGCCGAATTGATGATCGGGCAGTGCCAAATCACGGGTACCTGTACTGAATAGAAGAGACGAATGTCTCGAGGCGAGTCGGCAGAGACCCATTAGGTGGGACCAGAATGTCCTTTTCGAGGAAGTAAAATAGGGGAATAGACCTTGTCAGGATAATGATGGAGGACTGAGCTATATGGAGTAAGGATCGAAGAGAATGACTCTATAAAAGGAGGAGAGAGGTTTGAGAAAGAGGTATTCAAAAAGAAGAACCTTGAACCTCAATAAATTAAAAAAATAGCAACCTTTCTATAGAGATTAATTTGTCTGTCAGAGTGCTAATTCTGACACCACTGTCCAGAGTTTTATTTGATTTCAGGTGACAGGAGGGAGGATTATGTAAGAGCTTGTTTGGATCGGATAAGTAATCCATATCCACTTCTATACACACACACATACACATATATATATATAAGCACAGATCTATGATATATACATATTTCTGATATTCATAAAACAAGAATCAAGGCATGCGCGCGCGCGCGCGCGCACACACACACACACACACATATATATATATATATAGAGAGATATGAGAAATAGAGTACTGCAATGGTGTATCAATCGAAGTAAGGTGGCGGATGGAGGTAACAGATCTGGCGAATAAGTCAGAAATGATGGCGATCTAAACGATAGATTTTGATCATTTATCATGCCACTCCTTACTATCACAATTCCGTTTTTCTACCCTTGGTTTGCCGGAGTCAACAACAAACCTTCGAGAAGTCAAAGTGAGGGTGAAACCTGATGAGGCCTTGGTTAGGGTTTTGATCTCACGGCCAGCGGCAATGGTGAATCTGGATCGAAGGCCAAGTTTGAGAGAGATGGAAGACAAAGAAGATATATAGAGAGAGAGATAGATGCGTGTTTAGGAAATGAAGTTGATACAATATATATACATGGGTATTTTTGTTATTTCATCTAAGCATATCAAAATATTTTAAAGCTTGAACTTACAAATAAAAAAAATTCAAAATTAGATTTATGAATCAAGTACTTCTAACTAATTAATAAAGTGCTTAAAGCATACCATTACATGGAGGGGGAAAAAAAGTAGGCAAATTCCACAAACTTTGTTCCAACAGAAATAATTGATTGGGATGTGCACTAAGGCTTCCATTTGCTTTGGTTAGCTAAGCTGCGAAATTTGTAGAAGCTAGAAAATTAATTGTACCAGTCTCTCTTTTAATAAAATTAAAGATTAAAAATAATATGGAGGGCATAAAAATAAAAAAATTAAATAAGTAAAATATATATTTTAGTGTAAAAGATATACGTTAACACCGTTTTTCTATCTGTATGACTAACGAATTATTGATGAAAATAAAGTTAAGTGTTATGTGAATTAAAAATTAAAATGTCCAATGCAATTATGTCAACCTTGTGATATTTTATTTAAATCTTAGGAAATGTTTGTATAATTTATTCTAATTTTAATTATTAAATAAAAATATGTTTAATTATATATTAATTAATAATTTCCTATATACATTAAAAAAGAGGATGTGACTACTTAATTGTTTGTAAAATGTAGATAATTTTTTTTATATAGTTTAAAAATAATTAATAAGTAATACTAGGCTAATAAAAAAAATTTAAATTTTTGTGGAAGCAATCACCCATATTTGACACTGTCTAAGTTTTTTCTTATTTGTGATCATTTGATAATGAGATGTTAGTGGCGGTCATGTGCCGTTTTGGGAACCAAAATAAAAAATCATATTTTTGTTAAAATGTCTAAAAGTGCAAGTGGTAAAAACGCAACAAAATTGATTTGAAAAGTGTCAAAAATGCAAATGTAAAATTATAAATTGGGACTTATGACAAAAAAATAAAATAATAAAATTTTTATGTTGGGTAAGGATATTTTGGTCATTTTAATTTGATTTAACACCATAAACAAATATTAAACTAAAAAACCAAAAGCCAGTTTTTTACCAACTTCCTAAATCACTTTCCAAAAAGCTAAAAAATTTGATAAAAAATCAAAAGCTAACATTTTACCAACTTTCTAAAACACCCCTATATATCCTGAACTACTGTTCTTTTTGTTTTGTAATTTTTTTAATTTTTTAAATTTTATATAACAAAATCACAGTATTACGTGATCATCCAGCGGCGCGGATAGTGCTGTAATCAACACGTGGCAAAATCACAAAGCGGCATCAAACGTCCTCGTCGAAAGTACCCAGCCGCGTGCTATGCTACACGACATTCATTACCTTCTTTTAAGCAGAAAATCATAAATAAACGAGTAATAATATCTAAATATAAAATTTATATAATTTTTGTCATATAATGATGTAAAATAAATATTTATAAAAATTGACATTATTATATTATTTTTGAAATTTTTATGTATAAATAGAGATTGTTAAAAAAAAAAAAAAAAAATGGCAAACCCTATCAAATGTCCTATGTGCATTTATATTTGCATAAAAAAAAGTTATGGAAATTCTTAAAATGTTAAAAGAAGTTTTCAAAAGGATAAAAACTATCATAAAATCATTAAAATGGGTTTTAAATTTTTTTTATGCCACTGGCGCATTTAGGATTAGGACTGAGGGAAATGATTTTTTAAATAAATTTTTAATTTTTTTATGAAAAGAAATATAAAAAAGTAAAAACAACGATTTGCTAAATTATAATATATATTTTTTATTTTTAAGCTAAAATATTTGATTTTAAAACATAACATATCTCTCTTGAGATTTTAGAGAAATGTACTTAATCCACTATTTGAATATAATTACATTGACTTTTCTTTTAGTAAAGTTTAAAAAATCAAAATTAATACAAGTAGTAGATAGATATTGAAATAAATAAAAATAAATAAAAAAATTTAATAACATTTTTTTCATTCATACAATTACAAGATTATCGATAAAATGACATAATTATGCAAATTAAAATTTTAAAGAAGATCAATATAATTATATTAAAGGTAAAATTACACTCACCTTCCCTAAAGTTTCTGACAATTATAGGAACCTCTCCTGTAATTTCAAAAATTAGAGAAACCTCCCTTACTTTTTCTGACATTGTCAAGATTTCTCATTCCGTTAATTTAAGTCAAACGGTGTTAACTTGGTTGTGCAAATGACCATAATACCCTTTACACTTAAGACCCTTTAATTATAATTTACCTATATATATATATATTAAATTATCATTTTATTTCTCACAATTATTTTTATTTATTTTTTATATTTCCTTGACTTTGAATTTTTTTTCCCGACTAGAATTTTTGAACTTTTATAACTTTAAAAAATAAAAATAAAAATAAACCATTAATAAAATTAAGAAAGAATATCCATATTTCTTATTTAAATTAATTTTGAGATTTAATTTAATAAAAATAATTTAAATGAAAGAAACAAAGATGGAGATTTAGATTTTAGATGTAATAAATAATAAATTATTTGAGTATTTTATTATTTTCAAATAATTTACTTCTTCAAGTAAAATTCTATTTTAATTATATGTAAAAAATGACAAATTTAAATAGTTTATTATTCTCAAATAATTTCTTTATCTTTCATTCCCTATCATCTAATTTTAATTTATTGTAACACAATTAGATATTTTTTTACTTTTATATTTATTTTAAAAATTTTATTATTAAGTTGAGAAATATTGACCTTTTTTTTGTGATAATTAAAATTTGAGAATAATATGGGATTGTGAAAAGATAAAATGATAAATTATATATATATATATATTTATGAGGTAACATTTGGTAATATTTATAAGTCAATTTTTTTTATTATTAAAATGAAATGTTATTACTTTTATTTTTCTTAAAAAAATTTAATACACAAATACATTTACAAAACAAAAGAAAAATTCATGATTCGTTAGTTGCTATGGTATTAGGTGTTACTAGCATACATTGATGAAAGAGAAAAAGAGAACGATGTAAAAAATTGGCGGAAAAAACATAGAGAAAAGAACAAATAATAATAATAATAATAATAATAATAATAATAATAAATCATATGGTATTGCTATTTGTTGTAGTGACACTATGAAAAAATGAATGAGAAAATAAATAAAAAGAAAAATGAAAGAAATAAAAAAAAAAAAAAAGTAAATGAAAAGAGAGGGATAATTTCTCCAAATATGTATTTTTCATACGGAAAAAAAAAATCAAATACCTATATGTATTTTTAAATTTTTATTCAAATTTTAATTTCTCAAAATCATTATTTATAAAATTGGTGGTCTTTTTAAAAGATAAAACATCTTTTGTACTTTGTTTCGTAATTTTCAAATACATAGTTGTATTTAATCTAGTATAAGGTTTAATGGTGATCAATTTATTAGCTCTTTTATATATATATATATATATAGATAAGGTAATGTTTGGTTATTCTACTATATATGCTTGTCTTAACAATTTAGAATTTTTTAAAATATTGTATAGAATTTAATAATTTTGTTTAATATTATTAAAATAATGTATGCGTCTTTATTAATTTTTTTTGTAAAATCTTAGAAGAGATGAGTGAAATTTATTTGAATATATAAAGACAAACTTAGAATTTTTTACTTGTAGTATATGACGCCAGCATGACGTCATCATATTTTGTTAAATAAATTAATAGAAGATTAACAGTAGGAGAATCTTAATAATAGTTTTAAAAATAAGGGTGATTTTTATAATTATTGAAACTATAAGGAAGGTTTTTATAATTGTTAGAAATCTTAGAGAAGATGAGTGTAATTTACTCTTATATCAAAAGTGTAAATTAACTATATATTTTTTTTAGACTTTAGGAAGATGAGTGTAATTTATTCAGAAAAATAGTAGTATTAATATTATCATAATTTTGTATGAAATTTACTTATAAACAAATGGGTTAATTACATATTTTATTTTTTGATTGATGACATTTTAATTGTGTTAAATTTATTAAAAAAAATACTAAAAGGTGTTAATTTGGTCTTTATTTCTAACTCTATTAGTGTGTAGGAAAATTTTATAATACATCTTATCATATGCATTTTTAGTTATGACATTTGTTTATTTAGTTATGATCAATTTTTTTTTTTTTTTAATTATGACATTATTTTGATATGTTTGGTAATATCTCATATGTTGTTTCATTATATATATATTTTTAAGTTTTGACTTAAAAAATATGAAATTATGTAATTTTATTTTTTAATTATAAGATACATATAATGCACACTAGTTGATGAGTATGTAGCATGGTATTTCCTTAGTTGCTGTTTGACAACAAATTTTCTAATTGTCTTTTGGGAAATGCTAAAGAGCTCTAAATCTAGAGCTTTAATTTGAGCTCTAGTGATGTGTCAAAGCAAAAAAAAAAAAAAAAAAAAAAAACAAAGCAAGGCACAAACATCACATTAGAGTGGGTCCCACCTTCCCATTAGAGCTATTAGAGCTCCTATATTAGAGTTCTAAAACATTTTTGTTGTCTTTTTGGAATTAGGACTTTTTTTAGTTTTGGACAAAAAAAATTCGTTTGGTAATTTTTTTTTATTTTTTAAATTTTTTGTGAAAAAAAATTATAATTTAAATATAATATTTTATCTTATTAATTTATTTTAAATTTTTTAAATATTAAGTGAAATAGTCAAACGAAACCTTAATATTTATCCAAACAATTAAAAATTTCTTAAAGAAAAATTTCTGGTACCAGCTTCACCTTACTTTTAAACCGCACCAACCGTTCTTAGAATCGACAATTACGAAAATATCGTCAATTTAATTTGAAGCAATAACGTTGTTAGAACGAATTTCGAATTTTACAGAAGGGCAATTACGTCAAGAAAATGAAAACAGTTGAATTTTCGTACCATACCATGCCACGAACGTGAGGCGGTTATTTAAAAGTCTACCTTATCACGAGACTAGCGTTACGTCCTTTTCTGAAAACAGCAAGGACAGTTTCGGTATTGTTTGGTCCTCTTTGAGTCAATATCACTAGAGAGCGACGCGTGGCATAGATTATGAACAGAACGTCGGTAATCATTTGCCACGTAGCACAAAACAGGTATGTATTAATTGCCACGTCGGGTGACAGCGTGGAAACAACAGTTTCTCCAGTTCATAAGTGGACAGTCCAGTCTGACTCAAAGGGCCTATTTTTAAATTTTATTTTAATAATTTGAATTTTTTTATATTTTAAAATTTATTAAATATATTATTTTTATAAAAAAAATTATGTCAACCAAAAAAATAAATTCACATATTTAAATTAATTTTGTATAAATTATTTATTTTTTATACAAAATTGATCCAAATATATAATTATTATTATTCAATCAATTTATTCTTTTATAAAAATAATATACTTATCAAATTTTAAAATATAAACTATTTAAATTGTTAAAACAGAACTAAAAAATAACAAAACCCAACAACACCTCACCAATCACCATAGTGTTTCTTTAAAACCCAACAATGCTAGCTATCATGAAAAATCTTTCATAAAAATAATTATGAAAATTTTATAATCTTTAAATTATATTTAGAATAAAACATCACACACTAATCAAAATAATCTAAAAATCATAATTCTTTCGTAATCATTTTCATAAAAAAAAAATTTCTACCACCCTTAACTTTTCTCTTAAAACCCCCCATCACCTCGTGGTCTTACGTTAGCTTTCTCAGAGCCACAACCACAGGACTCCCCCCCCTCTCCTCTCTCTCTCTCTCTCTCTCTCTATAGAAGTTATTCAGAGTTCAGTCACCGGAGATTCGAATACGTCGCCGGAAAATGGAGGATCCGGCAATCGATCGTTTTCCGAATTGCCGGAATGATGATATCACGCTTACTTGCCGTCGCGCAGTTCGCGAGTTCTAGGCGTATCTGCGAAACCCTAACTAAAAGCGAACTTTTAAGGTAGCAGAGTTTTGAAGCTATTCCATGCTTTGTCTTGCAAATCCGAAGCAAAGTCTGATTATAATAATGATAATCCGCGAGATAAAGGTATCAGTTTTAGCTTAAACCTCTCGAATTTTGGTAGATACATTGAATTTTGGTGATATTGTTGGTTTCTGTGTCGATTCGGTTTGGTGATCTGATGACGATTACGGACGCATCTGTGGTCGATGTGTTGACTCATGGCTTCATTTGCAATCACTGTTTTTGATCGGTGTATTGGAAATTGATAACTTTTCTCGAGGGCTTTTTCTTTTTTTTTGGTTCCACTCGCTAATTAGTGTTTTAATTAGTCAAATTTTGGAAATTGAAGTCGAAAAATCCAGATAGAGAATGCGTAGAGAGTTATAAATTAGAATTCGGTAGCAATTGTTAGCTAACTAGCTGTGAGGACTGGAAATGGAGCTTGAAAATTGATATGAGCCTCCATAAGTACTTGTCGTGCCTTTCACCATGAAGATTCAACCTATCGATTTTAACTCTCCGGAAGAGTCGATTCCCAACGAGTTAGTAAAGCCTGTAGCGAAATCACGGTTCAGGCGGCTCTTTCAGCGGCAATTCCCTATCGTATTGAGGAGTTCAGCGGCGGAGAAGATCGGTGGCGTCGAGGAATCACATTGCAACAAGGATGGTTCCGGTGAGTTCGAGCCGAGCTCTGTTTGCTTGGCGAAGATGGTTCAAAATTTCATCGAAGACAACGACAGACAATCGGCGACGGTGAGATGTGGCCGGAATGGAAACTGTAATGAGAGTTCGGAGGATGAATTGGACTCTTTCAATGGTTTCGGTGACTCAAACGTCGCATCCTCTGGCGATATATGTGAAGTTCTCAAGGTATAATGAACTTTGTATTTTAGTTTAGTTCTTTCTTGTTTGTGAATTCTGCTTTTTCAATTTTCTGAAACTCTTCGTTTTTTTTCTGAGCAGAGTTTGGTCCCTTGCGCAAGTGTTTCTGAAAGAAACCTGTTGGCGGATACTTCGAAAATCGTCGAGAAAAACAAAATCTCCAGGCGAAAAGACGATTATTGCAGAAAGCTCGTCACAGGTGGGTTGTTCGCTCTCAGTTACGACGCTTCAATCTGCAAATCAAAATGGGAAAAATCGCCATCCTATCCCGCCGGTAACCCCCTGTCTGATAGTTTCTCGCATCACATGTGTATGTAAAATCTATTATATATAGTATAGATATATACTGATACATGTGCACGTGTCTGATACAGGAGAATATGAATACGTGGATGCGATAGTAGAAGGCGAGCGGTTGATAATTGACATTGATTTCAGATCAGAGTTCGAAATTGCTCGGCCCACCAAGTCCTACAAAGCGATCCTTCAAACTCTACCGTGTATATTCGTGGGAAAAGTTGATCGTCTCCAGAGGATTATCTGCGTTGTATCTGAGGCGGCGAAGCAGAGTCTGAAGAAGAAAGGAATGCCTTTTCCACCTTGGAGAAAAGCAGAGTATGTCAAAGCCAAATGGCTCTCTCCCTACACTCGAACCACACCAACACTCGCACAGACTTGTCTCAGTTCAGAGCTCAACATAACCCACGAATCCGATCTTAAATCGGAGGAGAAAAAACCTCTGATTCCCACGAAGAGCTCTTCCGGCGAATTTGAACTGATCTTTGGGGACACAGTCTCTCCTGTTGAGACTGATCATGATGATGCCGTGTTTACTCTGTCTGACAACAGTTCGGGTGAAGAAGAGAACGCGGTGGTGAAGAAATGGGAACCACCGGAGATCAAATTCAAGAATTCACATGGTGGTGTGAAGATCGTGACTGGTTTAGCTTCTGTCTTCGAAGACAAGAAATAAAATTTTGGTTTTTTCTTCTTTGTTTTTGGTTTTTTTGGGTACCATAGGATGATAATACTCAGTATATGGTACTAGTATATGGTATAACTATAACCTTTTGATTGCTAATCATCCCTTCTCTTTTTTCTGTAAGGGTGCTATCTACTAATATGTTAAATAAACCAGTGGCAAATACCTTATAAATGTAATAATCTTTGTTCTTGATCATTGTATCTCTCTCTTTCTGTGTGATTATTTTATGTTATATTCATATTTCATAGCCTGTTAAGTTTGTATTCGTGTGTATATATTATAATCTTTATTCTTTTGTTGAATTGATTTGAAAGGAACAAAAAGAAGCAGAGAGGCACAACAACACAAGGCAAGGCTTCCCGTTGCAGGTTCTTGGAAGAAAGAGAGTAAAAGGTAAATTCTCTATTCTCTGCATCAGAGCTTTGCTTTAATTCCTTCTTCAACTTTACTTATCTTTTCCAACTTTATCTTCCTTTTCATAATCCTCTCTGTTTGCTTTGTTTGTTTTTTGGGAAATTGTCTTCTATTGGGTAGGAGAAGAGAATCTGGTGATGAAAAAAACAGAGCATGGAGAAGGAATTAAAAACTATGGAAATTGTTGGATCTCATCAGCTGATCTGTATCTATGCGTCATCATCAGTGGTAAACTTCTGGGGTCTTCTTTGAGGATCATGATTCTGTGGAAATTTATTATCGGTAATAATTTCTGTGTGTATGCAAATTCGGTGCTGCGAAGTGTTTAATTCCGGGGCGTGGTTAGAGGTCTATTAATGCTTTGGTGGGCCTACCTTGAAGCAAACTCTTTACCGTTGTATCTTGTCATGCAAGTTACAAAAAATTTATTGAATTTTAAAGTCTTTGTTTGGCATTTTTTTTTTATTTTTATGTTGGGATTTTTTTAGTCTCATTTGATTTGATTTTGTTAATTCTTTTAATTTTTGTGAGAGAAAAAATGTAATGATTATAGTTTAGATGTGATATTTTGTCTTATTAATTTATGAAGTCAATTTTGTCTTTTTGTACTTTTTTGCCAAAAATCAAATGCCAAACGAAGCTTAAGTGTGTTTGGTTTCAGTTTTTTGAATTCTATTTTTTGAAATTTGAGTTTTTTATTTTTTGTATTTTTTTTAGTGAATATTTTTTTAATTTTAAGTAATTTTTTTTTTAAAACTTCTTTAGATGCACCTTACTTAAATAAATCTAAATAGTAAAATGTTTGTGAAAAAATATTTCAAAAAATTAATAAATACACAAAAATACAAAAAATGTATTGAATTTTTGTAATTTTTTTTTATATTTTTGGTATTTAGTGTTTTTTTTAAATTTTTTTTTATAAATATTATACTTTTTAAGTGTATTTATGTTAGGTGTGTTTAAAGTTTTTTTTTTTAAAAAAAAAATTACTTGAAATATTAAAAAAATTATTGAAAATATTAAAATACGGACAATAAAAAAGAAATTTTTTTTTGAAAACTATTGTCTGAAAAATCAAAACTAAACAAAGTAATTAGTATTTTAAATAGAAAAAATCATTAAAGATTTCTGAAAAAATAATATTTTCAATGTAATATTCGATAGATATAAATTAATACAGTTAAAAGGCCTTTGAATTTGGCTCAGTCATATATGCTATGCGCGAGACACGACATAGAGCTTGACGCAGTTAAGCGTTCCATATTAGAGATTTTATAAAAAAGTCTAGATGAAAGATACGCAAGATAAGTAAATAAATTTTAAATTTCTTTTCATCTCACTAAATTATTTTATTTTCAAGAAATTGACTTATCCATTGGAGCGGCTCGGTTGACACGACACCGGTGGCCACCAAGGCTCACCCTTTCTCTTTCTATGGGAGGTCATAAAGTCAGGATCGAATGAGATGGATTTTAGCACCATCAATATTGTTGATTTCTTTTTTACTGTATTTGATTGGGAGATTTGGAGAAAAATTAAAAATGAAAAAGAGAAAATATGTGTAAAACTAGATGAATGTAGGTATGTTATTTTATTTATATTTTACTTATTTTTTTTTATTTTCTCTTTTCAAATTTATCCTCAAATCTTCTAACCAAACACAGCATTAATGTTGTATTTGGTTGGGAAATTTGAAAAGGAATTTGGAAAGGAAAGAAAAAAATTAGGTGAAATGTAAATAAAATACATCTACATTTTATACATCTTTTTTCTTTCTCTTTTCAAATTTCTCTCCAAATTCTCTAACCACACACATTCTCTAACCACACACAGCATAAGTAAAATAAATAAATAAAAAAAAAAAAAAAAAAAAATCCTCCTTTTACTAGAGAGGTATGAAAGTGAGTGTGCACTTAATAAGTTAATGTGGTCCTGACAAATTTTCCTAATATTTGCTTTAACTATTGTTTGGTTCAGGCCTTTTGAATTTGACCTCTTAACCTGATTTTTAACTAGAAGATGCCGAAAACCTTGACTAAAATCTCTTAAAAAATAAAAATGGAATATTAATTGAAAAATCACTCATAAAAGAGTTTGATCCAAACAAAGTGTGATAATGAAGTCTAACTCAGTAAATAATAATAATATTAGTTAGTAAATAAAATAAATAATGTGATGCTAATGACAGTTTACAAAGTATAAAACAAAATATTAAAAGGTTTAAAATTTTAATGTAATTTTTATATATTTTAAAAAATAATAAAAGACTTATGATTATTAAATTAAGACCCATAAATTAAGATATGTTCGCGAGCTTAATTGGATAGTATTGAACTTGTATTGCAAGCTGAATATAATTAATTATAGTTGCTATAAATTAAGATACGTTCAAAAAAAATAACTTCTGTCAAAAGCTGTAATGTCTGGCCCAGGACCAAGGCCCACCAGGTTTATCTTGGGAGATTGAAAATTAGGCAACTTTTTACTTAAATTAAAGCTAAAGTAAGCAAAGTGTTTTGGTGTATTTTTGTCACACTAAAATCATTGCAGTTGAATTTTATTCTCTATTAATTATTATTATTACTATATAAAAGTGATATAGCTATTACACATTTCCCGATACATCAACTCAAAATATGAGGGGTAGGTGAGATTAGGTTTTTATTTTTTTATTTTTTTATTAAGAGCATCTCCAACTCACTAGGTATATAATGTTTGTTGGTCAAAATACCTAGCATGACTCACTTTTTTCAACTCTAATGTACTAAGCATATGATTAGGCATTTTAGCTCAACTCACATTCACTAGCTACATGTAACTAGCCTTCAAGGTTAGGCAAAATGTATTTAATTATTAAGATTATTTCCCTCCATCTTTGATGCCGATGTGGCATTCTATAAAGTCAATAGTATTTGGATAAATAGTTAAAATACAGAGTATGGTTGGAGTAGAAACATAAAACAGTTGATAAGTAAAATAAAATATATACTTTATAATAATGTTTAGATAGATAAAATATCTATTACCGTTGGAGATGCTCTAAAGTACATTGGAAAGTAAGTGGGTGGTTCAATTTAAAAAATGCTATATACCATATGTTTCGAATTTTATTTTGAAAATAAAATAGATAATTTAGATTAAAAGTTAATGAAATGTGAGTTATATAGAATTGTTATAATTTATAGATGTACTTTTTAAATATTTTTGTAGATATTAATTTGAATTTTTAGTATTATTGTTTCATATTTTTATAAAGATGACATTAACAGGTGACCGTTCTTTACAGTATTGCATATGAAACGCTTTTTCTAACTTCTACACCCTTTAACAAAGCTTGACAACGATGTGCATTGCGAAAACAACGTCTCACCGACTCTCTCTCTCTTTCTTTCTTTCTCTCTCCGTCCAAATTTGTACATACATTCTGTGAACAAAATAGGAATTTTGATTTACATAAAAACAATAAAGTTTTGTTATTTATATACGCCAGTAATAATATACACACGAACTTTTATATGGCGCTGTTTGGAAAGAAAGGGTTGAGGTTATTATAGTTTAAAATTATAAATAAGTCAAAAAGTCTTAATGTTCAAAGTGTTTTTTTAAAAAAAAATTGGCTCCAGCTGCCGGCAGTGTAGGCATAGCCTGCACTATCAATTGACAAATTATTACATCAACTGGTAAATTACAATTTTGCCCTTTTATATCAATTTAAAAAATTGTAATCTTGAAGACAAATTTGTCATTTTAACTTCAAACATCATTTCAACACATTTTTCAATATAACAACTCAAATAAAAATCCATCTCATCGTTCCAAACACAAAAACTAAAATAGTCTATTAAAATAATCAAAAAGTCAAAAAGCCTCTAAAATAACCACTTCCCAAACGAAGCCAATAAAATCTACCCCTAATTCCAAATTGATACCTATAATTTATTTATTTTTTTGTTATTTAATAGCATGACCCTTTTTTTGGTACTGAAATGAAATCCACTCATAACATCATTCTTAATAAATGGCTTGGATATAAGCTGTTTTTTTAACTTATATCCAAATTTTTTGCATTATTCATAAAATCATTTGGCAATATGAAAAAAACTGTGTTTTTGATATTATTTGTTTATGACTAGACAAATGGGTAAACTGATCATATTACCTCATGCAATTTTGTAAAATTACAATTTTCCCATATCACATGAGGTTATTTTGGTGTCACATTACAGAAAGATATTTTAGTAATTTTGGAAGTTGGCAAACGATTTTTTACTAAAAAAAATTTCTTTTGATTTTTAGAAAAAAGTCAAAAAACAACTTATATCCTTATTTTCAAAATAGGCCTAAGTAATAAAGTTTAGGGTACAATGATAAAGGAGAAAAATATTTGGTAACTCAAATTTGTATGATTTGAATGACTCGAATGTATTAAAACGATGTCGTTTTACTCCCAAATTGTTTACACAATGAACACACTTTGTGTTTACACTATTTCCCACAAGAAAATAACGCAGCAAAATGTAGAGAGAAATTGCAAAAATTTTTGGACAAAAATTGAAGTGAAAACATCAAATGAGGGGCTACTTGTTTATAGATGGAGTGGTGGCTGTTTAATTTGAATTAAACAAGTACAGATTTGAATGTACAGGTATGGTACCTATTCGGTTTGAATAAACAGATACAAATCTGTTGGGTTCAAATTTTGAACAGATAAATTAGATTTGAATCTGTCCGGGTGGGGAAAATAAAATCGGAGCCAATTTTTGAAATTAATTTTCGAAATTCAAATTCCAAAAAATTAGAATTTAATTTTAGAAAATAAAATTCAAATGTTTTTAGCTCAAAAAGATAGGTATTGGGTTGGACAAGCCCAACCCAACCACATACCACGCACCTGCGCCCAAGCCCAGCCTAGCTCGCCCGAACGGCGACGCGCGCATGTGTTTATTTTGGATCCAATGGGGAAAATAAAACTAGAGCCAATTTTTGAAATTAATTTTCGAAATTCAAATTCCAAAAAATTAGAATTTAATTTTAGAAAATAAAATTCAAATGTTTTTTGTCCAAAAAGATAGGTATTGGGCTAGAGAAGCCCAACCCAACCACACACTATGCACTCACGCCTAAGCCTAGCCTGGACGGCGGGGCGCGCGTGTGTTTATTTTGGGTTCAATGAGTCTAACTCACTTTGCCTATATCCTCCCTCTCTACAAAATTGGGGTGTCCATTGGGGCCTACCCCAAACCCTAAGCTTTATAAACCCAATCAACGTTTCTCACCAAATTAATGTGGGACAATCTTTTATTCAAATTTTTAGGAAATTTTATCAAAAACACTATTTCCACGGAACTCTCTTTGGCTTCAATTTCTCATTCACTCGATAATGATTTTGAGCAACCAAATATACCACGTGAATTACAACGTGGCATAGAACGCGTTACCACTTAGACTCGCTAAATTTGACGTATAGATCCCACCTAAAAAAATATATCAAAGTTGAGAAAAAATCTAATTTTCAAACCATTTCAAACAATTGACACCAATAATTTTTTTTTTTTTTTTTTTTGGTTATTTAATAGCACGACCCTTTTTTTGGTACTGAAATCCACCTATGCAATTTTGTAAAATTACAATTTTCCCATATCACATGAGGATATTTTGGTGTCACAACGCAGAAAAATATTTTAGTAATTTTGGAAGTTGGCAAATGATTTTTTACTAAAAAAAATTTCTTTTGATTTTTTTTAAAAAAAGAGTAAAAAAACAACTTATATCCTTATTTTCACAAAAGAAAATAGTTGAGAGCTTGACAAATTGGCTCGAATTTTGGCTCGAAAGAGAAGAGAGGGGAAGAGGAGGAGAGAGAGAGAAAGAGAGAGAGAGGAGAGGGCTCGTCGCCTCCGCTGTCCTCGTCGCAGCTCGCTGATCGTCTGCCTCTACCCAGCCCCACCTGCCCAGCCCCGGTCGTCTGCCCAGCCCATCCGCGTCTGCTCGTCTGGTCATGACCCGCCTTGACTCGCCCAGCCTGCCATTGTTCTCCTCTATCCTCCTCCTCCTCCCGATTTTATGGCCCCTTCCTCCTCCTCCTCCTCCTCCTCTTCCTCCTCTTCTTCTCCCTTCTTCTTCTTCTTCGTTCTGCAAAACCAGGAAAAAAGAAAAAGAAAAAGAAAAAGAAAAAATCAATACCAAAACGACGTCGTTTTAGTGTCGAGCCAAATGTCGAGCCATAAAATTCGGGCTACGTAACATGATCGTTTTCAAAATAGGTCTAAATAATAAAGTTTAGGGTATAATGATACAGAAGAGAAATATTTAGTAGTTTAAATTTGTATAACTTGAATAGTTCGAATGTATTAAAATGATTCCATTTTACTCTTAAAATGATGTCATTTTGAAATATTTGAGCCATTCAAATTATGAAAAATTAAGGCTAAGTTTGACAAGTGAAAAAAAAGCTAAAAAGTTATCAAAAAAGTTAAAAGTTTATCACTATTCATCAAAAAAATATCAAAAAAATTAATTTATAAATATTAAATATAAATTCACATCTTGTTCAATCAATGTAGGTGACGTCAAGCCAGCTTTAGTGAAAGGAAAGGGGAAAAAAATTGTATGGGTACATTCAATCAATTTGAATGGTAAAGTTGGATCCGTGGGCGCTCACCATGGGTCCTTTTTTAATAATTCAAACCATTGAAGATGTAGAACTCGTCTAGTACTATATATTTGTAAAAAAATCACGTTTATCGGATATCACTAACTACATAATCAAATCAGTTTTGTATAAAAATTAGATGGTGTTATAGATAACAGTTGACAAAAAAAACTAACAGGATCAGATAGCTATCGATATCCAATCAGAGTGATTTTTTTACAAGCATATAGTATTCGATGAGTTCTACATATTGAACGTTTTCGATTAGAAAAACGGGATCTGTGGTGAGCCCCCATAGGCCGAACAACACTGTCCAATCAAAGCCCGAAAAGAAGGCAATATTTTCTCATGTAATACCAAGCCGGCTGACGTGTGTATTACACCATCTTCTCCTATATATTTTTTTATATAATTTTTTAATACAAATTTTTTCATAAAAAATTAAAAAATTAATCTAAATATCTATATTTTTTTCTCAACTTTTTAATTTAAAAAGATAAAAAATACACTTATTTCAGACACTCCAAACAAACCCTTAGTTAGGAAGCATTGTTGGATAAAGAAATAGTGTGAACGCTCCTAAAATAAATGCAGAGATAGACTTTCGAGGTAGAAAAGCTTTGCTGTTGTGTGTCACATGATATATACTGTACACATATAAAAGCTGACAATGGAGCATGCAGTAGAAATATAATGGTTTTGTTCACATATTTTGCGAATTCTTTTTGGTTTGGTTTTTAAAATATATATTTATTTTTTTAAAAAAAATAAATATATATTTTGAAAAGAATAGACATTAAAAATATGTTTATAAATTTTTAAAAATTATTTTATTTTCTAACAAAGATAAAATCATAGGAAAATGATAAGTATTTTGATTTTTTCCATACAAATTGGATTTTAGTTTTATCAAATTCAGAAAACAAAATTTTGATAAAAAAAAAAAAAGTTGAAAACAGTGGCCGATCATTTAAAAAAGTGTTTTCACAAAATCGGACTCCTGTAAATAGAACTTAAAAAAGTGTTTTTCAAATAGAATATGGAAACCATTTTCTCCGTTTGTAGTGCGCTTCCTATAAGAAGGGTGCGTGTTGATAAAGGCACTGGAACTTTTAGGTGTTTGCCCATTTTTGTCTGGAATCTACTTTATTATGTTTGGTTTTTTTTAAATTTAATTTTAACCAGGTTTTTATTTGTCTTCAATAATTTTTTTTTATATTTAATTTTTTTTAATAAAAAATTTATATGTATTTTTATTTGAGTTTTCATTTGTTTAGTGAATATTTTTCATATTTTAATTATTTTTTTTAAAAAAACAAAAACATATCTAAAAACAATTCTTAAAATAAACTAAAACCAAAAAATAAAATAAAATTTGTTACCTTCAAAATTCAAACTAGTGGGATCACAGTGGCAGAGCCACTGTAGAGGACCAGTCCCACTGCTCTGCGGACATAGGGATACTGCTGTGTTAAAGACATAACAGTAACAGAAGTAGGGATGCTATTGCGCAGCCCGTGCAGCAGCGTCTGTTGTGCGGCGATTTGGGTTCAATTTGGGGCCTATTTTAATAATCCGAGCCGTTTACATTTTAGAATATGTCAAGTAGAACATGTCTGCAAAAAATCAAGTTAACCATTTATCCACTCACATTTGTATCCATAAAAATAAATATGAATATATTTTAACTTGATTAAAATGAGTACGAATGTGAGTGGATGAATGGGTAAACGATATCCGATTAACTTAATTTTTTGCAGGCATATTTTACTTGGCGTACTCTAAAATGTGAACGGTTCGGATTATCAAAATGAGTCCCGAATTGGGCCCAAATCGCCGCACAGTAGACGCTGCTGCACGGGCTGCGCAGCAACATCCCCACTTCCAACAGTAACTGTTGTGTTTTTATTTGAGATTTATTATGAGTTTATTTTTATGACATGAACCGTTCATTTTGTCAGGTTCATTGAGTACTTCATACCTATCAAATATTATATTCATCGGATATTAATAATTATGTGATCGGATTGTATATTTTTATACTATTTCTCAAAAGAAAAACTTATTGTTTATTTTTTTATGATAAATGTAATTCGATCATATAGTTATTGTTATCCGATTAATATGATTTTTGGTAGGCATGAAATACTCAACAAACCCTACAAAATGAATGGTTTGGATCATACAAAAAAATCCTTAATAAATCTCAAACTAAGACACAACAATTACTACTATGCCTTTGCCATAGTAATAACCCCTCACCCCTGGTGTGTTTGGTTTTATAACATGTTTGTTTTAAGGGATAAGGGTGTGGGATTGGACTATTAATCCCATCGGACTAATAGTCCATTGTTTGTTTGAAAAATTTTGCTCTGGACTAATAGTCCTCCCGAACTATTAGTCCCACAAATATAGGACTATTCTATCCCATGGGGGCGTGTGGGATAGAAACCATGGGATTGGTATCCCATGGGATTATTTTGTGAAATGTCCATTTTACCCTCCATGTTATTACTTAGTAAACAATTAGAAAATGGTAAAATAGTCTTTTGCACATTTATAAATTATTTTTTTAGTGTTGTTAATTTAAAATTATATATTAAATAAAAAATTTAAATTATAAATTATAAATCAAATTTAATTAAAAATAATAAATTAAAAATTATGGCCTTATAAATTAAATTTTTTTAGTGTTGTTAAAAAATTAAATTTACATATTAAATAAAATTATTTTTTTAGTGTTGTTAATTTAAAATTATATATTAAATAAAAAATATAAATTATAAATTAAATTTATTTAAAAATAATAAATTATAAATTATGGCCTTATAAATTAAAATTTTTTAGTGTTGTTGAAAATTTAATTTATATATTAAATAAAATTATTTTTTTATTGTCGTTAATTTAAAATTACATATTAAATAAAAAAATATAAATTATAAATTATAAATTTAATTTAATTGAAAATAATAAATTAAAATTATGACCTTATAAATTAAATTTTTTTAGTGTTGTTAAATTATAAATTATAGATTACAAATTTAAAATTATATATTAAATAAAAATTATAAATTACAAGGATAAAATAGTCTTTTGAACATTTTTCCTTCTTTATAATATCCCAAACAAACATGGGATTCAATAAAATAGTCCAATCCAGACCTCTAATCCCATGACTAAACAAATATAGGATACAAATTTAGTCCAACCAAATAGTCCTGGGACAATGTATTCCATGACTAATAGTCCGATAGATTACAATGCCCCCTTATCCAGTCCGTCCAAACAAACGCACTCTTAGAGTCTTTAAAAGTATTTTTTGGGTTTTTAATCCATAGTTTTTTTTAATAAATTTTTGAATATTTTAATCAATATTTTTTTACTTTTTAGATCCACTTAATTTAAATATACTTAAAAAAATATAAAATTTTAAAAACAAATCTTTCAAAAATTTATTAAATACTAGGACAAATTACACAAATAGTCCTTATAGTTTGGGGCTTGTGTCACTTTGATTCCTGACTTTCAATTATAACACATTTAACCCTGAATTTTGAATCTTGTTCTAAATAAGGACAATTGAATATATAATCAGATTTTTCAAGGGTAAAATTGTCAATTTGATAAAATATAAATTAATTTGACAAAAATAAATGTCAAACAAATATTTTTGAATTTTTAAAAATCATTTCTACCTACTAAAAATAAAATTATGTAAAATTAATAAATCTTTTAGACATTTATTTATTTTTTTTACAAATTAATTTTTATTATGTGTTTGGATGATGATCATGTAAAATTAATTTTAAAAAATTAATTATGTAATTTTTATTAATTTTACATAATTTTATCATTGGTGAATAAAAATAATTGTAAAAAAATTTAAAATATTTTTTTGACATTTATTTTTGTCAAATTAGTTTATATTTTATCAAATTGACGATTTTACCCTTGAAAAATCTAATAATATTTTCAATTGTCCTTATTTGGAATAAGATTCAAAATTCAGGGTCAAATATGTCACAATTGAAAAGTCAAGGACCAAAGTGACACAACTCGTAATCTATAAGGACTATTAGTGTAATTAATCCTAAATACTAAAAAAAACCAAAAAATACAAAAACTTTGGTACATTTTCATATTTTGTTGTGTTTATTTAATTTTTTAAAAATGTATTCACAAATATTTTACTAAACCTATACTTAGAGGTGCTTTGAACCGAATTACGATTATTGGGCTAGAATTGATAAGTCTCATACATAAAGTTCAAAATCTATCTAATCCAAAAACAAAGGCCTATTTTGGGAAGTGAGCTATAATCCACTTTCCAAATTATAACCCACTTCATCTCTCACAAAAAAATTACTTATAAGCAGCTTTTCATTAAAAAGTTGATTATAACCATCTTCTCAAAAAACTTGTACCAATTGGTCATATATATTTTTAATTGTTATCAAAAAATCTTATTTTTTTTGAAAAATAAAATAATTTAAAGATGTTTCTACATCCTATTACCATCAGACTTCCGTCTGACGATTATCGGAGACTCGTCCGAATATTCAACATTACTTGGAAGTCGTTGGAATATCATCAGAAATTCACCGGAGTATCATCGGAATGTTCTGAACATCACCAGAAGTCGTCGGAATGTCTAGAATATTTGCTAGACGCCAAGAATATCGTTGGAAACTCACCAGAATGTCTAGCATATTGCCGAAAAAAAGAAGAATAATAAACTGAGAAATTAAAGTGAAAAAACATAACAAAATGTACTAAATATTGATAAACTGAAAGAAGGAAAAAAAAACTAAAAACAACAAACATCAACAATGGAAAAAAAAATGTTATTTTTAATTTTTGTAGGGTTTAAGCAAATAATTTCTAATATTGATCAAATTGAAAAGTAAGTTTTGAAACTGTAAAATGTTACAGTTTCAAAATATGATTCTATTAAGTATTTATTCTTATCAATCAAATTGAAAAACATGTTATGAAATTGTAAAATTTTACAGTTTTAAAGAATGACTCAATTCAGCACAAAAAAAAATAAAATTGTAAAATTTTATAATTTTCACTACCTGTAATTAAAACTCGAAAACAACTTTGTTCAGAACTTAAAAATTTTCTTCATTATAACAAGAAAATAGAAGTCTATAGTATCAAAAAAATATTAAAACTAGGAGATCGAATTAAAGAGACAGATATAGAAGGATGGTTGTACTTTGATAACTATTTTTTTATTTAGATCAAGGCGGATCTAACGTAAATCTACTCAGATCTGATGTAAATCTACATTAGATTTGGATAGATCTACTCATTTTCTTCGTCGAAAACTCATCTTTTTGGCTATCAGTGAGCACGAAGTAAGGAATTGGTGCTCTGTGGTTGCTCGTGACCCCAATCAATGGTGGTCGCTTGGCGCCAGTAACGGTAGATTAGAAAGAGACAAAAAAACAAAAGAAGGCGTGGTCATGGTCGTAATCGTCGCCCATATTAGAGAAAGAGAGATATAGAAGCAATGTGTAAGGAAATAGGAGAAGATAAATGAGTATAGGAATCCCCCTAAAAACGAAGCTCTAAACAGAACTTCATACACTTAGCCAAAAAAATAAAATAATAATAAAAAAAAGATCAAAACATCACACCACATGGAATCCATCACCCTCTAGAGCTCCATTAAAACTCTTATTTTAAAGTTCTAAAATATTTTTGTGTGAATAATTTACCTTTTATTTTTTATAAATAATCGATTCACATAAATTTTAAAAATAAACAAATCAAATCATCAAATAAAACTATTGTAACTAAGAAATTGCTCACAATTCACTCTTAGCTTTGGGCTTGGGCTTTGGCCTTGTAACCATCTCCATTTGTGTTTCAGGTTTACTTAATCTTTGATGACGCTTCATTCTAATGCTGCTCATCAACCTTCTTATTTTTTTGGTTTGTTAACTTAGCTATCTTTGACCACAAGCCCATCCAAAAAAAAAAACAAAGATAATTTTTTTTAGGGTTTCTGTATTAAGATTTTATAGGATCAAGGATATGTAATATTTTCATATTAATTGGGGTCTCTCAATATGTTCATAAAAAAATTTTGATTCAGAGAAATTTCAAAACATAAACAAAATTTTCTGTGTTTTGAAATTTTTCTGGTTTTGAAATTTCTTTGGTTTATTGAATTTCTCTGATTTTCTTTGTATTTTTTAATTTTCTACTTTTGAAATTTCTCTGGTTTAAAATTTTTCTAATTTGCTCACAAGTTTTTCTATATTTTGATCAATTTTTTCTAATTTGCTCACAATTTTCTTTGTATTTTGATTAAACCAAAGATAATTATATTTTGACTCAACTAGAGAAAATTATATTTTGACTCAACCAGAGCAACATAAATACCCATGATTACTTTCTTTTTCTCTTATTTCTTAGCAACCAAACAATTGGTTGACAAGCAAAAGAAAATGATTGTAACAAAATTAAAGTCCTAAAAATTTTGGGTTTTAGTTAATGCACTAAAGTTGAGTAAAATCAATCTCGTTAATCTTGTCACCTAGTTATCTATAAAGTTGGGTTTCTCAGCAAACAAACAAAGTGACAAAAGGGCATAATTTGCCATTACATTGAAAGGTTTAGCAGATCAAGCTACGAGTTGAGAATTTAACAAACACAAATTACAAATCAAGAAACAAAAGCAAAGACACAGCAAAGATTACAATGTATATGTATATATAGAGATTTATGGATGGATCAATGTGTAGAATGAATCAAAGAAACAGTAAATCTTACAATTTCGGTGGAAGGAGACGTGGACCATGGTGGCTCTTCTCCGATTCTCTCTAATACTTGGGTTTGAAGAGGAGAGAGGGAAGAGAAAGAGAGAGAAAGGATAAGGAAAAGTTTAGGCAGTCTGCGTGGATTGAGAGAGAGAGAGAGAGAGAGAGAGAGATGAGTGTGGGTCATAAATGGGTAAGAAATCTTCGGCAATTAAAAAATTTATTTTGAACTTCTTTCATTATTAAAAGTTAGAGAAAAATGTTAGATTTTCCATAGTTGGTTGGGTATTAAAAAATTATGGGTTGTAGGTCACCTATTTAAATAATTTTATTGTTTGAAAATTAGAATGCATTGGCATACTCTCACCTAGACAGTTGAGTTGGAAACTATTCTAATCAACCGGGGCTGACTTATGCCTGCTTTGGTTTTTAGAAAAATATTTAAAAAATAAATAAATAACACTTATCATTTTTATATAATTTTATTTTATTGAGAGTGAAAATAATTTTTAAAAATTTTAAAAAATATTTTTGGTGTGGTTTTTCTTCTCGTTCTCGTCAATTTCAGAAATTAAAACCCAAAAAACAGTTCATACCTAATGTAGGAATATCAATTTTGGCCTTCTCATTTGGAGCGAACACCAAAAAATTAAAAGAAAAGTTGATCACATTTTAATATTCTCTCAAAACTCTTCTTACATATATTCTGCCTTGCCAACTTATTCGGACAATTTGGAGAGAAGAAATTGTGTGGATTTAGCATTGCTGAAATTAAAAATAAACATTGTGGCTATGAAAATCCCGAAATTTTTGTGGTGATAGACTTACTTGTTTGGTATCATTTAATTTTCTGTTTTATGTTAAAAAAATAGAATAAAAAGAAAACATAAATTGATTTCACACGAAATGAAAACAACGTTGCTTCTGATTTTTTGTTTTTGGTTTTAAAACTCATTAAAATTAGAAGGACAATAAATAAATAAATAAAAGAGAGAAAATTTTGAGGATGCATCGTAACTTTCCAATTTTAAGTCTTATGTGTAGGGTGCTGCATTTGTTGCAGTTTAAATGATTTGATTAAAGCTTATCTTAATTTAGAGTTTGGTTCGACCGGTTTCCCAAACAAAATGATTGTAAATTGTTGAAACTGTCATGCGCCTGTCTATTTTGGAAAGATGGTAAAAAGTAATTTTTTGGTTTTTAACTAAAATTTTGACTTTTAATCGGGTTTTTGATTTTTTTAGACAAATGATTTGAAAAGTTGGTAAAAAGTTACTTTTGATTTTTTTGATTAATATTTGTTTATGATGTCAAATCACAATAAAATAACTAAACTATCCCCATTAATTTAAAATATTTACAACTTTACCCATGTAGTACATTTTGACTCATGAGGAATAGAATTGTAATTTCACCCGTAACTAAAAAATCAACTTTCCAAATGAAAAAAATGTAAAAAATGTAAAAAAGCTAACTTTTAACTTTTGCTACAAATAAAAAAAAAAAAGACTAAAAACCAATTTTTCAAAATAGCCCTTCTTACACAACTTTGAAGGACCGAGTCTTGATCAGAGTTGGTTTATAAAAAGTACAAATCAAATTATGATGAATTACAACGTGAGACAGACCGAAGAATTATCTGTTATTAAAAAATACAGCTTCTTATTCCGAAGAATTGGTCAGAAAATTGACCAAAATTTGCAGCTCTAATCTACACGCTAATCAAATCTCTGGGTAATTTCCGTTTGAAACCAGTATCCACAACGACAGCAACTACACATAATTGAGTTTTTGGTTAATTTTTGTTTGTTTTGGCAGAAAGCATTTTGTAATTAATTAATGTGCTAATAGTTGTATTAGTGGTGCCGGACTGTGGAGGTGATGATATGGTGATATTAATAAAATTTTAGTCTCCAAAACGTATTATACATATACTTTTCAAAAGTAGAATATTTTCCGATGATTTCTGCTCACTTTCTATTTCAATTACAAAAAAAGAAAAGACCCAAAAATACGAAAAATATTTTCTGCTGAAAAGGGTAATTCAATCAGCACGGCTAAGAAATAGGACAGAGAAGTCAACAATGGTGACCTCCTTTTTATATTGAGAGGCCCTGAGACCAACCTCTTGCAACTTTCTACATCTCAATAATAAAATCATGGTTTGGGTTCAAATTTTAACAAGAGTTCACTTTCAATCCTTGGTTTATTCTTGTTAATTTACTTCCAAAGATTGACTTGAACAACCCTCTAAAAGTCTTATTCAATGGGTATTAAAAACCAAAGTCTTATTAAATTCATTAATTCCTATCCAGCAAATTTAAATACAGGGTAAAGATCTTCACCATTCTGCAGATATGGCATTACAATCTTCAATCAGATTCATCGACTCTGCACTCTTCTCCACTGGTCCTTTCGCTCTCTCCTACTATGACCCTGACCAAAAATGGCTAATTCGATCACACTTCATTTCTCTTCTCCAAAACTTCCCTTCTCTCCGCCCTTCCACCGATACTTTCACTCACAACGATGGCACCAACGCCAACCTTTTGAATGCCACCGGTGACCTTTTAGTCTCTCCCTCAACACCTGTTGTCCCTATAACCATTTGGGTACATGAAAACTACCCTCACATGGCCCCAATTGTTCTTGTCTCATCAAACACCATGTACCCAATTCACCAAGACCACCCCTTCATTGATCCTTCTGGTCTCACCACATTGCCTTATCTCCAAAATTGGCTCCACCCAAGATCCAACCTTTTAAACCTTGTCCACAACCTTGTCAATCTCTTTAGCTACAACCATCCTTTCTACAATTCCAATGTTTTAAAAATGGAGGCTATGGACAAGCTCTCGTGTTCCCTTGTCTATGACACAGTGGCTTTCAACGCTGAGACTGAGGAGGAATTAGAGAGGTTATCGACCCTCCAGGGTGAACTGGTGAAGAGATTTGATGTCGTGACAGGCATGATTATCGGGCTTGAGGATGAAAAGATGGACTTGAAAAGGAGAGTGATGGAGATGACAGAGGAGGCTGATGTTTTGATGAATTGGTTGAGAGTCCATGACAAAAATTGGGATGAAATGGGAGATGAATTTGAAGCTGTGGGTGAGGAGTCAAGGGCAGTGCTTGATTGCTTGGCTAAAGAGAGGGCTTTGGAGGACTTGATATATGCATTGGACAAGGCTGTTGAGCAAGGGGTTGTGAGTTTTGACATTTATATTGGGCAGGTTAGAAAATTGGCTAGAGAGCAGTTCTTGCATAGGGCTTTGGTAGTTAAATTGAAGGGTCCTGAAATGCTTACTTGGTCAGATTGATATCAAGATAGTACCAGTTTGGTTTGGATTGAATGCTTTCTTTTGAAACACACCAACACAAATTTGCACACATACTCTGTACATATATGTTTTAGAATCAAAATTCTCTTTTGAGATTTTCTGTCACGATCTAGCTATCGTAATTTTTTATTTTATTTAACAGTTTAGATTTAAAATAAAACAAAATAACGTCAATTTGAGATGTGAATTTTTTTTTGAATAAAATAAAATTGTTGCCATTTTGAGTAAACTTTGGAACTACATATCATATCATGGTAGAGAAAAATTGGGTGGGCCAAACTGGGCTAAAATTTCTCATCCCAAACTAATTAAGGCTAGGTTGGGCAGGCCATTGGGTTGGGCCTATGGATATTCTTACTAATTTAAGTATCAGAGTGTTTTTGCTGAACAACCTAACCAGCAAACACTCATTTTTTTTTTATAGTTGTTGGCAATTTTAGAGAGACCAAAGTTCATGCTCACCACCTGTATATAATGTGGTTGAATATTTCTCACACAGTTTGGATCTTGAATTTATTAAGAGAAAGAAAAATAAAAAAATAAATTTAGCTTATTTGTTGCCATTTAGCTTCAATTTTAAACACGCTAACATAATTAGGTGCCGTTTGGTAACACTTACGTTTTCAGTTTTCTGTTTATATTTACAAAAATTTTAAAAACTCAAATAAAAACTTGTTTGGTAAAATTTTTGATTTATAAATCAGTGGTCTCAGTTTATAAATTTGGCCAAAAAATGAAAACATAAAAAATGTGTTTCCGTTTTGTGTTTTCAGTTTTTTTTTTTTTTTTTTTTTTACCATTCAACACTTGCCACCACTCGCCACCATTTTTCACTACCATCTTCCGCCACCACCACCCACTCCCCACCACCACCTGCCACCACCACTCACCAGCCACCAGCCACCACCCACCTGCCACCCACTCGCCGCTACCATCCACCCCTCGCCGCCGCTACCACCACCATCACCCACCACCCACCTGCCATCCACTCGCCACCACCCACCACCCGCCACTACCATCCACCGCCCGCCACGACCACCTGCAACCTACTTGCCACCACCACTCACCACCCAACACCCACCTGCCACCACCATCCACCACCCACCCACCCGCCACCCACCACCACTACCACTACCATCACCCACCACTCACCACCGCCACCACCACCACCCACTGTTACCATCTATCACCCGCCACTGCTACTCCACCCACCACCACTACCACCACCACCACCATCACACCGCCACCCACTTGCCACCACCACCTACCACCACCACCACCACCACCATCCACTGCTACCACCCACCACCCGCCACCATCACCCACCCACCCACCATCACCACCTACCACCCACCACCACTGCTATTTGCCACCCACCGCCACCATCACCGATCACCGCCACCACCGCCACCATCACCACCACTCTGCCACCCACCACCAGCCACCGTCACCCACCCACACCACCACCACCACCCGCCACCTACCAGCCATCACCACCCACCCGCTACCACCCACCACCACCCGTCATCTGCCACCTACTTGCCACCACCACCCACCACCCGCCACCTCAACCACCACCACCCACTCACCCACCACCACCACCACCACCCGCCATCCGCCTTCCGCCACCCACCTGCCACCACCACTTACCACCCTGCCACCACCACCACCACCACCACCACCACCTACCACCCGCTACCATCACCCACCCACCCACCACCACCTACCCGCTACCACCCATCACCACCCGCCATCTGCCACCCACTTACCATCACCACCCACTACCCGCCACCCGCCACCACTACCCACTCGCTACCACCCACCACCCGTCACCGTCACCCATCCACCCACCACCACCACCCATCCGCCACCACCCACCACTACCCATCGTCACCACTTTCCACCACCATCTTCTGCTGCCACTTGCCACCACTTGCCATTTCTCACTCTTTTTTATATTTTTTAAATTTTTTAAACATTTTATCAATTACCAAACGCGTTTGTAGTTTATGTTTTTCTAAAAATAAACAAAAAATAAATAAAAACTAACTTATAAAATTTTTGTAAATATAAACTGAAAACGTAAACGTTACCAAACACACCCTTAGTATTTATGTTTACATTTTTAAATCATATTTGCTCTACAAGTGTAAATAAATTCCCCCATCCAAAAAAAACATACAAACCAATTTATTGATAGTTTTCACATGGATGAATAATTTTTTTAGAATTTCATGATTTGGGGACCACCCACAAATGGATTTTAGGATTTAAATGTGATTAATAATAAGAAAAATACCTGGGACCCCTTTTTATGGGAGACCGTCACAACTTTCTTTAGATCTCAATCATTGATGTATGTGTGTAACTCACTCATATATATATGGGTTACATACCATTAATGATTAAGATTAAAAAAAAATTATAAAAATTGTGGGGATATATTTTCTGAGTACCAGCACGTTGCCCAGGTGACGTCGACGTGTTAGCTGATGTGCCACGTGTCCTGGTCGTGACACCGATGTGATCTCAGATAGGCTGATGTTATTTCCGAAGATATTGGAGTCCGGAATAAGCGGATAAGGGACAAGAGTCCTAGAATGAGGAAGGACCTCAGCCAAGATAAGGATAAAACTCTTAGGGAGTTTATCTTTATCTATTGAAGAGTCCACGATAAGCACTGAGCTAAAGTCCATTGAAGCTAGGCTTCTATTGAGACTAGGTTTGTGTTGGCTATAAAAGAGAGACACCCCCATGGGTCTAAGGTACAAATTTATATTTTGAATAGTGAGTTAAGCACTTTTGCTATCTTTGAGAGATAACCGACTTGATCGTCAGAGTACTCCCGGGTGGACGAACCACCGCCGAAATCTTTTCTTTCTGTTGCAGGTCGTTCGGGTTTAATCTATTCTGCCAGTGCTCTCCAGCTAAGTACTAATTTGGCAGTGTGGTCAAAAATTGACACACACAATTTGGCACCGTCTATGGGAAAGAAATGGGAATAGATGGCCAACGACGAATAGAGAGAGAAGGTTGGAGACGACACTCCAACTGGGAGTGGAAAACCTATTGATCTTGACATCGAAGGAGACAACTGCAACGAAGAGACTTATGATAAGAATCATGGAAAGAAAGACGTCGGCCAAGAAGGCGACGTACCGAAGAAATCAGACCGAAACAAGTACTATAATGAGAATAACCTCCAGGTATGTGTAGACGTCCCTGAACGTCTCGGGAGGGAATCCTGTTTTATTCATTGGGCTCACTACAGTTCAGGACTCAATGTCACAGTCTTGTATCTAATCTCGTAGAGTGCAATGCAAGACCGATGAATCATCAAAGAGTCCAAATTCGGCAAATCGTTTTTAAAAACAGATTTTTTGAAAGAAGTGCCAAACATGGACTGCTTTGCCAGATACAGAGTCGCCACCTAAATATTTTATTTTGGGAGAATTTAGGAAACCCTGACTCATTGCCTAAGGCCACGTGTCCGTCATCACCAAAGTTGCCTCGGCTCGGGAACTTGGGTACGATTGGGGAAGGTCATTTCATGAGCACCCCCGCTCGCCCGATCAAAGATCGGCCTCTACTAACCATGATATCGAGTTTTGAAAACATTATGCGTTCTTATTCCGGTTATTAACCTAGATTTACTATGTGATGCGCACAACATACAAGTATAGACTGGATCGCCTGAGTTAGAACAAAACATTTCATATTTGTTTTTGAAAGCGGTTTGCTACTCGCAAGTAGGCTAAAATGTGGATTTGCCACCCTCGGGTGGGCTTAGAAAACATGGTGATTTGCCACTATCTAGTGGGCTTAAAACTCGCAATCAATGAATTGTTCCAATTCAAATAACCCAACCTTCACCCACAGGCATTCAGGCAGTTATATCACATAAGCAAATAGCCTCATGGTAAGCATGCTATCATGGCAGTCACTCACACGCATGCAAGGATGCTAAAGCATACATACTTACCGAGTACTCCAAGCCAAAACAGAAGCTATGCTAGAAATCCATGCATGATCCTAACTATGCTGAAATGCTTGATGCAACACATGCAGGAATGCAACTATAATAGGCTCGGCTATTCTAAGAATGGCATATGAGATGCTACATCTAACACGTATTCAACTTGGAATTGAAATACAATGCAGTTAGTATGATGCGCCGAGCCCGGTGCATGCAAGACAGAATGAATACAAACATGCGAGCATAAGTATGCTAATTGAAACATGCCCTAATCTAACCATCATAAGCTGGTAAATAAAAGGGAGAAAGACGTGGGGTTGGAAGGCATACATCACACACATGCACACTTATTACACAATTGTGCCCTCGCTTGGAGGGTCCGAATGAATAATACAATCCGAATAAATAATTAACTACTCTAGCTAATTAAATATTACAAAATCCTAATTAATAAACAAATTAACTAGGAAAGCAAGACAAATTAGCATGCAAGCTATCAAATGGATTGCTTCAGCTTTGTTCCGAATGATGAAAGATGTATGCTCGAGTCGCCTCGTCGGAAAATTCCTCGCGATGCCCCGATTTGCCTCTGTTTGAAATTAATCCCAGAATGTTGTGCAAGGCTTTAGAAGGCGGCTGATTTCTGATTTGCTGCAATAGAGAGCAAGAAAAGGGCATGGCAAAGTATTTTTACATATGTATGCACACCTCGATCCTTGTGCCACCAATCACGCATCTAGATGCATGATGGTCGAGGAGTTGAATTGCATAACTCGATATGAAATGAATGCACATATAAACATAACAAGGCCTAAACTCCATCATGGGTAATCCAGAGTGTCGGCGACCGAGAATCGAGGCACGTTTCGTCACTTTGAGTACGAAACGTCCCTCGTTTCCCGTGTTTGGACTAAACCCTACTCCAAACACAATGCAATATGCATGATATACATGAATGCAATTCTAACATGCAACCTAGCATACGTAATGCTGTGGACTAAAATGGCACACATAATGCGCGTGATATGACATGGCATATACAATGTTCTAACATGCAACCTAGCATACGCAATGTTATGGACTGAAATGGCATACACAATGCACGTGATGTAACATGGCATACGCAATGCTCTAACATGCAACCTAGCATACGCAATGCTATGGACTGAAATGGCATACACAATGCACGATGGACTTACACCAATATGAGTGGACCTCAACCACACTCACATCAGTAGCAATGTGATGGAAATGAGACAACCGAAATACATGCAAACATGCACGAATGCAATGGACCGATCCTAAGGCACCACATGCAACTCTACCAAAGCATGGCAAGGAATGAAATATGGCATAGGATGGCACATGATACAGCTCTGAAATGGCATAAAATATGATCCCGAAATATGCAAGTATGTCACACAATGCATCCTAGGGGGCCCGGGTACCGAAACTAGTGAAGTGCGTTACACTAGAGGTACCCAAAGCAATGCACAAATGGCAAAACTAACCCCAAACAGACCCTAGGCAGGTCCGAAACAGTGGGAAAATGGCCTAAAATGATGGCTCAACATGCAAGAAAATGGAGCTCATTCAATGGCACGAAAACAAGGCATACAAGTCCAACTCTCAAACACGCTTAAGGAGTATAAAACATGGCAATATGGCATTGATACAAGCTCTGAAATATGATGTATAATGGCCCCAAAACAAGGAAATATCTCAGTAGATGCATGTAATGGACCTCAATACTCAAAGTTAAGTATGGGTATTGAACTTCAAGCATTCAAAACCAACATCATTTAACCATGAGACCCAAAAATAGAGATAGGGCAGTCCAACATAAGCACAATATCAGTTTAAGGCATAGCCAAAAAGTGTTAAAATCAAGGGTCAACAAAGCATGCAAAAAAGCTAGTGAACCATGATTTACACTACGTGTATATGAAGCATATGAGGGCTCACCAAACCAACCAAAAACAGAAGTATGCCATGCAAAAATATGCCCAAATAACCACTGAAACTCAGTTAATGCATGCAAGAATGATGGGCTCCTTTGAAAGGCCACAAGAGAGGTTACTCTACACATGCATGATAGACACACACAATGGCAAAATCACCTATGAATAGAGGTTTTGAGGGTCCTAAAACCCACTAAAAAGGGCCTGAAATGGGTCTAGGAAACATGCAAGTGAAAGCCCCTTTGAAAGGCCTTGGATAGGATTGTTTTACACATGCATCAAAGACACAAAATATGGCCAAAAGGGCTCTGAACAGAGTCAAGGAAGACCTTGAAACTCACAAATAATGGCTTGAAACAAGACTTCACAACATGCAAGTAGGAGCCCCTTTGGAAGGCCAAAAGGACCAACAAACAAAACACGGAGAGAGGGGGCCACCCCCCTCTGATTTTGGCTCTCAAAACAGTATGCTAGCCACTAAAATCCATTGAATTTCAGTGGTTAGAAGGCCAAACAAAGCATGATACAAAGGCCTGGATGTAAGGCTCAAAACAAGATGCAAACAAGCATACAAGGGGGTAAATGACCCCAAACAGAAAAATTCCCCTAATCAAACTTCAAGAGGGGCTCAAAATAAGACTCTTTTCAGTTTATGACAAATCTTGAAAATGTTTGCAAGCAAGGCTAAGATAGGAAGCAAAATAAGCCTACAAAGAGGGATGGAGCATATAAGGAGGTATATGACCTCAAACAGGAAAGTGTTCTGAATCAAACTTCAAGTGGGGCTCAAAATAAGACACTTTTCAGTTTATGTCAAAGTCCAAAAATGCTTTCAAATAAGGCTAAACAATGGAACAAAATAATGCAAGAAAAGGGGAAATAGAGACTCACCCTTGTAGCATAGCAAAACAACAAGCTCTGGACCAAGAAAGGAGTTCTTCAACCTCTAAAAATCAACTCCAAGATGCTTGGATGGATGGTGGAGGTGGTAGGCTATAAGGTGTAGTGCAAATGGTGCAAGAATATTAGGGTTTGGAGCTTGGAATAGTAAGCTATGGAGGGAAGTGTTTGTATGCCTTAAACAAAAAGGTTCAACCTTTGTAATGGAAGAGGAGGGCCTCTCTTATAGAGAAGAGAGGCTAAAGCTTCTCTTGGAAGCTTCAAATATCCTCCATACACGTGTATGGAGGATGCACCAAATGGCCCCTAGCTGGCACAGCTGTGTTGCATTCAAGAAAGGCAAAAAGTAGATGGCTGGCTGATCAGTTAAGGTGGTCGGCCAGCCACTCCGACCAGGGGTCAAAAGGTTCAACCTCCAAAGGTGGTCGGCCTACCCAGAAAGGTGGCCTCCCAGATGAGTAGAATACAGCTGTATGGTGGAAGACCAGAAATTATGACCTAGGAGAGAGAAAAACCAGCTTTCTAGCAAGGTTCAAAAGGGTCAAGAAGAAATACTGGTCGGCCTACCCATATTGGTGGCCTCCTAGATGAGTACAACATAATGGTGGTATGAAAAACTAGAAATTATGGCCCAAAAATGAGGAAAACTAGCTTTCTGTCAAAAAAACCGACTGGAGGAGAGAGAAAATGATTTTCAAAAGAATTGCTAGTCTCCCACTATAGTACCACCTTCCTAACAATGAAAATAGGGTCTATGCCAAAAATGAACCCTAACCGATGCAAAACGAGGGTTCGGGGGCCAAAACGCGCGGCCCGAGGCCCCGAAAAAAGGCTGTTAAGCACCGGAGGTGGCGTACGACCACGAAGGTGGTCTCCCGGGCCACAGTGTCCCCCTAAGGAGAGGAAACAAGGTGTGTGCCAAAAATCGGAGCAAACGGAGGTAGTTAAGCGGTCCCGAACCGAGGCACACGGCTGACGGCTTCGAAAATCGGAAACTGGCCTCCAAACGGGAAAAGTGGCCTACGACCACGAAACGTAGCCTACGGCCAGTGAGAGATGGTTTATGAGACCTCTCCTTCCCTTTGGGAAGAGAAAACAGAGAAAACAGGACCTGGTTCGTAAACCGAGGCAAAACACAAAAGAGTCCCGAAGTCTGGAGGCAAGGCTCGCAGCCGAGACTTTGAAACCTCAGAACGAGCACAATATGCAACATCACCGAGCGCTCAGTTGGTGATGTCTGAGTCTTAAGGTCGGTCAAAAATGCAGTGAGTATGATTCGCCGAGCCCGGTGCATGCAAAACAGATGAATGAATGCAAACATGCTATCATACTGTATGCAAATTAAAACATGCCCTAATCTAACCATCATAAGCCTGTAAATAAAAGAGAGAAAGACGTGGGGTTGGAAGACATACATCACACGCACGCACACTTATTACAATTGTGCCCTCACTCGGAGGGTCCGAATAAATAATACAGTCCCAAATGAATAATTACAGTCCGAATAAATACAAAATCCTAATTAATTAACAAATTAATCTAGGAAAGCAGTAAATTAGCATGCAAGCTAGGAACTGCCTCGACTCTGCTCCGGATGATGAATGATGTATGTTCGGGTTGCTTGGCGTGGAAATCCATCGCGATGCCCCAATTAGCCTCTGTTTATGATTAAGCCCGGAATATTGCACGAAGTCCCAAGAGATTGCCGGTTTCTGATTTGTTGCAACAGAGAGCAGGAAAGGGGCATGGTAATGTATTTTCACATATGTATGCTTGACTACTCTTCAGGAAGTGTAGTCCTCGGTCCTCGTGCCACGAATCGCGCATCTCGATGCATGATGGCCGAGGAGTCGATTTGCACGACTCAATATGGAATGAATGCACACATAAACACAACAAGGCCTAAACTCCATCATGGATAATCCGGAGTGTCGACGACTGGGAATTGAGACACGTTCCGTCACTCAAAGTACGAAACGTCCCTCGTTTCCCGTGCTCGGGCTAACTCCTATCCCAAACACAATGCAATATGCGATGGCATGCACTATGCAACTAATATACAACCTAGCATGCACAATGCTATGAAATGGCATACACAATGCTCGATGTAACACGACATACTGAATGCTCTAACATGCAACCCAGCATACGCAATACTATGAAATGAAATGGTATACGCAATGTATAATGGACTTACACCAACATGAGTGGACCTGAGCCACACTAACATCAGTGGCCATAAGATGAAAATAAGACACTCGAGATGCGTGCACACATGCACGCAAATCGAAGACCGACCCTAAGGCACAAATGCCACTCTAACAAGGCATGGCAAGGCATGAAATATGGCATAAAAACATGCAAGTTCCAGCATTGAAATGTGATGCGAAATGATCCCGAAACATGGAAACATGGCACCCGATGCATGGAAGGGTCCTGAAACACAAAACTAGGCACATGTATTGACCTATAGCTATACAAAGCATGCATTATTTGATCATGAAGTATAAAGACAGAACCAAGGCAGTCCCAAAACATGAACATTTCTAGTTCAAAGCATGGCCAAAAGATGCTAGCAAGATGGGCTAAAATAACATGCAACTTTGACTAGCAAACATGATTTACATGGCATGTATATGAAGCAAGTGAGAACTCATCAAACCAGAAAAAATCAGTGAATAAAACATGCCAAAACATGCGCAAATAACCTCTGAAATGCAACCAACACATGCACAAATGATGGGTTCTTTTAGAGGGCGTACAAAGGGATTATTAAGCACATGCATCAAGGACACTTAGCATGGCACAAAAAACCCTGAAAATCAAATATGATAGCCCTAAAACTCACCAAATTGGCCCTAAAATCAGTCAACAAGGCATGCAAGATAGGGCCTCTTTGGAAGGCCAAAAAGACCATCAACAAAACAAAGTGAGAGGGCGTCACCCCCCTCTGATTTTGAGGCTCAAAAATGAATCAAAGCCACTAAAAATCTACTGAATTTCAATGGCTAAGAGGCCAAACCATGGCCAACGCAAGTGCTCTAATGTATAGCCCTAATCATGAAAGAATGAAGCATGCATAGGGGAAGATGTACCCAAACAGAGAATAGGCCTTAATCAAACATGAAGATGATATAAAAAAAAGACTATTTTCAGTTTAGGTCGAGGTCCAAAAGGGCTCACAAATAAGGCTAATGTATCATGCAAAAATAGCCCTAAAAGAGAGATTAGAGACAGGGGATAGTAGATGGCCTCAAACAGTAAAGAGCCCTTCAACAAAGTTGAAGAGGGACTCAAAAAAAGACACTTTAAATTTTATGGAAAGTCGTAAAAATAATCACAAGTAGGGCTAAAATATCATGCAAAAATAGGCCTACAAAGAGAGATAGGAGACAAGAGGTAGTAGAAGACCTCAAATAGAAAAGAGTTCTTAATCAAACATGTATAGGAGCTCAAAATATGATCTTTTTCAGTTCATGAAAAAGTCCAAAAATGCTTTCAAGTATGGCTTATAAATGAAGCAAAAAAATGCAAGTTTAAGGGAAATAGGTGTTTACCCTTGAAGAGCAGCAAACCAGTAGCTTTTGGACCAAATTTCTGAGCTTCCAACCTCTTCAAATGTCCTCCAAGGTGCTGGAATGAGTGATGGAGGTGTTGTGCTATGGGTTGGTATGTAAATGGTGAAGAACCAAGGTGTTTAGAGGCTTGGATGAGAGAGAGAGAGGGAAAGTTGTATACAAAAGCTCTAAGAGGATTTTTTCTAACCCTTAAAAATGGAGGTGAGGTGCTGGCTTTATAGAGGAGAGGCCAAGGGAAAAGGGGGGGGGAAACCAAATTCAAATTTCCCCCCCAAAAGGGCAGATCCCTGGGCAGGGGTCTGAAGCAAAACAGCTGGCACAACTGTGATACACCAGGAGAGAGAAATTTGGCCGGCCAGGTTCAGAAGGTTCAAGTGGCCGGCCGACCACCTCCCCTGACCGGCCTGCCAGGTGCAAAAGGGTCAAGAAAATTTAGTGGCCGGCCACCCCAAAAAGGTGGCCTTCCATGTGTGTACAACATAGCTGTATGGTCAAAAATTGGAAAAAGTGAACCAAGAGAGAGAAAAACCAACTTTTTAGAGGGGTTCAAAAGGGTCAGGAAGAGTTGTTGGCCGGCCTATCCATATTGGTGGCCTCCCAGGTGTGTACAACGCAATGGTGTGGTGGAAAGTCAGAAAAAGTGGCCCGGGAATGGAAAAAGTCAGCTTTCTAGTGAAGAAAACGGGCGATGAAGAGCGATGAAGGAATAAAGCTGGTCTTCAGAACAATTGCTGGCCTCCCACCCTTTTACAACCTTCCTAACAATGAAAATAAGGTCTCAGCCAAAAATGAACCCAAACCGATGTAAAACGAAGGTTTGGGGGCCAAAACGCGCGGCCCGGGGCCCCGAAAACAAGCTGTTAAGCACTGGAGGTGGCGTTTGACTACGAAGTTGGTCTCTCGGGCCATAGTGTCCCTCAAAAGGGAGGAAACAAGGTGTATGCCAAAAATCGGAGCAAACAGAGGTGGTTAAGCGGTCCCGAACCGAGGCACACGGCCGACGGCTCCGAAAATCAGGAACTGGATGATGTCTTGGGATCATGGGTGTCGCTAGTGTTCTCTTCCAAGTCCATGCCTGCTGTTGGGGTTTGATCCTCGTTGTTTGACTACTTCAAGGCTTTATTTTTTGATGAGTCCTCATTGGGAATAGCATGTTTTGTTCCTTCCTCCATGCCCCCAACTCTGAATGGCTTGCAATGCGGCTGGATATCTTGTATAAGGGGCTGTAGCTTCCTGACACTTTCCTCCTTACTTGATTCGTCGATTAAATCGATCAAGGCGATGTGATGACTTCCTGGTGTGAATTCAGCCACAAAGTCCGCTAAAGCTTGGGCTTTTATTGTTGTTCTAGGTTGGAACTTGATATCGAACTGCCCCAACTCCACCACCTATTTCAAGATTCGTCTAGAAAAATCTGCCCTCTGAAACAAGGCCTTTAATGGAAAAGCAGTTAGGACAATCACGGTGTGAGCATGGAAATAATGCGACAGCTTTCTTGAGGCCATCATCAAAGCTAATGTAGCGCATAGCAAGGTTTTGTTAACATAAAAGGTAGGTAGATGTTGGATTCCTTCTGCTCTGACCAAAAGAGCTCTTCTCCTAGCACTGGGGTTACTAACAACGGAGGAGAGGTCATGTAGTCTTTTAAGCTCTCTAGGGCGTGGTCGCATTCCTTATCCCATTGAAATATGGCCTTCAATGCTTGGAAGAATGGTCGACATTTGTCTGACGACCGACTTATGAACCGGTTGAGTGTGGCTGCTAGGCCAGTGAGATACTGTACCTCTTTGACTGTGTTAGGCCTCTCAAGATCCTGGATTGCTTTGATCTGACAGGGATCAGCTTCTATATCTAAGTTGGTTACCAGGAAACCTAGGAATTTGCCTGAGCCTACGCTGAATGCACACTTAGATGCGTTTAGACGCAACTTGTGAGACTTTAAAATTTAGAACATTTCATCTAGGTCCCTGAGATAGTCCTTCTCATCCTTACTTTTGACCACCATATCATCTATGTAGGCCTCCATTGTTCTGCCTAACAATGGTTCAAACATTTTGGTGACCATCCGTTGGAATGTAGCCCCTGCATTTTTTAGGCCAAAGGGCATGACCTTGTAACAATACAATCCTTTAGGCATTGTGAATGATATGACCTCCTGGCCTGGTTCATACATAGCGATCTGATGGTAACCTCTATACATATCAAGGAAGCTAAGTCGATTGTGCCCTGCCGTCAAGTCCACCAGTTGGTCTATCCGTGGTAGGGGAAAACTGTCCTTTGGGCATGCCTTGTTGACTGTTTTGTAGTCCACACAAACACGCCACTTGCCGTTCTTCTTTGGTACTACTACAGTATTGAAGATCCACCTGGGATAGTGCACTTCTCTACTGGCTCCTGCCTCCAGTAAGTTTCCCACTTCCTCCGCCACTATTTCTGCATGGTGGAGTGCTGATCTATGAGTGCACTGTATAATTGGTCTAGCAGTTGGGTGGACATTAAGTTGGTGACAGATGAAGTTTGGGTTAATGCCAAGCATGTCGTATGGTGTCCAGGCAAACACTTCAATGTTAGAAGTTAAGAATTCCGCGACCTCTATTCTCTTAGTGCTGGATAAAGACGAGCCGAACAAAAAAAACTTTTCTGGGTTCTTTTCATCTATCCTTACCTCTACCAAGTCTTCCACTACCTTCTGTTCAGCTGTTTTGCCATTATCCGCAAACAGTTCACTGCTCTCTGGCTCTTCCACCATCTGTACGAACCCTTTTGCAGCACGGCTTCCATTTACTGTGACAAAACATTACTTCGACATGATTTGGTCTCCTAAGACTTCTTCAATCACGCCGGTTTCGTTGGGGAATCATAATGCCTGATGGTAGGTTGATGCTACTGAGCGCATGACATGCAGCCATGTCCTCCCTAGGATTATGTTGTAAGTGGAAAGGACCTTTAGTACCCAGAATTCCACCTGCTTTGTCATGGTTCCTAATTTGACTAGGAGGATTATCTTACCTACTAGCCACTCTAGCATTGAGTTAAAACCAACAAGGGGAGATGTCGCAGGTGCCAAGTCTTTGTCCTCTAATTTCAGTTGTTTGAAGGTCTCGTAGTACATTATCTCACATGAGCTTCCTTGGTCAATCAGAATCTGTTTAACGTCGAAGTTCTTGACGCGTAAAGTGACCACCAGTGCGTCATTGTGAGGGCAGTGTAGCCTTGCTAGATCCCTGTCTGAAAAGGTTATGGCGTTCGTAGCCTCTGTCCGCCCCTTTTTGACAATAGGTTGTGCACTTAGTACCTCTCTTAAGTGTTCAGTCTTTTTGATCATCGCCTTGAGCTCACATACCCGCTCGGGTTTGACGATCCCATATATAACGTTCATTACGCCTTGGGGTGGACCGTCAACTCGCATCCCGTTCGGTTTGTTGAGGTCCTGGGGGGCTGGTTGTGTCCCCTCTTCTATGTACTAGTCCAGGTGCCCAGCAGCCACCAACTCCTCCAGATGGTGCCTTAATGACGTGCAATTTTCAATGTGGTGCCCCTTCTCATCATGGAAGGTATATCGGGACCTCTCGTCATAGCCCTTTTATGCTTTTCCCAACTTGGCTGGCCGCCAAACGAAGGGTTTATTACGTATCTCACTGAGAATCCAGTAGATAGGTTTACTGAATACTGTGGTAATGGCAGTGCGGATTCTTAAGTTCCTTTTTTCTGGGTCCTCTCTGTTGGCTCGCCTACCGCGCCTATTCCTGCTTGGTTGTTTCACCGTGTTGACTTTCGCTGTGGTCTTTTTATCTGGCATCATTGTTGCGCCAGATTTTGCTTTAACACGGGCGCTATCCTCCTCTACTCATATATGTTAATGTACTCTCTCCATTAGGGCCTCCATCTTAAGGGGTGGCATCATTGTTATTGAGTCCCTTAGTTTGTTACCGACTGGTAAACCTCGTTTATATTTTGCAATTGTGAGATTGGTAGGGCAATCCCCAATCTGGTTGAAGGTCTCCCAATAGCGACTGTTGTAAGACCTCAATGTTTCCTTTTCGCCCATGTCAATGGAGAGTAGCTGGTCGATCTCCACTGGTTTCTTAGTATTCGTTCTGAACCTAGTCACGAACGCTTCTGCCAACTGTGCCCATGAGACTATGCTGCCTTTTGGCAGTCTTTCAAACCAGGTTAGACCTAGGTTGCCAAGGCTAGATAGAAACAGGGTACATATTAGGGCCTCGTTTCGCCGATATACTGCCATAACCTGGCGAAAGTGGCGAAAATGCATTAGGGGTCTGTCTTCCCTTCATAGGTAGTGAATTTAGGCTGGTGGAAGCCTGAAGGTAGTGGTGCATTCTCAATTGCCGAAACGAACGTCGAGCTTTGTAACCTTGCTAATACTTTGTCTGCTGGTTCGTAAGCAAGGCACGACATTGGCATCCCTACCTCAACACTCTCATGCATCTTAGGGGCCAACCGCTGTAGGGCTGAAACTCTGCGTGGGTTGTAGGCCCTAGTGTCTTCCTTCTATCAGGCCATTTTCTCAAGCACTGTTCGCAGGTCAGATGATCTAGGCAACTCCGTATGCCTAGACGTCGTTTGGTGCGTGCGCGAGGGTCGATAGTTGCTTCCCCCTGTATACAATCTTTCAGTTCTCATTAGGGGTGAGCAGCGGATATACCGATCCGCCAAAACCGACCGAACCGAACCGATCCGCCACATTTTGGACAGATGCGTTATGACGAGGCGGATGGTTGCGGATTGATTTTCTCCAATCCGCCAATTTGGCGGACGGATGGCGGATTTGAGATTTCTTTGGCCGCAACCGAACCGCCAAACCGCGAACACCCCTAATAATTTATAAGACTTTATGTTTTTAATTTGTTTAAATATTTTGTTTGTGTTTTCAGTTGAAAAAGAGTTTAAATATTCAGTTGAAAAAAAGTTTTCAACTTGAATATATTTTTTGAATTGAAAAAAATAAACGTATTGTTTATCTATATTTTTTGGTTTTTAAATTTAACTCTAAAAATAATAAATAGAAAATATGATATATGCTGGTTGGTTTTTATTTTCAAAAACATATATAGATGTAACAATACAGAGACATACAATCTCTACTACTACCATGTTCATGATTTTGATGGTTTGAATTGTTATTATATGTTAAGAATCACAGATTGTAATACTTTATGTGGATGAATCATACTGTTATTGTAATATATGGATGAGCCATGCAGTGATTGTGATATTCTAAAATTTCAAACTTTATTTTTTTGGATGAAACATACAGTGATTGTAATAGTTTTTTAAGTCGTTGACTGTAATATATATATATATATTTTTTAGGAAGTGCACAAGTTGAATTATGTTGAAAATTTATAAAATCTTAAACCGGCAAACCAATTCGCATCCATCCGCCAAACCGCCAATCTGCTCAATCCACATCCGCTAGATTGGCGGACGGATGCGGATTGATTTTCTCCAATCCGCCAATCTGGTGGACGGATGGCGGATTGGAGGTTCCGTGGCCGCAACCAACTCGCGCCCACCCCTAGTTCTCATTCCCTCGGACCTGGAATAACGAGTCCTAGAAGTCCTTGATTGAGTGTCGCCTGTTTTAAGGCTTCTACTTTTTGCTTGCGATGGTGTGATATGTCTGTCACGATCTTTTGAGTGGCGAGGGGGCGTGTTGCTATTGCGCCCCTCTCTTGTCACCACCACATTTCCCTTTATCTGGCGCTTCATTGTCTTCATGTCTGCCGCCATCCTCCTTATTAACTCGTCTTACTCCCTCATGCGATTCTCCAGAACTTGAAGATCCAACCTCCATCTCTGTCTTTCAGGACTTTGAGAGCGACGGGGACTAGTGCTCCGTCTCTCCCTTGTGTCCCTCCGAGAGTTCCATCGCTAGGGTTCTAAGTCCGCCATGGGTTGGATAGAAGGTAAACTTTCGAGCCTTCTACCCCCCTTCGGGGTTTGCCCATCAATAGCAAATTGCGGCAAGTCTTCATTGTGTGCCATTGCTTTCAACTATGGAGGAAAACTCGATCAAAATGTTTTGTTCTTGGTGAAATTCCCACAGACGGCGCCCATTGTTCGAGCACGAAATAATCTTCTCGTATAATTCTGTTGGTCAAGTTTGCACTCCTCCAAATGTCATCGCTTTAATACCTGAAAACACAAACGTGAGCTAGCCGACAGGTGTGTGCCGGATATCTTTCTAATGCTTAAGTCAGCAAAATAGACAATAGATAAAAGCTCTGTGTATTCGAGAATCAAAGTTGAGATACCTGTACATAGGTCCTGCTATGAGCTTTTATAGATTCCGTATAGCATAATCCTAGTAGGACTCTTTTTCTCCAATGTAGAATCCTCCTAAGAATTAGAACGGTAATGCTCATCTTTCTGCACCCCCCTCATTGCCTAACCAAGTGAGATGGTCTTACCGCGGTAATATGATAAACAATCGAGCTATCCCTAGCCCTCAAACAGACTCAGCTCGGTGCGTCCACAGGCGACGCTTAGCTCAGTCACTGTTCAACTATACCTCGGCTCTAAATACTATGACCGAGCTAACTATTACCACTCCGATCAAGGTAACTGTAACCATACTTAGACCGAGCTAATCAGCAAGGTCCAATTGCTAAGTCCTTTTCACTACAGCCCATAGATCGGCCCACTACAAAGTCTGGGCCTAGCTCGGCCCTAATGCACATAAAAACTCCCTCTCAATATATATAAGGTGTCTTTAGTTTGTGTTTTGAAACATGTTTTTGGATGAAAATTTTCAAAAATATGTTTGGTTACAAATTTTTTCAAAAAACATTTAAAATTATTTTTCTTTATTACACATCAATCAATCACTTTTTTTCTCTTATTTCTCATTCTCAATTACTTTTTCTCACATACATCTATTCAATTACAATAAAATATCAAATCATCACAAATTCCAAAATTATTTTCAAAATATACAATCAAACAAATTAAAAAAAATTATAAACTCCCTCTCTAAAATTTGTTTTTAAAATTTTATTTCAAAACACGAACTCCAAAAGTTTTCATGTGAATCCATAATTGTTTAAGAAATTCATGATTTGGGAACCACCTAGAATTGGATGTCAAGATTTAAATGTGGTTTCCAATTAATAATAATAATTTAAAAAATAACATTAATGCAAACCCAACTAATACAACCTAATTTGCAAACCCAACCTCTACACGTAAGATAGAACAAATGATTCACACACACGTTATTTGTGCAGCTCCAAAAAAAAAAAAAAAATACACATACATATATAATGTGTGTTAGTTAAATGATAAGTACATCTATTATTAAATCCATGATGATAGGTTTAAGACCTATTCTACTCTTTGCAACACCAGCAACGTTTATCCGGACAACGATAAAAAGGACACATTAAATAAAATGTGGGTGAAGATTAGTTTAATCATGTCAATTTGGATGGTTCAAAAAAGTAAGGGAATGATCCAAAGTTGCCAAGATCCACAGGAAACCTATTAATCTCATCGCTCCATGGATTCCTATCCTTGCAATCAATGGTCCTGATGGCACGCCAAATCACACTAGCGCACTTGAACCCAGATCCAAAGGCCATCTGCCACACACGATCACCCTCCTTGATCCTCCCCTTGGCCTCGACATAGGCAAGTTCATACCACACTGTACTACTAGAAGTATTTCCAAATCTATACAGCGTCATTCTAGAAGCTTCCATATCAACTTCACTCAACCCGAAGTTTCTCTGCAGTTCGTCCAGTACCATTTTCCCTCCAACATGTGGCAAGAAGTGATCAAAAGCTCTCTTGAAATCAGGAACGTAGGGCTTGATGTCTGCCACGTGGAGCTTCCTTATGATGTAGTTTAGGAAATAGAGGACTTGTTCAGATATGGGAAGGAGTAGGGGACCTAGTGTGGTTATGTTGGATTCAATGGCTTTGGTTGCCGATGTCAGGAGATCTTTGGTGGTAGTGACACCCAAGTGTCCTTCTTGATCTTCTTCTTGGAAGATGCAGTTGTATGAACGGTCAAAACTTGCTGTGTGGGTGTGGACGGTGTGGATAAGCTGATATTTTGATGAGCGATGATCTGACAATCGATTGGAGAGGAGGATTGCGGCTCCACCAACCCGGAACAAGCAATTGATTAAGATTTTTGAACGGTCATTGCCAAAGTAGCAATTTTGGGTTAAGTTCTCTGTGCTCACTACTAAAGCGTAGGAGTTTGGGTGCACCTGTTCAACATATATATTATATAAATAATCCATCAAAAAAAATTATCAAAATTAATAAATTGATGTGGCAAATTAGTTGTCCCCATCATTTAATTTTATTTAATTTCAGTGATCTGTTTCAAATAGAAATGTTTTGTTGCTAGACGTTACATCAATTTATAAGAAAATGTATTTAAAAAAAAAAAAAAAACAGAGAAGAGAAAATTGCACATCATTTTCTTGTAGAAAAAAGAAAAATTACACATCACTTGCACTATTGCGCATCAATATTATACATGCTTTTCACACATACAATGATGCATATGAATTGATATGTAAATTTGATATAAAACTTTGGTTATCATAATATTACTCAATTTTTATCCCCAAAAAAAAAAAATTTAATATAATGATATTTTTAAGATTATCATATAGCATATCTTTTTGTTTTAAAAAATAAAAATATAAAATCACATGTACAAAAAAAAGTACACAAAAATTCTCATTTACTCTTTTGAAAACAAGTACCGATCGAGGCCTAGTAATTAATGTCTGTGTGTGCGTTTATGCACATGTGTATGTATGTATAGATAAAGTTTATTTTTTGTTAATAAAAAAATATATAAATATATAAAAAGAGAGCAATATATTGCTGACTTTTTATCATAATGAAGCACCAAATTATATAAATTTTTACGACAATGTTACGTAGTTCAAATTTTGTAACTCAAAAGTAGCTCAAATGGTCAAAACGACATCGTTTTGAGTACAGAACAACATCGTTTTGGCCATTTAAGCCACAAAATTTGAGTTACGAGACATTTTTCAAATTTTTATTATTAATCTGAGTTGTCTATAAACAAATAAAGAGTAAACTAGGAGCACAATTCCACCGGGGGTGATGATCTAGTGGAGAAAGCAGTTCTCTTCACAGGGATGACCTAGGTTCAAATCTTGAGAGGTGTGAAAAATGATTGGTTTCAACCAGTTTTCTTTGAAATCTCGCACTATACTCCAATTGACCCGAGGTTCTGTTAGCGTCTGGCTGAGCTCTATTGATACTTGGGTAATGAGTCTCTTCCTATGGATTAGATTAATATGATCGGCAACTAGCTACCCCGAAATCAAGGCCCACGGATAAGGTGATGATGTAAGAATACCCATAAAGTGTTCTTTCTGAATTAAAATTATTTTAATTCTCACAGATGACACCATAGAACATCTTTTTTTCCTTGTTCACAAAAGAAAAAAAAAAAAAACTAGGAGCACAATGAGTTCAAAAAAATTTTATGCAACCGAATTATTGAGTTTATATAATTTCCCAAGATAATGAAAAAAATAATAATTACCATATATATCAACTGAAAATCAAAATCAGAACTGAAAAGGTTATTAAAATCAGGGTCTTACGTTGGATCGTTAGAGGTATTTGTGTGATTGGATCGTTAAATCGGATCAAATATCGTAAGATCCTACTAAAAAGGTAAATTACGCAATAATTTAATTTAAAATATTTCTTCAAAAGTATACACAAAATAAACTCTACTAAAAAGAAGTGAAAATATTGTGAAAAATATAATACTCTATATAAAATGTAAACATAATATTATCCAATAGAAACTAGATGGTAAAAGTTTTGCATTTCATCAAAAAAGAAAGTGAAGAAGAAGAATCCTATAACATAATACTTTGTAAATTACAACAATGCATAAAAAGTGAAGAACTAATATTTAACAAAGTTGAATATGAAAATAGATTGAGAAGTCAAAAGAGCAACTTAACCGAATAATAAAGTTTGTCATTAGCATCCTTAGTGGAACGACTTTAAGTCATGAAAATTGTCTCTCAAAAAATTGAGATAAAGTTACAATCATTTTATTCTCTTTAAACCTCACTAAAACTAAGGCGCCGTTTGGCAACAAGCAGATTTAGTCAAAAAGTTAAAAAATTACTAAAAAAATCAAAAAGTCAACAACCCATAACAAAAAGTCAAATATTCTCTTTTCTCTCTACTTTTTGTACATCTTTTCGTAAAAAGCCAAAAAATCATCCCAAACATACTACTCCCTCCGTCCCAAAATAATTGTCCCTTTTGGGGAATCCAACTTTTTTTGGTAGTACAATTATTGTATTTGAAAAAGGTTGATTTTTCAAAATTATCCTTTTGATAGTACATTTTTTGAGAATATCAATGTCATAATTATACTTTTTATATTGTTTATTAATTTAAAAGAATGGCAAAATAGAAAATTTATATTATTTTTGTACTTAATTTTTGAAGAGAAACTAATATTTTGGGACAATGAAAAATGAAATAAGGAATTAATATTTTGGGACGGAGGGAGTAGTTTTTTTTAGCTCATATTTTAGCCAAATAGCTAAAAAGTTACTAAATTAGCATGTTCCCAAACGAGGCCTAAGTTTGTTTTTCTGAGTACAAAGTTTTCTTAAATTGGTATTATATTAAATGTTTGTTTCCTAGTTTAAAAAAAAAAAAAAATTTCTTAGTTTACTTTTTTTAAACATGACAATGTGACATGTATGATATGACACTATTAGTGTATTTTTTTCAAACATAACATATAACACTCTAACGTGGTGGGTATGATGTGATATTCTAAAAAAATTAAAAACTCTTTAGTATATTTTTTCTAAATGTGACATTCTAATATGACAGATATAATTTAAAAAACTTTTTAGTGTACTTTTTCAAGTATAACACTCTAATGTGACGGGTAAATGAGTCATTAAACACCCAAAAGAACTAAATTGATCATAAGAAAAAATATGAGACTATATAAATTACAAATCCAAAATATGAGATTTATTGGTCAATCTCCCTATTTGTTTATTTTTTATATTTATTTGGACTACACAAATTAATATTTAGACAACAAATATAAAATTTACAATAAAATAGATTATAAAATATAAAACAATGCTTACAAATTAGATCGGATTCGAATTGAAATTTCACAATCTTATAAGATTTCATCACCAAAATCGAAAGATCCTACTTATAATTTTTTTATATGATCTGAATCGATTATCACTAAATGGGTCGAAATTTTGATAACCATAAATTGAAGTAAGGCCAAGTTTGGGTACTCCCAAATAATTTAAAAAGTCAAAAATTTACTCAAAAAGTTAAAAAGTTAACACTATTCACCGAAAGTCAACAATTACGGCTGTACAACTTTCAATTCAAATTTTCCTCTAAAAACTAATTTTCACAATTTTTTATTACACATTTTTTTCATAAAAAATTAAAAAGTTAACCCAAACATCCATATTTTTAACTTCAATTTTTTTGTCCAAAAAAACAAAAAATACACTTATTTAGTCTTTTCAAACAATGCCTCAATAACAATCAAACCGATTGTTCTACCGGTTTCTTTAAACACCCACAAGGCATAAACTTTGAACTTTCAAATTTTAAATGATTTTTGTGAGTTAGTAATATTATTTTTAAGATATAAATAAAACTAGCTACCTGAAGAAGCTGTTTGGCAAGGCCAATGGCTAAAAGTCCAGCAGTGCATCCCATCCCAGTAAGATTATAGCTTGCAATATTGTCTCGAAGCTTGTATCGATTCACTATCCTGCTTGAAAGAGAAGGTGTCACGTTAAAAATACAACAATTTACTATTAATATCCCAATATCTTCAAATTTCACTTTGGTCTTCGCTAGAAGTTCGTCTAGGGCTCCAAAAATCACCGTCTCCGACTCTCTCATCGCCTCTTCCATGGACATGTTAGGAGGGTCTTTCAAGAAGGCCTCGGGCAAGTAGGTAGAGTCGCCGAGCCCTGCTCTCTCCATTATCATCTTCATGAACTCCAAAGTCTCTTCTTTCATATTTCCGTAACGTTTGGCTTGAGCCACGGTGACCTCTCTGGTGACGGACTGAGCAATCGGGGGCTTATAACATGCGAAATCTAACATGAACACTTTGCGCGAAGGTTTTGCGATGAAAATACGTGACACGACAAGCATTGAGAGCATGAGTATTAGAAATGGTGCACTCAAACAGTTGAAATTGATTGGCATGACCAGATCGGTGAACATGAAGTCTAGGAGATCCAATGTGGTGACGAGGGTTAACCTTTCTCTTTTCTTTTCTTTTCTGTGTGAGAGAGGAATGAATGGAAAGAAAAAAAGTTTTGTTGTGTATATTTGATACTCCCGTTTTATCAAAATATTAGTCTTTTATTTATTTTTTATTATCTTAAAATATTAAATTTTTTTAAAAAAATTAAAAATTAAAAAAATATAAATTTACATTTTTTAATTCTTTTAAATTATTAATAACATAAAAAATATAATTACGATAAAGAAAATGCTATACGTCTCAAATTTTCTACCAAACAAATGATCAAATATCTCACATGTGGACTCCACACCCATGTGAGACATTTGATCATTTATTTAGTAAAAAATTTAGTATCCCTAACATTATTCTTATGATAATTAATATTGTCAAAAAAATATACTATCAAAAAGTAATTTTATAAAATTAATATTTTTATAATATAATAATTATATTGCCAAAAAAATTAAATTTTTCAAAAAAAACCATTATTTTGAGACGGAATAAAAATTTCTAACATTGTATTTAATTAGAGAATTTTAAAAATAATTTGAAAATAGAAATAAAAAAAAGATAAAATATAAATAAAATATATTTATATTTTATTTAGTTTCATATATTTTTTTTATATTTTTTTTCAAATCTTCTAATTAAATATAAAATAAAATAAAATAAACACTAGTGTGATCGCATGGAGTGCTTTAAGGTCATGTTTGTTATCCTGATTCATGGGTGGGATTGGCTTAGGATTGAAATAGACCCCATATATATCTTGTTTGTTTGGTTTATGGGCTCTTGGATTGTCACTTCATGGGATTGTTAGTATTAGACCAACTCCAATGGTTAAATAAATGTATCATCAAATTTGAATTTGATTAGAAAGTACATTATTTTTTGCTCCAACGGCTTTATCAATCTAATGTCAAATTGAGAACAGTTTCAAATTTTAACCAAATTAAAGATGTGTTGCAGCTTTCAGCAAATCACTATGCGTAGTCGTTGAGTGTGGATCCACTGGACGTCCGACTAGATGACCACCTCAAGTAAAATTTTGTGAAAATTTTACACTAAGAGGTCGACCCTCTCTTTGTTTTCTCAGTTAAAAAGAAAAACATAAGGAAAGAGAAAAAGACAAGATACGTCAGTTGGAGCTATTCATAATGGAAAACCAGCACCATTTGTGACATACGAAGTTGAATTCATCACAAAAGAAGATCGAAATATATAATAAATGACATACATAACTAGATTTTCCATCAATCATCACCGATCGATACATATCCAATGAATTTGCAAAAAATGAAAATCACGCGAATTCGTGCATTGATATAAATAACACGATAGTATACAGAGAGAGAGAGAGAGAGAGTAGTGGAGATGATTGAAGTTTACCGAGTTTAGATCCATGAGAAATGAGGAAGAATTTACAGAAGCCAAACGCAGCTCTCTTTGTTATGTATGTGTCTTTCATTTTCATTTTCCGGTTGACCGGCTGGTCATCCCCAGACGTTCACTTAGATTTAATGAAAGTTGTATTGCACTGTTGAAACTGCTCATAACAGATTGAAGAAATAGTCATTTTTTTATTCAAATTTAATAAAAAAAAATACTGAACTATTGAAGATGCTCTTACAGAGTGATGGAATTAGGATGCCTTCAATATAGGTGAGATTGAAAAACTAATCCCACGGCACTGTGCTCAAGGCTTTTTTTTTTATTTTATAATAGTTTGTTTGTAAAATTTTTGTTTTATTTCTTTACTAATCATCTTTCATAATATCATCAAAATAAATATACTTTTTACTCTGTTCTATCATTAATAACTTTTATATTAATAATTTTTTCACTAATTACTCCATCACTAACAATCTCCTCTACCTTATTCCGTTAAACAAATACGACGTAAATGATGCGATTGATCACTTTGAATGGGATTGGAGCCTGCATACCAAACATAAAAAGGGACGCCTTGCTCGTAACCTTTCTATTTCTGGACAATAATCACCTACATGTGTGAGGGAAAGAGTTTGGAATTTTATCAGATATAGGGTCATCTTAGAAAGATAATTAAGGCTTCGTTTAGAAAGTAATTTTTTTAATTTAAAAATTAAAAAATTATTAAAAAAATTAAAAAATCAATAATTTATCTAAAAGTTAAAAATTCTTTTTTCGATATACTTTTTACACATCCTTTCATAAAAATTTAAAAGTCATCTCAAACATATTAATTTTTTACATTATATTTTAATCAAAAAGTCAAAAATTACTAAAAAGTCTGTTTCCCAAACGAAGTTTAAAAGTGAGGTTTTTAATTGTTTTTCATTTTTTAAAAAAATATTTAAAAAATATATGAAATGATATGATTTAAAATAGATTAAAAATTAAAAGATAATTTTTAATTATCTCAATAATGATTGAGACCCTTAAATTTGAAAATCCCTATAATTCTTAAAATGATTTGAACCATTTATTTGTTAGAGATAAAAAAAAAACAAAAAACAAACAACAACAACAACAACACACATAAATGATTTAGGCTTCATTTAGGAAGAAGGATTGGGTTAGGTTTTGGACTATTTCAGTCATAATAGGACAAAATAGGTTTTTTAGCTTAGTAGGATAAAACGTTACATCCAACCCCTAATTATTATATTTTTTATCTTATAAAAAGTTAAAAAAAAAATCAAAAAACTCTTCCCAAACAAGACTTTTAGTCTCAAATTAAAATAATAAAAAAATTAAAAAATCAAAAACTAATCTACTCCCCAAACGAACACTTAGGTCTAGATTGGCATGTCTTGAAAAAGATAAAAAAATTAAAAATTTACTTAAAAAGTTAAAAAATTATCACTATTCACAAAAAATATATATATATATATATAAATAAATTTACATATAAAAAAATACAACTCAACTTTTTGCTAAAATGATGGACAGTCCGCGTGATTGGTCTACTGTGCTGGTCTAGAAATGATTGCCTCCTTCGCGAACAACCATTTAGACTGCGCTGTTCGGCCCGTGGGGGCCACCACAGGTCACATTTTGATAATCTAAACCGTTCAATATGTAAAACTCATTGAGTACTATATATTTGTAAAAAATCAAATTGATCGGATATCGCTTATTATATGATCAAATCAGTTTTGTATAAAAAAAAGGATAGTGTTATAGTTAACTAGTGAACAAAAACTAATCTGATCAATGTGATTTCGATATCTAATTAATGTGATTTTTTACAGACATATAGTACTGAACGATTTCTATATATTAACGGTTCAGATTATCAAAATGTGACTCGTGGTGGGCCCACAAGCCGAATAACACAATCCAAAAGGTTGCCCGCGAAGGAAGCAATCATTTCCTTATCTTCTACACTCTGTCAGAAAAAAGTGTCGTACAGTCTATTACACATACTTTTTTTATACATTTATTTATATAATTTTTTATTACTTATTTTTTTTATAAAAAGACAAAAATTTAATCCAAATATTTTTTGTCTCAATTTTTCCCCAAATAACCCTTTGAATCGCTTTGAGAGTGGGAATCCCAAAATTGGAGTCTGACGCAGGTTCAAAATTATCTTCTTAAAATACCCCAAAGTGAAGAACTCATTAAAGTGCAGGCAGCAACACGTAGAGCTACTACAATCATTGTAGGGTAATTAATGGGGAAGCAAACGTACAGCTACAATCAGAGTAGGGTAATTAATGGCACAGTCAGATTTACTCAGTTTGCAATTATCATATCTACCAAAAATGGTTGACACCTCTGGAGCTCGGAGTTATAGAGGTTTTGACTTGTGATATTATTTTTTTTTTTGGGCCTAGTTTGGGAAGACTAAATAAGTGTATTTTTTGACTTTTTATGAAATATGGGTTGAGTTTGGGTTGGGTTTGAAGTGATGTGTTAGAGAGGTGATGTGACTTAAATAAGATGATGTGACTTAAATAAAATAGTGACTTTTTGACTTTTTATCTTTTTGCAATCATGCCAAATTTGACCTTAATCTTTTTATGTATTGTCACATTATTATAATTGGCATTAAAATTCTAAGGTTAGGTTTGGCATAATCTATATAATTCATCTTTTTATCTTTTTTTTATAACATCATCTTTCTATTTTTTTGTATATTTTTTTATAAAAAGATAAAAAGTACAATTTTTTAGGACACTCCAAACCAACCCTAATTTTAATGTTTTTTATTGGGTTATTTTAATAAGATAGTTATAATCAATTTTTTACGAGAAAGGAAAATAAGTTATAATCTGAGAAGTGAATTATAACTCACTTTTCAAAAAACTCCATTATCACTATATATATCTAAGCCTGTGTTAGGAAAGCAAGTTTCAAGCTAAATTAGTCACTACAGGACAAAACAAGCTTAACTAGCCAAATGAAGACAAAAACTTGAATTCTGCTTAGCAACAATCAATGCCCAGCTAAATTTACGAAACTACCCCACATGATTTGCAGGGGCATCGCCACAGCACATGAAAAGTAAAAAAAAAAAAAAAAAAAAAAAAAAAATCTTTTCCCAAAAAAAACTTTTTCCAAGAAAAAAACTTAAAATACAGTTGAAAAAAAAATTAAAAACATTTTTTTGTTTTTTGTTAAAATATTTTATAAAAATAAATTCAAACTCTATTTATAAAAATATTTTTAAATATTTTAATTTTTTTGTTATGTATTTGGTTATAATTTGGGTGTAGAGTTGTGAAAGTAGTATGGAATTTCGAGTTATGTTTTTAGTTATGAGTTTTAAAAATAATTTATTAATTGAGTTTTCTTTTATGTGTTTGGTTACGATTTGAGTGTAGAGTTGTTTTTAAATTTAAAATATTAACATTTTAAATTATTTAAATTATTTAAATATTTAAATTATTTAAATTTTTACAATTTAAATTTTTTGAATATTTATTTTAAATTTTTACTTATTAATTTTTTTAGATTATTTACATTATTGAAATATTTAAAATAAAATGAAAATTAAAATTAAAATTAAATTAAAATAAAATTAAAATTAAAATTAAAATAAATATTTAAAATTAAATTAAAATTAAATTATTTAAAATACACAGGACAATAAAATAAAATCTCACTTTTTATCATTTCACAGAAAATGAAAAAAAAATAATAAAACGTAAATTCCAAAAACGTAATTTCAAAAACGTAATACATAAATTATGCCTCATTCAAAAACGTAATACATAAATTATTTTAAAAAAAATACGCCTCATTCAAAAATATTTAAAAAATTACAAAAACTTAAATTCCAAAAAAAAAAAGAACGACAAAAAAACGCCTCATCCAAAAAGAAAAAAAAAAAAAAAAAAAAAAACAGAAGTTACCATGTGCCATGCAATTTACAAATTAATAAAACATATGAAAATCCATTTTTGAAATATAAAAACAAATTAATGTGTACAAATTAAAGAATGACAAAAACGTAAATTAAAAAAAAAAACGAGAAAAATATTTTTAAAAAAAACATAAAAACATAAATTACAATTCGCGACGTAATTTAGAAATAAATAAAACACATGAAAACTCATTTTGTAAAATAAAAAAAAGTTATTGTATACAAATAAAAATAAAAAAGAAAAATAACGTAAATTAAAGAACAAGACCTAATTAATGTATAAAAAAAATGACAAAAAAATTAAATTAAAAAAAAACATAAAAAAAGGCCAAATCCAAACCCAACAGAGAGAAAAAAAAAAATCAAATCAATTGTGGTCCACGCCATCAACTGACGTGGAGGAGCAGAACCAATTCCTTCACATGTATTAATTATGTGAAGGGCAGTTTGGTAATTTACCATGAAGACAAGTCACCAAAAAACTAAAAAGTCAAAAAAGCCAAAAAATCCTTCCCAAACGAAACTTTTTAATCTCAGGTTAAAATAGCTAAAAAAGCTAAAAACCAAAAAGTCAACCCACTTCCCAAACAGAAGCTAAATCTTTTATTTTAATATTTTTTTTTTCAAAATTATAATCAACTTGTTTAATTTTGATTTTGAAAAAATGTTTTTTTTTAAAAATTACATTATATTTGGTTTCAGATTTTTGAATTCAATTTTTTAAAAATTATTTTTTTGTTTTTTGTATTTTTTATTTTTAGTAAATATTTTTTTATTTTAAGTAATTTTTTTCATATTTTTTTAAATACACCTTAATTAAATGTATTTAAACGTTAAAAAAATTGTGAAAAAGTCTTTTAAAAAATTAAAAAATATATAAAAATACAAAAAAATGTACTGAATTTTCATATATATATATATATATATTTATATTTTTGGCATTTAGTATATTTTTTAAAGATTTATTTAATATTATACTTTTTAAGTGTATTTATGTTAAGCGTTTCTAAAAATTTAAAAAAAAAAATGCTTAAAATATTAAAAAAATTTATTGAAAACATTAAAATACGAAAAAAAAATTATAATTTTTTAAAAACTGTTTTCTAAAAAGCAGAACCAAACTAGCCTTTATTATTTTATGTATTTTTTTTAATGATTTTTTAAAATATTTTAATTATTTTTTAAAATTTTTAGACGCATTTCACATAAATAAATCTAAAAAATAAAATATTTCTGAAAAAAATATTAAAATTTTTTACTAAATACCAAAAATATGAAAATTCAGTACATTTTTCATATTTATGTGTATTTATTAATTTTTAAAATATTTTTTTACAAATATTTTACTATTTGGATACATGTAAATAAGTTGCATCTTAAAAAATAAAAAAAATTAAATAAAATTTTAAAATTATTCACTAAAAATAAAAATGAAATACGAAAAACAAAAAAATCAATTTTCAGAAAACTGAAACCAAAAATTTGATTTTTTTTGATAGTACAATTATTATATTTTAAAAATATTAGTAATTTTTCAAAATTACCTTTGGATAGTACTTTTTTTGAGAATATCTGTAACAATCCAGATTTTTAATTATTCTGTAAAATTTATACTAATATTATTTAATCACAGTTAAAAAAATATATGATTTATTTTGTATTATTATGTATAATTTTGTAAAATAATATAATTATTAAAAATTTAGAGGTGAAAGTATAAATAAAAAAATAATAATAATAATAAGGGTGAGAGAAAAATAAGTAATTAATTTACTGTTGATATACGATAGAGTGTAATTTAATTAGAAATTAATTTATTTATATAATTATATTAAAATACTGAATTAAAGTATAATTATTTTAAATATCTATTAAAGATAAAAATAAATTTTCATAATTGATTATCAAATCTATTAAAAGATTCGGGCCACGTATGCACTCTCTCCACATAAATAGGGAGGAAGCGTTTTGCGTGGAGGACAAAGAAAGAAGAAAGGAAAAAGAAAAAGAAGAAAGAGAGAGAGAGGAAGAAGAAATATATAAAGGAAAGGATGGAAAAAATAATGAAAGTTAAAAAAATTTTTGGTAGTGAAAAAAAAGAATAATATATTAAAGTTAAGTTGAGTTATATTATATCTTGAGGTACCTTAATATATTTTACTTATGTTTTGATTTACCGTATTTACTTTATATAAGTTATGTTTTATAAACTATTATAAATTGTTTTAATATTTCGATTACGTGGATTATTTCTTGAACCCTATTTGCTTAAAGTGAAACCCATGGATATGTTTGTTTATATTTTAAAAAATATTTGACTATAACCTTATAAATAATTATGTTTTGCAAGTACCATCACAGAAGTCTTACGTCTTGGGGAACTTACCTTTTTAGCTAAAAAGTCAAAAAGTTACTAAATTAGCCAAAAAGTCAACAACCCATACTAAAAAGTCAAAGATTCTCTTTTTTCTCTACTTTTTACACATCTTTTCGTAATTAACCAAAAAGTCATCCCAAACATACAAGTTTTTTTTAGCTACATTTTTAGCCAAATAGTCAAAAAGTTACTAAATTAGCCTGTTCCCAAACGAGGTTAGTCTCTGTTTGATCACCTTGTGGTCCTTTGTTTGTCATAGATCCATTGATCTCTGTTCTGTGCGGATCAAAGTACTGTGCGGAAATAAGTGTTACACTATCGTGGGAGCCACCTCTATAGTCTGCACGAGCCACCTCTTGAGTCCGTACCTCTGTCTGACTGTCACTCTTGTGACCTCTGTTCTGTTCTGTTCGACACCGTGATTATGGTTATTTATTTGCATAATTTCTATATTTTAACTTCTACCACTTAAATGATTTATTTACCAAACTGAGTTATGTAAATGCTTTGGCCTAACTAACTATCCATGGTTATTTTGTGTCCGTTATGCTTTTGGTATAATATTTCTCACTCTGCTATGTGCTTATAGTTATTTACCAATTTTCAGGAAACAGTGCAATTCAGAAATAACTTTTGGAAAATCTTAGATGTGAGGCTGCGAAATAGACACAAACAACACATTTATGATATTTTTTATATGTAAATATCGGCATTTTTGGTCAATACATTTTGTAATAAAAATAGAAGTTTCGATGATTATTTTGGTACCCTCATTTAAATATTACTTCCACTCGCGTTTATTGATTTGTATAAAAATTGGCCGGAGGTAACCTCAGTTACTAGCCATCACGATACTTAACTCTTGGGTACGGGGAGCGGGTCGTGACAATATCAATTATCACAATTGTACTTTTGTGTTACTAAGAAATTAAAAAAAATGATAAAATAGGAAATTCATATTATTTTATTTCTTAATTTTTGAAAATGAACTAATATTTTGGAATAATAAAAAATGAAATAAGAGACTAATATTTTAAAACGAAAAGAGTAAGTTTTTTGGACTTTGATTGGTCAACATGATGATACAGACCGAACTTATTTAAAAAATTAAAATTACATCTTGCCAACAAGTCTAAATCTTATAAATTAAAAATCAAACCCAATCAGGTTATACATTTTTCATTCACACATTTTTAATATTTTTATTAGTTTTTTAATTTTATTTCCCAACATAATTCAAGTATTTTATTTTATTTTATTTTTTAAAATATTTACATCTCATATAATAATAATAAAAATCAAGTACGAGTAGAGAAAAACATAAAATGAAAAATTAAGGCTATGTTTGATTGTGTTTCTAAATAATGATTTTACATCTATATTCCAATATGATGTTTGGAACGAATTCTCAAATCACATTTTCACAACTCTGTAAAAAATTCTGTGTGGGGCGCGTTTTTCAATTTTTTTTTTTTAAAATTTGGCCTAACCGGTCATTCCACCGGATGTCCTACCGGTAGTCCGGCCAGTTGACTGGAACTGTGCAAATTATTATTATTTTTTTATTTTTTATTTTTTGCAATTGACATATGTTAATTTTTATAGATTCGAAAAAAATATTTTTCGATTTTTTTAAATTTTTTTATATGCTTTAATAGAATTTTAAATTGTATGTTTGGTTATGAATTGTACGTTTTTGTATCAAATATCATATGTCAAATCAAAAATTTCACACTCAATTCAAAACTCTTTTACCAAACAAATTTTCACACTCAAATCATTATTCCAAAAGTCACAAACTTAAAATGCAACTCATTCTCTCAAATCATATTTACAAAATTCTACCAAACGCAACACGAGAAAAATAAAATAAAATCTTTAAATATGAAAACTTTAAACTTTTTTCATATGGAGCAATGTTGATCCATTTAGTTTTAAAAGTTTTCTTATGACCCAATTAATCTTTTTTATTTTGGAAAGTTGTATTTATTTAATTTGATACTATTTGAGTTTAAGTGATGCCTTTTTATGATTCATTTTTTTTTATTTTATGATTTGTTTTTGGGATGTGAATAGAAATGCGAGGTGTGAAAAATTCTTTTTGGAAGAATTGGTGAATGAAATATTGGTTGTTGAGCGTGAAAATTTATATTTATATTAGTATGATGTTTTAGTGTTACATTATATTTTTACGTTTGAAAAGAATAAACTAAATAGTTTTTATGTATTACATTGATTGGAATATTACGTTTGGAAAACTATAGTTTTTTAGAATGTTATGTTGTTATATTTGAAAAAAGCACATTAAGAATTTTTTAGTATATTATATTGAAATGTTATGTTTAGAAAAAATAAATTAAAGAGTTTTTATATGTTACATTGATTGCAGTGTTATGTTTGACAAAAGTATATTAAATTTTTATTTTTATTTTTATTGTTACGCCGTTACGTTTGAGAAAAGTGTATTAAATTTTTTTTAGTGTTATATGGAGTGTTATATTTGGAAAAGTACACTAAGACTTTATTTGTCGTAACTAGGGGTGAGCAGCGGATATACCGATCCGCCAAAACTGACCGAACCGAACCGATCCGCCGCATTTTGGACGGATGCGTGATAACGAGCGGACGGTTGCGGATTGATTTTCTCCAATCCGCCAATTTGGCGGACGGATGGCGGATTTGAGATTTTTTTGACTGCAACCGAATCGCCAAACCGCCAAATCGCGAGCACCCCTAATAATTTATAAGACTTTGTATTTTCAATTTGTTTAAATATTATGTTTGTGTTTTCAATTAAAAAAGAGTTTAAATATTCTGTTAAAAAAAAGTTTTCAACTTGAATATATTTTTTGAATTGAAAAAAATAAACATATTATTTATCTATATTTTTTGGTTTTTAAATCTAGCTCTAAAAATAATAAATAGAAAATATGATATGTGCTGGTTGATTTTTGTTTTTAAAAACATATGTAGATGTAACAATATAGAGACATACAATCTCTACTACTGTTCTGTTCATGGTTTTTGTGGTTTGAATTATTATAATATTTTAAGAATCACAGATTGTAATACTTTATGTGGATGAATCATGCTGTGATTTTAATATGTGGATAAAGCATGCAGTGATCGTGATATTCTAAAGTTTCAAACTTTCTTTCTTTAGATAAGGCATATAGTAATTGTAATATTTTTTTAAGTCATTGACTGCAATATATATATATATTTTTTTGAGGAAGTGCAGATGTTGAATTATGTTGAAAATTTATAAAATTTTAAACCGCCAAACCAATTCGCATCTATCCGCCAAACCGTCAATCCGCTCAATCCACATCCGCCGGATTGATGGACGGATGCGGATTGATTTTCTTTAATCCGCCAATCTGACGGACGGATGGCGGATTAAAAGTTCCGTGACCGCAACCGACCCGCGCCCACCCCTAGTCATAACCTAAAATAGTCAAAAAGTCAACACATAACATGCATGTTTATATTTGTGAAAGTCAACACATTTGGGAAAGTACTCCTAAGTAATTTTTGTATATCATATTGATTAGAGTATTATATTTAAAAAAAATACAATAAATTTTTCTTTAAAAGGGTTACGTTTAGTAATTTTAACTTTATGAAAAAATCAACATTTGTCTCTCAACACATAACATGCATGTTTATACTTGGCATTTTATATAAGGAAAATGTTTTGTGGCACTAATTTGGGGGCACTAATGCCCCTAATTTCTATTTCAGGTAACTGTTTTGTTTTTTTGTTTTTTGTTTTTTTGCCTTGTATGGAAATTAGGGACATTAATACTCCCAATTTAGTGCAATAAATCAAAACCCTTTATATAATTCACACTAAAATAGGACGTTCAGGTCCATAATAAAACGAAAGGACCAAACAATTCATAAAATCAATATTTAAAATTTATTGATATTTTACTTTAAAAAAAAAATCAAACAAAACATTAAACTTATCCATACAGGCACTTACGGGTCAAGTTTGTGGGCGAGTTCAAATTACAAATCTTTGTCTAAATTTTAAATCATTTTTGATGGAGACGGACTGGATGCTCAAGTAGCCTAGGACGTATGGGAGAAGTTAGGTAATCTCGAGTTTTTTTTGGTCCACTTGGGGACTTTTAAATTTTATCATATTGGTTAACAATTTTGATTGGTAGCTCGAATTTTCCTCCCCCGAATTCTCTTAATTTTCATTTTAAATAAACTGTTTTTTTTTTTTTTTCACTTGCCTTACATTTTTTTTTTTTACCCAAAATGACATTTTTGGAAGATTGGGGCTCCCCCGTTTCGAGCTCCCCCGCTTTTCCATATTGGTTAATGTGTTTAGGTTGCATTTTTGTACAAGTTAGGTAATCTCGAGTGTCATTTTTGTACCCGCACTTAGGGTCTTTTGAGAAGCTTAAAAAAAAAAAAATTTAATTTTTAATTTTTTACTTATTTTAAGTCATATCATTTTTTTATATTTTTTTCATAAAAAAATAAAAAAGTTAAAAAAATTAACTTTTCAAAATACTACTTAAGATTGCAAATAAACAGCGTCATAAACAAACTTGAATTCGGCTCGGTAAGAACTCGTTCAAATTTTGTTGGTTAATTTTTTTAATAAAATTTTTAATAAAGAAGTCCAAACATTCTAAAACTCGGTTAAATAAACTCGCTTATTAAGCTGCTCATTTAATGTTTATTATTTATATATTAAATAATGTAAAATTATGTATTAAGATAAATATGTTATTTATATATTTAGAAAATATAAATGTAAATAATAGTTAACTATAGATGGTACATTTATATAAAATATATTGTAGATATATTTGTATAATCAAAATTTTTATTTTAATTTTAGTCTTATCATAAATATGAATTTATAAATTTTTTGACTCGTTAAGGCTCGAGAACATAATCAAACTCGAGTCAAGCCTAAGCTAACTCAGCCTGAGTTTGGTTCGTAAAATTTTTACTGAGTTCAAACTCAAATTCGAGTTCATTAAAATCTTAATAAATAAATCCAAACATATTAAAATTCAGCTCCTCAGCTCGTTTACAGCTCTATCTACACTTGGTTTTTAATTTTTTGAGGAGAGAAATTATAATTTAGTGGCGCTTGCACAAAATAATTACAATTTTTTTTTTAAAAAAAATTAAGATTTTAATTATTTATGTTTGTAAAATTTAGTATTCTGTTAAACAAGGTAATAATTAAGAGTAAGTTTACATGCATAGAATAAGACATAAGTGAGAGCCTTTTTTTAAAAAAAATATTCTACTAAATTTTTGTTTGAGAATATACTATTTTAATAATTTTTTAATTTTTTAATTAAAATATAAGATAAAAAATAAAATATTTATAAAAAAACGTGAGAAAAGTAAGATAAATAATAAGAAGTGGATAAATTGACCGAAATGGCCTTCTCAGTGTAGCCGTGCATAGCACCTGTGGAGCGTCAGACTTGATGGGCTTCTGCAGAATATGTCACAACGGTCAAATAGTATTATTTTAAATTTCCTTTGGAGAGTAGACTTGGACTGTAATACAACATTTAAATATACAAACCTGATCTGTGGCTCGAAAGCAAGGGCACGAATGTCCCGAAATTTTCAAAAAGGAAAAACAGAAAAACAGTTAAGGTAAAAAAAAAATAATAATAAAAAATAATTACCCAAATTAAAAATTAGGGACATTAGTGTCAATTTTTTTAGTGCCACAAATCATTTTTCTTAAACATATTTGTGTGATGTAATATTATTAATATTAATACAACATATTTAAAAATGAACCCATCATGCCACAATGGTTAAATTGTATTTTCTTTGGAGAATTGTAATACAGCACATATTTAGGCTAAGTTTGGGTACTCTCAAAAAATCTAAAAAGTTAAAAAGTTACTCAAAAAGTTAACACTATTCACCAAAAGTCAACAATTACGGCTGCACAACTTTCAATTCAAATTTTCCTCTAAAAACCAATTTTCACAATTTTTTATTACACATTTTTTCATAAAAAGTCAAAAAGTTAACCTAAACATCCATATTTTCAACCTCAATTTTTTTGTCCAAAAAGACAAAAAGTGCACTTATTTAGTCTTCCCAAACAAGGCCTTAAAAAGAAAAATGATCCGGATCCTTTTCAGGGATGACTTTTACTGGCCTATGATTGGTCAGATTTTTTTTTTCTTCCCTTTCTCTAATTATTAACCCTCACGTGTGTGTGGGTGGTGAGAGTTGGTAATTGAGGGGGTCTCTATCACTTTTGATTTAAAAATTATAAATAATATATTTGTGTGATATAATATTATGTGAATAATATTTAAATAATATACTTAAAAATTTTGAAAAAATAGTCATATGGATTGTACTTTGTGTGACGTAATAATATTTTTTTATGAAACATCACATTTTATGTTAAAAATAAAAAAAAATTAAAAATCCAACAAACTATATAGAAAAGTCTTGTAATTCTCTTTTGATTTATTTTTTTTAGATCTTTTCAAAAAAAACTACAGCAAGGGCACCAAGGCATACTAGGGGTTGTTTGGGATGACATAAATAAGTGTACTTTTTGTCTTTTTATAAAAAGATGTGCAGAAAAGTAGAGAGGTGATGTGATGAAAAAAAGATAAAAAGTGTGTACTTATTTTAGATAGCCAAACTTGGCCTAAATTTTTTTACTTTATAATTTAGTCCAAAAATCAAAAATTTAGTAAAATAGTATATTCCCAAACGACTAGTCATATGGATTGTAATTTATGTGATATAATTGTGAATAGACAAAAATTCCGATAAAATAGTAAAATAATTTTTACAAGTCTTTATTTCAAAGTCATGAACAAATCATAACCAAACTCTGTACAAAACTCGAGTATTTAATTGATTTTTTTGGGGGAAATTTTTGTTTCAAGAAATCATAACCAACCTGAAATTTATGAGTTGATGAAATTTTTTCGGGAAATTTTTTTTATCATAATTGATATATATATATATATATATATTTTAATGAACTTAACGGAGGGCAAAATTGGAGATACTATCATACGTTTTACGTTAATTTTTGCAAAAAGAAGTAGGACAAAAAAAACACTCCACGAGGAGTAATATTTTCGATTTGCTAGAGTACCAAATTCAATATGCTTTAAACTGTGCAGTATAGTTGGTGTGTTGTGAAAATTTTGTGTCATATTTTGTGACAAAGATTGGAGTGTGTACATAGTTGCACAAAAACAGAGACATAAATGCTCGTACATAGTTGGTAAGCAATATACACAAATAGTCATCTCCAATTAATTTGAATACAACACAGTGATGACATGCATCATATAACATGTCCATCTAACGAGCATTTTGCCAAATTGCAACTAACTCCACTCTGATACGTGCCCGCAACTGCGCCATTTCAACGTCGTCGTCGTCTCCAGGTATCATTGCATCGTCAAGGGCAGCCAAATTGTCCCGGTCAGGCATGTCCGCGAATCTGTACTCGGTCGCACTGTTGACAGCAACAACAATCTCGTCGTCTACAATATTTCTGCGTATGAAATTATGTAAAGCCATGGACGCTGCAACTAATGGCACCTGCACATTACAAAAATCAAACTGAGGCATGTCTTTAAGAAATCTCCACTACACCTTCCAAGCACCAAAGGTACACTCAATCACACTCCACAAAGATGAGTACGCGCGGTTGAACAACTCATCACGGTTCCGTGGATTGTGCCTTTGAAATTCTGGTTGGTGGTATCTGTTGCCCTTGTATGGTGCCAGAAAACTCTTCTTATTGCTGCATCCACTATCCACAAGGTAATAGCGACTTGTCAAAGTGCACATGTTAATTACATAATACTCATGACCTATGTTCACTTTGGATACAACATAAATTTTAACTTAACCATAGTTGCGTACATTTATTTCACAACAATTGTATCTCCATAGTTGAATTATGTATTGACAAGTAGGGGCGGAGCCAGGAAACTAACTCAGAAAGGGCACTTCTTGATTACAACTTTAATTCTTTTTTTTTTCCCATAACCAACAATAAGAAGATAACAATAATTTTTGAAATAATATTACCAAAACTTAAATAAATTATTACAAAAATATTTCACATAAAGTTTTATAATTAATTTCGAGTAAAATCGAAAAGAAAATATTGCGTGTAACTATTATATCATGGACAATGTAAAAATACTCATATATTTAAGTCTTAAAATAAATTATATAATGGTCAGATAAATCAAATTATATAATGTAAAAACAGTCATATATTTAAGTCTTATAAATTTTTATATATAGTGAGGTGAATTATATTTGCATATCAATAATGATGGATATTACCTTTATATTGAGATTTTTTCATACAATTTTCATACATAAAAATATAATTTGTTGTAGTCACTTCATTTTCAAAAAAATAAAAAATCACTATTATTTTCATAAATTTAAAAATTCCCTTGACATTTTATTCTAAATATTATTTTTATTTAAAATTTTATTTATATACATATGTTTAAAAAAAAAAATCAAACATTCAGGGGGGGCATGTGACCCCCCTTAAGCCCTATGTGGCTCCGCCACTGTTGACAAGAATATGGATTTGGGCGTACGTACCGTCAGTTACAGTTGGAAAATTTTATTGTGAATCCTCGGTTACATTGCTTAAAACCCGACCATCATGCATGTTGCCCTCCCACCTGCACGAGACAAATACGAAACATATGTTGAAATCACACACCGCCAAAATATTCTGGATGTGGCACCTCTTTCGGCTGAAATATGGGGCAACTCCTTTATGCATGCTGGTACGTGTGTTCCGTCCAATGCACCTAAGCAATCCTATATATCATTAAAAAAAATGCAATGATAAGATTACCAACCACATTCATATCGAGCATTTTCCAAAACATTACAAAATATTTTTACACACCTTGAACGAAAAATATTGTGGTTGAGACTGCAGATGGGGATCCCTGTGCGTTTGGAAATTAGCGGGGGCACTGCGGTGGCGGCATGAATTTTTTCATTGCTTTCAAGACGTTATGAAAATGGCGTGAAATAGTTTCACTGGAGTGTTGGAATTGTTCTTGTAACTCCCAGTTTGGCAAGTTTTTAAGCCCATAAATGAATATTGCAACACTCTCCTCGACGTGCAAGCCGTGCGGATGCTCGGGTACACGTAACTGGAAGTTGTTTACTAGTGTCGTACATAACCGAATGAACACATGTTTGGGCATGCACAATTCATACCGGAAACGGCCATTGTGACCATTGTATAATTCTGTAATCCATGCCCTCCCCAACAAGATGGAAGTGCAGCATGGACTTTAAGGACATACGCCTTGTAGTAGTTAGTGGCAATTTTGTAGGCTCAAATATATACACAATTTATTTCATGCTACCACTGTATTGTGAGAGCTGCGATATCCTCTAACATTTGATTCATCCGTGTGGCGTCGTCATCGTCGTTGTTCATACCTATAACGATTAGCACAAAACATTATCAACAAAGATGGCAGTATTAAGCACATGTTGGGAGCATGAAATTTCATATGAAAAATGTTAATGTAAAGCAAATTTTCTAAATAATGAAATTTTATGTTGAAACCCCTAACATAGATGCTGTACAAAAAATGTCATAAATAAACAGTTACAAACTAGTCATAAAACTACATGGGATTTTCATAATTTTAATTAATAATTAATTTCATAATTGCAACACACAGAAAACCACATTATATATAGAAAATGGAATACCACATTGTACATAATTTTATATGACCAGCCTGGTCAAACACATTGCAAATTCGGTACTAGGGAAAAAAAAAATGGATTACCACAATTACTTAAACCCTGCAGCATTTAGCATAACAAACATATGAACCACAAACATATCACAATCTAAAAGTGAAGTTAAGGACAATGGGTCCACAACAATGTCCTCTGCCCAATCCATTGTCAAACTAGCAATGACAAAAAAAAAAAAAAAAAAAATAGTTCACAACTTAACTGAAATTAAACAAATTTTCTAGAGTTGTATCCCGTGCGGATTTAAAACCGAATTCCTTTATTGCGTAGCAAACTCGCAACAATGATACCCCCATTCATTTCCTTGTCCTGTTTTTTCGCTTGTAGCCACCCGATTATGCCTTGGTCAGTGGGAATACTCATAACCATGTCCTGATTGTTCGGAACCTTCATAAGTATGACTCTAAAATAGAGAAGTGGATCGGCGGGGTCTAGTCCTTGTATTTCATACAGCCGTCCAACAGCTTGGCCCATAGTGTAACTGTGCCCCCCGACGACATGGTTGACAGTTAGTTCTTTGCTCTGAGTCTTCACAGAATTTACCAAGTCGTCCATGCTACTTGCTAATGTTGCAGCCCCAGTAATATGCTTGTTTTGCAATGTTTTTGGCCGAGGAATGCTTCCGCTTGCTTTCACTACCCGTGACATTGATATTGGCAGATCATCATATCGACCATTTACGATGCGCCTAATTCATTGCTATCACTGGAAAATTTTTGACTATCGGACTCTTTGTTCAACTCCATTGGGTTACGAGTCTCGCCAGGCGTCCATGCATCTTTCCCCATAGCCGCAGCGCTAGTGAAGACGTGCCCCATCAAATCTGGATGGTCCAAGGTTTTGGTTCTGAACTTGCAACATACATTGTCAATCTGTAAATGAGCACAATGTAAATAGCGTTATCATATTGACATGGAATAAATTCAATGCAACATGGTGTAGAAATGGAAAAATTAAAACTTGAAGAGAGGATAAAATGCTAAAATATTGAAGGAGGTAAAGTATGCTAGAATGAACAAATCATTGCAACTGTGTTAAATTACAAACAAGTTTCTGCTTTCAGTTTTGCATCTGGTACATTGCAACATAGAGTAATTAAGCTTAAGTGTGAACCCAAGGCAACTCCAAAATAACTGGACTTTGTACTTCAAAACCACAGTTTTTTTTGTAGGACACAAAATCTCAAAAATAATTTTTTCCTTTTATTTTCTGTTACTTATGTGTTTTTTATTGAGTTAAACAAGAGTTAGTTATTGTTTGGATTACTCAGTTAGATTCTTTGGATTGAATTCTGACAATGCTTCCATGAATTTTTGTAAACCATTATTTGGCAGCATATCTGCAAGATCTTGTGTACAAATTTGAGCAAAAGTAGGCCAAGCCATACAAAACAATGATCTCTTTGGAGCAAGCTACATTCTCCGTCCCGGCAAAGACCTGATTGGGTCGAAAGCCAATCTGACCTTTAACAAGGTCTTTTTTTACCTGATCTAATACTATTGCATCCATTTGCTCAGTATGTGCTTTGTTTGACAATGCAATTGGTGGGATCACAATAAATTGAAAAATAATAATTTTTTTCAGCTATTTTTTAACTACATCCAAATGAAGTTAATTTTTAATATGTATTTGACAACCTTTCAAGAAAGTACAATAGCCAAAACTGAAATATAATATTTTTGACTAAAACAAGTATATTGAATTTTTAAGCTAAAAATACATTTTCATCTCAAATATACTCCAAAAATATACTCCACACGCAGATTAGTTTTTAATCTCAAATATAATAATTTTTTTCATCTCCTATTTTAATCAAAAAATTAAAAAGCAACTAAACTGACCTCAATTACAAATGAAAAGAAAATTCTTATTTTGCATTAATGTTTTATCAGTACCTATCACATTAACCTATCACATTAAGAAAAAAGTTTGCCAAAGATGTTTGCGATAAAAAATTTGAGTGGGGCAATCCCTACTCCCAAAATTCCCAACTCGTGAACACCACACACGTATATATAATCGTCGCATTTGACAGTAAACACCCACCAACAAAAGAAAAAAATTAATAATAATGGTATCATTGGACAAACACCTTAAAAAATATAAATTTGATATAAACTTTGAAAAATGAGGTTGGTATCAACACTGACAACCTTCGAACTGTATGTACTTTAGAATAAAAAAAAAATTATTTTTATATTTTTTGAATCATAATTAAAAAAATATATCATAACCAAACATAATATAAGACATAACTACAAAATTTATGAGTCATAAATAAAATAATGTAATAACAAAAATAAATAAATAAATAAATTCTTTAAAGTTATAAACATACGACGTTTTAAACTATATAGGAAGGCATGGTATACATACAAAAAATGAGATATTAGTTCTGTAATAACGGACAGGAAAAACAAAATGTAAAGCGTTACCTTTTGCATTTTAGCCCACTAATCAGTAGATGCAGTGAACAACCCAGTAACTTGGTCAAAGCCAATTTTAGTTGGGCTTTTTTGGCAATTCATTAGCTTAGACCATGCACGCCACTTGCTCTTCAATAAGCTGTACTTGTTTTTAAGTTGTTTTAATGAATGCAGCCTTCCAGTTGCTGCCTCAAACGTCTTAGACAACGAACGGCACCCGTTTGGAATGATTGACATGTGCAACCGGTTTCTTGCATCAATTTCATAATGACCGGTTCAAGAAAATTCGTGTCACCTCCCCATCCCAAGTTGCTTTATGATAGGGTTGTTCTTTGTTTCCCTTTCTTTGGAAGGGATCTGGCGTGGAGTCGATGTGACGCCATGTGACTATAACAACATCGTGGAACGGGAACCAACGTAAAAATATTTGTACACTCAATACAAGCACTAGCAAAATCATGAACACACCTTTTATGTCAGAAATATGGTATTTGAAACAAAACATAGCGCAATAGATTCATTTATCGACATTAGTATTTGAAACAAAACAAACAGTTGAGGAAATATATAATAACTACATGTTTACGAACAAAACATAATTTCAGAATTTTTTTTGGGCCACAAAACATAATGCCTTTAATAACAATAAGGTAAGGTCGCAGCATGGTTACATATATCACATCCGAAACAGCAAAATAACAACGACGATGCACAGCACACATGTCACTACTGTAAGCACATGCAGAGTTTGTTCAATGTCACTAAAACGAGCCTCAAAACGAGCGACATTCTCTCTGTCATTCTCAGCAGCCCTTTGGCGCCCATATTCGTCACACCACCTAATCCAACTGAGACATGGCTGAGGTTAAAAAATATATTAGTGACGGTTTGAGAAGGAAATATAAAAGTGAACGTGCTTGTACTCACCACTCCACGAGGGCATCGGTAGTACGCACGACCAGGGTTTTTTGCAGAACGGGAAATTTTTGCAGAATGGGCTAGTTGTGTTGATGTAGCAGTTGACATAAATGAGGCCATGGTTTATTTCGTGACTTGTTTCGGGACATGACAAGCACAACAAGAATAGGTGAATAGGTGTGACAGTTTTGTTATGGACACAATTTTGTTATACAAAACTGGGTAAGAATATCAAACAAGCCCCCCCCCAAACAGAACATTTAAATCCGAGCCTATAGCCATTTTGTTAAACTGTGATTGTAAATAGAGAAGGAATGGTTACAAACAAGTGCAGATCCTTTACAAAAACATTACAGCTTCATTGCATGCCAATAAACAGCAATCGCATTATTGGACAACAAAACAAGAACTACAATTTTTGGAAAAAAAAAAAAAAAAAGTTCCATACAGACTGTATTTTTCGAAACAGAACATTTGGTATAGATAGTAGCACAGAAGAATTGCAGATCACAAACCAAAACAAATACAAGCAGTGCAGAACAGAAACAGGGTAGGAACAAGAAGAACACAAAAAAAAAAAAAATTTCAAAATTGTGCACCAACATAATTGCAGATGTGCACCAAAAATTTCAAAAAAAAGAAATTTCAAAAATATGAAGAGAAAGAACATTAATGCCTTAAATTTTCAAACATGTCGTAGTGATTTTTATACTTGAGTTTGGAAAGAAAAGTTTAACAACACTTCACATTTGTTATCTCATGTCCATCACTTCTGTTCACCTTAGTTTATCAAATCGACACATCTCCACCACAATGAACTCGGTCATTGCTAAAGTTCAAAAGGAAACCCTAGAACCACCTTCTCTTGTTTTTAGGGGACTTTCATTTTAATTACCTACACAAGTTTGATTTTGGAAGAGATTGGAAAGTGGTGAGAGAGAGCTCGAGAGCTCGAGAGAGACAAAGCGAGAGACAGAGAGAGATAGACGGAGAGAGAGAGAGAGAGTTCATATATATATACAAAACAAAACATAGGTCTCATGGTTACATATACAAACAGAAACAAGAGAGGCTGCAGAGAGAGAGAGAGAGAGAGAGAGTTCATACATATATACAAATTTGTAAAACATAGGTCTCATGGTTACATACAAAAACAGAAACAGAAACAAGAGAGGATGAAGAGAGCGACAGACAGACAGCGAGAGAGAAAAGAAGAGGATACCTGCGGTTGGGGCAATCGTTGGTGGTGGGACTGCTTTCGCGGATTGTTGTCGTCACTTGCTTCGTCTTCGTATTCGTTTTCAGATCAGAGCTTCTACAACTTTGTAGCCTTGAATAAAGGAGCATCTTCATCTTCCGTGTTTAATGTAAACACTGGATAGTAGCTGAACTCTGGATAGTAGACTCTTTAGCTCTGATAATATTCCCATCAATGTTTGACATAAAGCAGGGGTACAAATGAAATAACGACACATCATCAAGGGGCAAAAGGGTCTTTTACACTAAATCTGGCACAAATCACGTGAAGGCACTGTGTATAGGGTTGTAGGGTAAAGAATGTAGGCTTTTTGATTTTTTTAGTGACTTTTTGACTAAAATATTCCCTTGCCAAATGAAGCCTAAGCTGATATTTTCCCCAATTTTTATAGCTTGAATAGGGACCTTGTTAGTGTAAGATGTTAGTTCAAACGGTAAGGATTCACTTGACAAAGTGGAGAGAGTGGAGAGAGAGCAAGAACAGAGAGACAAGAGAGGAGGTGAAGAGTTTTGAGAAAGAAAAAGCTATAGAGAAGAGAGAGACAACGCTACATTGTTGCTGTTGACATGAATTTTCTTTTTATTCGTATTTTAACATTTTCATTACAACATCACATTGAACTAACAAACTTTTGTCATGTAAGACATTAATACAAAAATTTTAACATCTCTCAATAGTCTAACAAAGTGCTCTATTCTTTATCATCGAATTGTTGTTTTTGTCTCTATCTTGAAAAATTATTGGTTAGTTCATGTACATCACATGACTATGTCTCTAGCCAATTACAAATCATCATATCTTCTTATATTTTTTAATTATTCAACACAAAATCGTGGGTTCCATTCTTTTCATTAATTACAATACATATGGGGTGTTTGTTTGGGCTTTTTAAGCCAACTTATAGCTTCTAGCTTTGGAATAGCTATTTTGAACTGTTTGGTTAGACTTATTTCAAATAGCTTCTGATTCTAACAATTTATTTTAATTCAAAAAAGCTGATTCTAAGAAATTACTCACCCCTTGCTTTTGATTATCAGTTTCTGCTATAGACATGTTAATTTACGATTATACTCTTAGATTTTTTTTATTTTTTATTTTTTTAAAAATAGAAAAAGACCCAAATGGACTATAGATTATTATTATTATTTTTTATGAGAAATGTAAACAAGCAGTGAATAACAAAAAATAAAAGTTAATTGAAAAAGCTAGTTCATAGCTTATTTAACAAACACTACTTAGCAATTTAAATCTATAATCCAACATCTACACCAAACAGATTAACAGTTTTTGATTAAAGTCATAATCTATAATCTGTTTTAACAGTTACACCAAAAGGGGCCATATAGAGCACCACATGGCGTTATCCCTGGAATAACCAATAACTTATCCTCTATCCTCATCTATCACATCACAAAGAAAAGAAAAAAAAAAGAGTGTCTCATTACTCCTCTTGTCACAAGACTTTTTTATTTTTTATTTTTTGAATAGTAAGCAAATCAAATTTTATTAAATATTTAAGAGATACAAAAGCTTGGAGAGAAGTTGCATCATAGACAAAGCTAAGCATCCCAACTATGTTGGCACCCAAAACAAGACTAAACATATGCATCCCCAAAGCCCCCAAAAGGAGTTAGAGAGATTCCAACTCCGAACATCTCACAAGTCTCCTCCAATACAATTTCCAATCTTCAAGATACCTCAAACACCCCAAGATCATACACCCTTATACCTTTCCACCTATACAATGTCTAATTTATGAAATGTTGTATAGAAAATCATTGATCAAGTAGTGGTACTCCTTTGTTATAGCCTTTAACCAGATTGCAAGCTTGGTGATAATAAGCTCCTGCAACTCATGCATCTTTGGTGAATATCTTTGAAAAAACATTCATTTATGTGCTTTCATATGGACCAAAGACCTACCAGAGGTATGGCACTCTATATCCTCCTCTTATCTTTCTTGTAGCAATTCCTTGCCTACCATTGCAAAAGACCTTCAATTGATTCGGCTACCACTGAAATAGCCCCCCACCATTGCAGCAGCCCAAACCAAATTCTCTAAACCAATGGGCAAAGGATTAGCACATATTCAACTGTTTCCTGCTCAGCTTTGCAGAAGATACACAAGGTAGATGCATTCCCATCCCAAGTCTTTGCAAGAAAACTGAAGTTTTAACCTTATGTTACCTTGCAAGCCACCCAAAGAATTGCACTTTGGGAGGGAGGTACTTGATCCACACCATTCTACTGAAGCTAGCATTCTCATTGAACTCAAGATTAGTATGGTTATAAAAGACAGATACAAGGGACTGCCCTGTTTTGGTTGCTAACCACACTGCCTTGTCCTTGGCCTTCAAGCTCAATGCAGGTACTGCTCTTAAGATTCCACTGAGTCTGAGTAGTTCCTCCTTCCCCCATTCAAATAAGGACCTCCTAAAATTGATTACCCAATTCTCTGTGGAGCCTTTGATATCCACAAAGTCCTTAAGTGATCCCTCCATATCATTAGACAACCTAAAAAGCCTTGGGAACTCCTCTTTAAGGCAAATATTTCCTGTGGCAAGACTTGACAATGCCATTATGAGATGATAATAACATGCAATAAGTCAGGAATCCCAATTTGGAAACCAGGTTGTTCAACTTTAATCTGAGTTAATAAGGGTCTATGCGTAGGAAGGAGCCTTTGGTGGTACAACAAGAGATTGAAATGAAATGCAGCATCTTTTCACACACAAGCTATAGGAATAACAGCAGCGGGGTGGGATGGTTATGGATTTGCGGTATTTTGTCCCCATTAATACATTTTTTATATATGTGTTGGCTACATATTTTGTAAAAGCCAATAACAATTCGACACGTGGCAAAATAAGGGTATTATGGGAAGATGATTTTAATCTTCGATCCCAATTGTATACGTGGCAATAAATATTGGTTCTCAAGTGATCTGAGTAGCACTAGATCAATAATGAGATACAAGGTGACGTGGCCTCAACGGTTACCTATATTCAAATTCAAATACAAGAGGGAAGCTCAATTGCAAGTGATGGCGTAGTGGAACTATTTCTAAGGCAGCATGATCAGCGATCGTGGATGAGCAGTTCGACGGTTCGAAGTACAGTTCTAAGGTCATCCTTGACAAGTATAAATAGTAAGGAAGTCCCCAGAAAAGACCCCCAGACTCAGATCATACAAACCAGTTGTAGACACCCCATTTTCGACCGACCTTAAGACTCAGACGTCACCGATTGAGCACTCGGTGATGTTGCATATTGTGCTCGTTTAGAAGTCTCAGAGTCGCGGCCGTGCGCCCTGCCTCCGGACTTCCGAACCCTCTTCTGTGCCTTGTCTCGGTTTGCGAACCAGACTCGGTTTTCTCTGTTTTCTTTCCTGAGGGGAGGGAGTGGTCCCGTAGACTATTTCTCAGTGGCCGTGGGCTACATTTCGCGGCCGTAGGCCATTTTGCCCATTTCGGAGCCCGGTTCCCGGTTTTCGGAGCCGTCAGGCCGTGTGCCTCGGTTCGGGACCGCCCAACCATCTCCGATTTCTCCGGTTTTTGGCATGCATCTCATTTACTCCTTTTCGAGGACCTGGGTCTTAGATACCCGCCGTGGTCGAACACCACTCCGGTGCCCAGGCTGTTTTCGGGACCCGAAGCTGCGTGTTTTGGCCCTCGAGCCTTCATTTTGCATCGGTTTGGGCTCATTTTGGTGGAGGCCTTATTTTCATGGTTAGGAAGCTTGTAGGAGGGTGGGAGGCCAGCAATTGTTCGACAACCAACTTTTGTTTGGTCAAAAGTGGTTGACATGAATCAGGAAGGAGAAAAGTCTAGCGACTTCACCGAAACAGGCGTAACTCTTTGCACAAGAGGAATTAAAATATGAGGCCACCACCATTGGAAAGATTACTTCCGGGCTTCATTTTCACTCAAGAATCTCCTCAGTCCGGATCCGGGGAGGAGATATGGTTAGTTGAAGTCTGGTTAGACCGAATCTCTGGCGGCTTCTGAGCGGCATAACTTTTTCTGAGGAGAATTTTGATGCAAGGTTTGCGGCATTGGAAAGCTAACTTCAAGGGCTACATGGCTGACCAGATCCATGGCTTGGACCTTTTACCATAGCCGGCCACCCTTTCCAGCCGGCCGGCCACTTACCAAAAATTGACTTTTGAAATTTGGTGGCCATTTTCTCTCCTCGGTGTATTCATTTGTGCGGTGATTTCCAATTGGACCATACTCCATACACGTGTATGGAGGATTAGAGGGGTCTTGGAGATATTTTGGATGCATTTCCTCTATAAAGGAGAGGTTTGGCTTCATGTTTACGGTTAGACATTTTGAGAGACATTTGGGAGAGATCCATAGCTTCCACTTCCATTTCTCTCCATTTCAAAGCTCAAAAGTCATTTTTCTTGCATCATTTGTTCATCAACACCAAGCACCACCATCACCACTCCATTTCCAACACTTGGAGTTGATTTCCAGCAGCTAGGAGGTAACATTTTTCAAGCCAAGAGGTAGCAAAAGTTTGATCTTCAAGGGTAAGCCTCAAATTCCCTCTTTTGTAGCATTTTCTTGCCTCATTTCTTAGGCCTACTTTCTTATTGTTTTAGGCTCCGACCTTCACTGAAATTAGATCTTTTTTGAGCCATTCTTCATGTTTGATTAAGGGTCCAACCCTATTTGAGATCACTATCTTGCACTTGTTTCAATATCACTCTTTGTGCCAATATTTTGCATGCTTTGTTTGGATTATGAGTGGTCCATTTTCGAGCCTGATATAAACTGTGAGTGGGCTTATTTTGATCCCCTCTTCAACATTGAAGAAGGGCTCAACCATGTTTGGTGGTTCTATCATGCACTTGTTTTGTAATTCTTCCAATTTACCGTAAAATTGCATGGTTTCTTTAGCCTATTTGAAGTCTGATTTTGAGCATGCCTTTAACTGAGATTGAGCTTATTTTATGTCCCTCTACAACATTGTAGAAGGGATCAATCTTGTTTGGGGCCTCCATGCATGGCCTCTCTTTGTACCTCTCTTTGGCCCCATTTTGCATGCCTTTTTTAAGCTTATTTGGCTTCTGATTTCAGCCTTCATCAGGCCTGAAAAGAGCCTTATTTTTTCCTTCTTGTCATGTTTTGTTAAGGGTCTTATGCTATTTGGTGAATACTTTTAGTACTTCATGTTATACCCTCTTATACCCCCTTATTTTTGCATGCCTTGCTAGCTCATCATGCTTCTATTTTTGAGCCTTCATCAGGCTAGTAAAGAGTCTTATTTTGGCCTTCTTGTCATGTTTTGTTAAGGGTCCAAGGCTGTTTGGTCCATCCTTTTGATACCTCATGTTATAGCTCTCTTTTGGCTCATATTTTGCATGCTATGTTGAGCATATCTATATACTGTTTTGGGAGATGTCATCTACTGTAAATATGCATATTTTTGGTCCCTCTTTAATGTTGTAGAACTGTATTTTTTAGTCTGAGCATTGTATATACCACTTGCTTTATTATTCCCCTCTTTTCCCCCATTTTTGCATGCTATTTTTGCCATACTTGTGGCTGTTGTTTGGCCCTGCTTTGTACTGGAAAAATGTGAGTTTTGGGGCTGCCTAGCTTCTGTCTTTACATTCCATGTACCAATTGTGCATGTTTAGTATGGCTGTAGGCCATTTCGGGTGCTTAATGTCGCATTTCGGGACCGTTCCGTGCATTTGGTGTCATTTCCCCACCTTTCGAGACTGTTTTGCATCATTTGTGAGTGCTGAAATTCCATTTGCATATGTCACATCTCATTCCATGTCATTTCATACCTTTATGCCATCGCCTCGGTTTGCGTGCCCGTGTGCGCGCACTTCGAGGCACTTCATTTTCATCCTTCGGCCTCTTATGTGAGTGTGGCTGAGGCCCTCTCATGTTAGTGTAAGCCCAATTTGCATTGTGTATGCCATTTCATTCCATATGTCATTGCCTCGGTTTGCGTGCCCGTGTGCACATCATTTAGGAAACACCTCATTCATCTCGGCTTCTTATATGAGTGTGGCTGAGGCTCACCCATGTTAGTATAAGTCCATTTTGTATCCTGTATGCCATTTTAGTCTTATCGCATTCCGTATGCCATTGCCTCGGTTTACGTGCCCATGTGCACGCATTTCGAGGCACTTCACTTTTTATCCGATGGCCTCCTATGTGAGTATGGCTCAGGTCCTCTCATGTTAGTGTAAGCCCATATTGCATCGCATATTTCATTTTAGTCCTGTTGCATTCCGTATGCCATCGCCTCGGTTTGCGTGCCCGTGGGCACGCATTTCGAGACATCTCATTTTAGTCTCATTGTGTATCATATTTCATGTCACTTCATGCTTTTATGCCATTGCCTCGGTTTGCGTGCCCGTGCGCACGCATTTTGAGGCACTTCACTTTTATCCGACGGCTTCTCATGTGAGTGTGGCTGAGGCCCTCTCATGTTAGTGTAAGTCCATTTTGCATTGTTTATGTCATTTTAGCATCATTGTATGCCTGTATGCCATTGTCTCGGTTTGCGTGCCTGTGTGCACACATTTCGAGGTACTTCATTTTTATCTCACGGCCTCTTATGTGAGTGTGGCTGAGGCTCTCTCGTGTTAGTGTAAGTCCAATTTGCGTTGCGTATGCCATTTTATGCCTTAGAATCATTTCCTCGATTGGCGTGCACGCGTGCACGCATTTCGAGGCATCTCATTTTCATAGCATAGTGCATATTAGGTTGTATCTTAGATTGCATTCATGCATTTCCTCGATTTGCGTGCCCGCGTGCAGGCATTTTGAGGTATCTCATTTTCATAGCATTGTGCATGCTAAATTATATATTAGATCACATTCATGCCTATTTGCATTGCATTCATACATTTTCTCGATTTGCGTGCCCGTGTGCACGCATTTCGAGGCATCTCATTTTCATAGCATTGTGCATGCTAGATCACATTTTAGTTGCATTCATGCATGTCGTGCATATTGCATCGTGTTTGAGATAGGAGTTAGCCCGGGCACGGGAAACGAGGCACGTTCCGTACTCCGAGTGACGGAACGGGTCTTAATTCCCAAGTCACCGACACTCCGGATTATCCATGATGGAGTTAGGTTTTGTTTTAGCATTCATATGCATTCATTCTATATTGAGTTGTGCAATTCGGCTCCTCGGCCATCATGCATCGAGATGCGTGATTGGTGGCACGAGGATCGAGGCATGCATATATTTGTGAAATACATTGCTATGCCCTTTTCCTGCTCTCTGTTGCAGCAAAATCAAGAATAAACAACTTTTGGTCGCACGCATTTAGAAACATTGCAAACAAAAGGCTAATTGGGGCATCCTAGTGGATTTCTGCGCCAAAGGCGACCCAACATGCATCATTTCATTATCGGAGGAGTCAAGGCCCACGGCTTGCACGCCAATTCTGACTTTTCTTATTTAATTTGATAATTAATTAGGAATTTGTATATTTATTATTCGGACTGTATTATTCGGATTGTAATATTCTTTCATTCGGGACTGTATTATTTATTTGGACCCTCTGCGCGAGGGTATAATTGTAATAAGTGTGGGTGAGTGTGATGTATGTCTTCCAACCCCACGTCTTTCTTCCCTTTTATTTACCCGCTTATGATGGTTAGATATAGGGCATGTTTCAATTAGCATCTGATGTAATGACATGTTTGCATCATTCATCTGTTTTGCACGCACCGGGCTCGGCGCATCATACAAACTGCATTTGTATTTCAATTCCAAATTGAATACGTGTTAGTTGTAACATTTCATATGCCATGTTTAGAATAGCCGAGCCTGCTATAATTGCATTTTTGCATGTGTTGCATTAGGCAATTTTGTATATTTAGATCATGCATGATTTCTAATCGAGCTTCTATTTTGGCTTGGAGTACTCGGTGAGTTTTATGCTTTAGCATCCTTGCATGCGTGTGAGTGATTGCCATGAAAAGCATGCTTACCATGAGGCTAACTGCTTATGTGATATAACTGCCTTGAATGCCTGTGGGTGGAGGTTGAGTTACTTAGATTGGGACAATTCATCAAATGTTTGTTTCTAAGCCCACTAGATAGTGGCAAAATCATGTTTTCTAAGCCCACCTGAGGGTGGCAAATCTGCGTCTTAGCCTACTTGCGGGTAGCACCATCAAACCATTTTCAAACAAACAAACATGAAATGTTTTGTTCCAATTCAGGCGATTCAGTCTATACTTGTATGCTGTGCGCATCACATAGTAACCTAGGCTAATAACCGGAATAAGAACTCACAATGTTTTCAAAAACAGATATCATGGTTAGTAGAGGCCGGTCTTTGGCCGGCGAAGAGGTGCTCACGAAGTGACCTTCCCCAATCGTACCCAAGTTCCCGAGCCGAGGCAACTTTGGTAATGACGGACACGTGGCCTTTTGGCACCGAGTCAGGGTTTCCTAAATTTCCCATTTATAAAATATTTAGGTGGCGACTCTGTATCTGGCGAAGCAGTCCATGTTTGGCACTTCTTCTAAAAAAATCTGTTTTCAAAACGATTTGCCGGATTTGGACTCTTTGGTTCAAGATTAAGAACCGTGACATTTGAGTCCTTGAACTGTAGTGACCCAATATCGAACCAGAACGGGGGGGACTCGCACTCCCTTCCCCCGGGATGCGTTCGGGGACGTCTACACCAGTTTTTACTTCATATTTTCCTTTCCAGTTTTGCATTTCTTGTACTTTAAATACCTACACTTTAAATATCGACCTTGCACTTGATTCATAGGAGTAGATTTAAGTAGATTCAAGTGGTATCATTTGTAAACCTCTTGAGGTGAGTTTGGATTATTGTAAGTGTTCATTTTAATGAAATACTTCAATTGTTCTTCATATTAATTGTTATTTCTCTTAATTTTTCCTAAGTTAAGCCACGGTAAAAGTCCTCTTCATTGAAATTGAAAAGAACTAAAACACAATCGTCGATAATTGGTTGGCAATTATAATTTACTGTAAGGTGATTGATCCTTCTTTGGCATGCTTTCGCATTTACAAAAATACCCTTCGAAAAGCCAAAAAGCCAACAATATGGGGATAGAAAAATCCGAGTGGTACTAGAATAATTTGTCACTCTTAAACGAGAGTCATGCTAAGCTAATGAAAAATATGATATGATGTATGAGAAATAATGATCAATGATTGATAACTATAAGACAAAAAAATGAGAAATACACTACAAGAAAATCCAGCTTTGGCGACTAAAAAATGAATTTTCGTCGCTGAAAGTACGACAATCGGCGACTAAAATGGAATTAGTCGCCAAAAGTGTTCACTTTTGGCGACTAAAACAGTTTAGTAGCCAAATGCATAGTTATTGGCGACTAAAATCAATTTCGTAGCCAAAAGTAGGGGTTTTGGCGGCTAAAATTCAATTTAGTCGCCAAAAGTGCAGATTTTTTGCTACTAAAAAAAATTAGTAGCTAAAAGGAGGGGTTTTGCCGACTAAACCTGACTTTAGTCGCCAAAAGTGCTATTTTTGGCTACTAAAAAAAAATTAGTAGCTAAAAGGCGGGGTTTTGCCGACTAAACCTGACTTTAGTCGCCAAAAGTGTTGTTTTTGGTTACTAAAAAAAAATTAGTAGCTAAAAGGAGGGGTTTTGCCGACTAAACCTGACTTTAGTCGCCAAAAGTGGCTGTTTTTGGCTACTAATTAGCGACAAACAAATAATTAGTAGCCGAAAATTAGTAAATTGGCGACTAAAAATTTATTTTAGTCGCCAAAAGTGGATATAATTTTTTTTAGTAAATCATTTATTTTTTACATAAATTATATTCAATATATATAATTATATTTAAATATATAGTTTTGTATTAATACTATGAAAGTAATATATAAATAATATAAGTTGCAAGTATATTCATGTGATGGTTGAGTGGCATGGTGGACTGGCGTGTTGTGTTAAGGTTTGGAAGGTGGAGGTCGTGGGTTGAAACCCTTGGGAGCTCTGAGGCAACAGTTGGTTTTTTTTGACAAATGCTTTTGGCGACAAAATACGTTGGTCGCCAAAAGAGTGGCAATTGTATAAATAATAAAAAAAAAATTAACTATTGGCGACTAGCATTTTAGTCGCCAAAAGTATAATTTCCAAAAATGGAATTGAGTATTGGCGACCAAACCTTTAGTTGCTAAACACCTGCCTTTTGCCGACTAAAAGACATATTAGTCGCCAAAACTTTCTGCGACCATTTATTGGCGACAAAACTGGCGACCAAAAAAATTAGTCGGGGAAGGTTAAACAGCGACTTTTGGCGACTAAAAATGGACCTTTGGCGACTAAAAATTTAATCGCCAAATGTGTGTTTTCTTGTAGTGATAGAAGCAAACATGTTAATATTTGGATAAACTTATTGTTATACATTTATATATATATACAAAAATATTTGAATAATATAATCGAGATGGCGGATTAAAAGCCAACCACAGGCAAATAAGGTGCTAAGTAGCTTATAGACTCTGACCACTAAAAAAGTCTCCTTTCAAATAGTTGGTATAGATGTATATATATGTGTATGGTATTTTGATTACATAGATTTTTGCCAAGATCCATCTGAAAGCAAGTTGTCTATTTGCAAATGAATTCCATGCATTAACCTGGTTGGGTCTTTGCCAATATCTAACTGAAAGTTTGTTGTGTTGGCTCTTGAAAAAGAAAATGTTTAAACCACATAGTTGTCGCTCATCTAAATCCAAAAATAAAATTTTAGAATAAATTATATTATGCTTTCTTAAAATTAAAAAAATTACAATGCACCTTATAACTTTAGTATAATTATTATGAACCCCTCATCAAAGGTATAACATAAAAATAAATAGAAAACATTGAATTACTTGATTACCCTTACTATTCAATAGCTGATTTATGGTGACTATCGGTTGGGTTAGGTTTTTGGTAAGGGTAGACAAACACTGGTTGGGCCGATGACACTATAAAGTAAAGTATATATATGTCATTCCGAACACGATCTAACTTGTCATAGGACCTAACCTAGCTATTTCAAGTCCGACTTTAAAGGAATGTCTAAATCCTATACTCAATCATTTAACCCAATAAATATGAGATATTAATTTTATTTTATTTTCATCTTGAAATACTATTAAATCATTTAGACCTTTTTGATAATTATTTGAGTCTAAACATTAATAAAATTAAATTGCGAAATAAATAAATATAATATTTTAAAAAGTATTTTAATTTAAGTTGTAAAAAGAAATATATATTAATATATCATTTATTTATTATTATTATTTTTAATTTATTTTATAGTTAAAAATTAAAATGAATATTTTATATATGACTAGCTGGATCAAAATATTTATCCAAAGTCTAACTCAAAAATTAAATATTTTCTCTAAATTTTAAAAATATCAAAGCGAATTTGGCGAGTTGGTCGAATTTTAGTAGCAAAATTTGAAAGAAGGTATTTTTTGGTCAATCTAGCTAATCATTAGTTAAACTTTCGGAGAAGTCGCACCAATAGCCATTGAACACATCATGTGTAGCAGCTAAGAGCCTCTATTTGCACACCACCAAAACTCTCATTCCACACCATTACTTAGTTCACACCACACACACATTTTAAAAAAATATTTTTCTCTTAATTCACACCACCAAATTTCTAAAATACCCTCATCAACCCTAACCCCAAATCATTGTCACTACCGCCAATTCCATCGCCAGCTCCGATACCGAAGTCCTAACCCTAACCCTAACCAATGTTGATTACCCCCTTTTCCTGCCGCCACCCTTTCCCCCGTTGCTTTTTCTTCCATAGCCTCATTTCCCTTGCGTCGCAGCCCTTTTGTCATCAACTCATCCTTTCGTTGCCGCTCCTCCCATTCAGTCGCAAAACCCTCCCTCTCCAGCTTCCCTCTACTCGTCTCAAAACCCTAGCGTTCATTGCCACCATCGCCACCTCTCAATTGCGATCTCTCTTTCTCTCTCGCGATCTGTCTTTGTCTCTCTCTGCGATGGATAAAGGCTTGAGATAAAGGTAGAAATGGATCGCGATAGTGGAGTGCAGGCGATGGGGTCATTGCAATGCCTAGGGAGGAGGCAAAGTGATACTTGATGGCGAAGGAGAGTAGGGTTGTTTGGAGTCACCGATGGCTAGAGAAGGGGTTCACGGTGGTGGTTGGAGGTTAGTGGTGGTAAGGATAAGAAATTTGCATTGGGGAGGTGTTGCAAGGGTTGGAGATGCCATAGTCGACGCAGACACCGACTAGGGTTTAAATGGATGAGTATTTGTCATCTTTGGTAATTTTCTTGAGTGGCAAATTCGTTAAAAAAAAATTGAAAATTGGTGTGGGATGAAAGTTTTTGTGGTGTGCAAATAGACGCTCCCATAACGCTCATACCCTCTCACAAAATTTATGAATTTACAACAGAAATTGACAATAATGCCCCTAGCTCTAGTAGTGGGGTCCCAAAATTGCCTAATCTTCCCGCTACAACAAAATGAAATTGTTCGCGCCTCCCTCCTCTCTCGTTTCATTTTTGATCTCTTTTCGTCTCAAAAAAGTATTAAATAGTTCTCGAGTGAAACACGTCATATTTTTTTACCAATTATCATTCACCATCTTAATGTAAAACAAAATCACATATTCTTTTATATTTTTTAATCACTTAATGTGAAATAATAATATTTTACATTCTCTATTAGTCATAACTTCATAAGATTATGGGCGTATTTCTGGAATAACCAATCAGCACCCTTCTCTTTCTTTTCAATCCAAGTGGTCCACGATTCTTAACCTGCACCCTCGGCCATGGCTTCCAAGTTCTTGACATCCTTTCCTCTATCGCCCCATGTCTTCAAAACCTCTCGATTTTGTTGTTTTCTGCTCTCTATTTGTAAGATAACGCCTTCTGCAGCGATCACAATGAAGAGAGCTTGTTGGGTATAAAGACACCCCATTTTTGACCGACCTTAAGACTCAGACGTCACCGATTGAGCACTCGGTGATGTTGCATACTGTGCTCGTTCAGAAGTCTCAGAGTCGCGGCCGTGCGCCCTGCCTCCGGACTCCCGAACTCTCTTCTGTGCCTTGTCTCGGTTTGCGAACCAGACTCGATTTTCTCTGTTTCTTTTCCTGAAGGGAGGGAGAGGTCCCGTAGACCATATCTCGATGCGTCGTGAATTTGCATTTCATGCCGTAGGCCATTTGCCCATTCGGAGCGGTTCCGGTTTTGGGCCGTCGAGCCGGCCGTGTGCCTCGATTCGGGACCACCAACCATCTCCGATTCCTCCGGTTTGGCATGCATCTCATTTACTCCCTTCGAGGACATTTGGGGTCTTAGATACCCACTTTGACCAAACACCACTTCGATGCTTAACGGCGGTTTTCGGGACCGGCTGCGTGTTTTGGCCCCCGAGCATTCGTTTTGCATCGGTTTTTGTTCATTTTTGGCAGGTACCTCTGTTTTATCATAAGAAAGGTCACTGGGGGGTGAGAGGCCAGCAATTGTCCCAGCAACCAGTTATGCTCCTTCGGCGCCCCCCGGGGCCCGTTTTTCTCACTTCCGGGCTAATGTTGAACACCCTAGGGCCATTTTCTTCGAGCCAAAACCACATATTTGTGTTGTACACACATGAGAGGACCCTAAAAAATAGAGCTCGGCCAGTAATTCAAATTTTTATTTTTGAACCTCTCCTAAAGGTGGCTTGTTGTCTCTCCTGTTTTAGAGTTACCAGATTCCAACCACAGGGCCTTGTTGTACACACTTGGGAGGACACCAACCTTTGGTGGCCGGCCAGAAATTCCCACTTTCCATTTTTGCCCTTGGCCGGCCGGCCATGGGGGGTGGCCGGCCGGCCACCTCGATAAGTGCCTAAGCCGGCTGCTTCCTTGGAATGTGTGCATTCCAGCTGTGCTTTGATTTTTCCCCAAAAATATCTGATCCGGGGGACCCCTTTGGAGGGAAATAAGAGCTCATTTCCCTCCATTTGGCCAAGGACTCTTCTCTCTCCCTCTTGCCCACATTAGTGTCCTCCCAACTCAAGAGAAGAGATTACATGGATTGATTGGAGCATATACATACATACAACTTCATTTCTCTCAAGTTTTGGTGCCATTTCTTCATCATCTTCAAGCTCTACCATCACAACTCCATTCCAGCAGCTAGGAGAGCTTTCCAGCAGCTAAGAGGCTCCCATTCTTCAAGCAAAAGGCAACCAAGACTTGTCTACAAGGGTAAGTCTCACTTTCTCTCTTTTGTAGCACTTTCTTGCCTCATTTCTTAAGCCTATTTTCTTATTGTTTTGAGCTTCGACCTTAACTGAAACTAGGTCTATTTTGAGCTATTCTTCATGTTTGTTCAAGGGATCAACCCTGTTTGAGCCCTCTATGATGCACTTGCTTCAATATCATCTTGTATGTCAATATTTTGCATGCTTTTTCTAGCCTATGAATGATCTGTTTTCGAGCATAATGTAAACTACAAGTGGACCTATTTTGAGCCCCTATTCAACATTGAAGAAGGGCTCAACCCTTTTTGGCCTCTCTATCATGCACTTGCTTCATAATCTCTCATATTTACCGTAAATTTGCATGATTTGTTTGACCTACATGTAGTCTGTTTTGGAGCATGGAATGAACTGTGAGTAAGCTTATTTTATGTCCCTCTACAACATTATAGAAGGGATCAACCTTTTTGGGGGTCTCCATGTTATACTTGTCATTATATCCCTCTTTGACCCCCATTTTTGCATGCTTTTTTAAGCTTATCTAGCTTCTGTTTTCGACCATCATCAGTTCTGGAAAAAGTCATGTCTTGATCTTATTGGCATATTTCATTAAGGGTCTTTTCTGGTTTGATAAATGTTTGGGGTACCTCATGTTATAGCCTTATGTATCCTAGTTCTTGCATGGCATTTTTAGCATGTTTTCATCTTTGAGTTGAGGATGTCTTCTACTGTAAATGTTCATATTTTTAGTCCCTCTTCAGTGTTGTAGAAGGGTATTTTGCTGTTTGGGCATTACATGTATCACTTGCTTCATAGCCTCCCTTGTGGAGCCATTCTTGTATGCCATTGTTGTCCTATCTATGCTTACTATTTCACCATGTTTTGTACTGTAAAAAATGCTATTTTGGGGCTGCCTTGCTACTGTTTTGCATGTCATGTACCAATTATGCATATTTAGTATGGCTGTAGGCCATTTAGGGTGCTTAATGTCGCATTTCGGGATCATTCCGTGCATTTGGTGTCATTTCCCCACCTTTCGGGACTGTTTTGCGTCATTTGTGAGTGCTGAAATTCCATTTGCATGTTTGCATATTATTTTCCATGTCATTTCGTGCCTTAGGGCCATTGCCTCGGTTTGCATGCCATGTGCGCGCACTTCGAGGCACTTCATTTTCATCCATCGGCCTCTCATGTGAGTGTGGCTGAGGCCCTCTCATTTTAGTGTAAGCCCAATTTTCATTGTGTATGCCATTTCATACCTTTATGTCATTGCCTCGGTTTGTGTGCCCGTGCGCACGCATTTCGAGGCACCTCATGTTCATCCATCGGCCTCTTATGTGAGTGTGGCTGAGGCTCTCTCATGTTAGTGTAAGTCCATTTTGCATTTTGTATGCCATTTTAGTCTTGTTGCATCGTGTATGTCATTGTCTCGGTTTGCGTGCCCGTGTGCACACATTTCGAGGCACTTGACTTTTATCCGATGGCCTTCTGTGTGAGTGTGGCTGAGGCTCTCTCATGTTGGTGTAAGTCCAATTGCATTGCATATGCCATTACATGCCTTAAGATCATCGCCTCGGTTCGCGTGCCCGCGTGCACGCATTTCGAGGCATCTCATTTTCATAGCATTGTGCATGCTAGGTTTGTACTTTAGTTGCATTCATGCATATCATGCATATTGCATCGTGTTCGGGATAGGAGTTAGCAGCACGGAAGCGCGTTCCGTACTCCGAGTGACGGAACGGGTCTCAATTCCCAAGTCACCGACACTCCGGATTACCCATGATGGAGTTAGGTTTTGTTGTAGCATTCATCTGCATTCACCCCATATTGAGTTGTGCAATCCGACTCCTCGGCCATCATGCATTGATATGCGTGATTGGTGGCACGAGGGTCGAGGCATGCATATATTTGTGTAAAACATTGCTATGCCCTCTCACGCTCTGTTGCGACAAAATGAAGAATCGGCAACTTTAGAGTCCGCACGCATTTAGAAACATCGCAACAGAGGCTAATTGGGGCATCCTAGTGGATTTCAGCATAAGCGACCCAACATGCATCATTTCATTATCCGGAAGCGAGTCAAAGCGACCTGGCTTATGCGTAATTTTACAACTTTCTTATTTAATTTGATAATTAATTAGGAATTTGTATATTTATTATTGATTTGTATATTTGATTTGTATTATTCTTTTATTTCGGACTGTATTATTATTTATTCGGACCCTCTGCACGAGGGCATAATTGTAATAAGTGTGGGTGAGTGTGATGTATGTCTTCCAACCCCACGTCTTTCTTCCCTTTTATTTACCCGCTTATGATGGTTAGATATAGGACATATTTTAATTAGCATACAGTATGACAGTATGTTTGCATCATTTATCTGTTTTCCACGCATCGGGCTCGGCGCATCATACAAACTGCATTTGTATTTCAATTCCAAATTGAATACGTGATAGTCGTAGCATGTCATATGCCATGTTTAGAATAGCCGAGCCTGCTATAGTTTGCATTTTTGCATGTGTTGCATTAGGCATTTTCTGTATACTTAGGATCATGCATAATTTCTAATCGGTTTTCTGTTTTGGCTTGGAGTACTCGGTGAGTTTTATGCTTTAGCATCCTCGCATGCGTGTGAGTGTTTGCCATGAATAGCATGCTTACCATGAGGCTATGTGCTTATGTGATATAACTGCCTTGAATGCCTGTGGGTGGAGGTTGAGTTATTTGAATTGAGACAATTCATCAAATGTTTGTTTTAAGCCCACTAGATAGTGGCAAAATCATGTTTTTTAAGCCCACCTGAGGGTGGCAAATTCACGTCTTAGCCTACCTGCGGGTTGCACCATCAAACTATTTTCAAACAAACAAACATGAAACATTTTGTTCCAATTCAGGCGATTCAGTCTATACTTGTATGTTGTGCGCATCACATAGTAACCTAGGCTAATAACCAGAATAAGAGCATACAATGTTTTCAAAGTGAGATATCATGGTTAGTAGAGGCCGGTCTTTGACCGGGCGAGCGGGGGTGCTCACGAAGTGACCTTCCCCAATCGTACCCAAGTTCCCGAGCCGAGGTAACTTTGGTGATGACGGACACGTGGCCTTTTGGTACCGAGTCAGGGTTTCCTAAATTTCCCATTTTAAAATATTTAGGTGGCGACTCTGTATCTGGCGAAGTAGTCCATGTTTGGCACTTCTTTCAAAAAATCTGTTTTCAAAACGATTTGCCGGATTTGGACTCTTCGGTTTAAGATTAAGAACCGTGACATTTGAGTCCTTCGAACTGTAGTGACCCAATATCGAACCAGAACCGGAGGGGGGGGGGGGACTCGCACTCCCTTCCCCCAGGATGCGTTCGGGGACGTCTACAGGGTAGTGGTCTTTTCGATCTTTCTCTGCTTATTCGCATATAGGTCGTTCTCAATTGATGTTTTTCGTAAAGGGTAAGTGATTTCTTGATACATAAGTAAATGTAGAAGTGTGTGCGCGTTTTGAATTTGAATTCATGTATTCGTTCATGTCGCTTTAGAATCAATTGAGTTTGCTTTGAAATCCTTGACTTGGGTTCATTATGTTTCGTGACGATCTTGATAATGCATTGTGTGGTGTTGTTAGAAGTTGTATAAGAGTAGAGTATTTATTGCTGCTTCTCTGTTAGATTTGTGATTTTAATTTGTTTAGTTAAGCAATATTGGTAATTGGTAAGTTGTGATGAGTTCCATTTATTTAGGATTTAGCTTTACTCTTAGAACTGGACTACTACAAACTTTGATGAGATATTTATGCTATGGATGATATGAGACAATGGTGATTACATTTTTGTACTATATTAATCTTTTTAATAGGAATGGATATATGGTTTAATGCACCTAGTTGAATTTATTTTTTTTAGCAAGATTCCATTATACCACGTTAAATTTGCTTATTTGTTTAGTCTTTTACCTATAGCTTTACATATGTCGTAACTTGTAAAATATGTATTTCATTTTTAGATTGTTTTGTGTATATAGCAAGTAGGCAATGATATCTCATACTGTAAGAATCAGGGCATTAACCATTGGTTGCTTTTCTCCTCTTATGATTGTCATGTATCATTATGCCACCGTGGATATTTGCAGCCTTGCGATCATTGATGCTTATTTACCCTTTTTATTTTATCTTGCAGGTTTCCTATTGTAGAACATGATCCTGATCATACAAAACTTCGCATTGCAAGGGAAGGTTTGGAGGCAATTGAGAGAATAAACAACCCTATTGTTGCTGTTTTTGTATGCTTGTGATTGATTTCTAAACATTTGTTAGTTTTAATTTATACGCCCACTTGACCAATTCGGAAAGATATTTAAAATTTAGGATAGTAAGTGATGTGTCCTTTTAGAGAGGAGCATAGTTCTAAATATCGGCGATGCCGTACCGGCGATTAAATCTTGAAAATCATGCCTCCGATTCGGATACTCACGGTATCTGGGTGAGAATGAAATTCACACCGTGGCGGCGAGTCGATGCGTAGCGGCGTGAATCCGATATATGGGCGTCTTGCCGTCTGATCGATCTGGTCTCTGTTTCACTGTTTTCTTCGTGATTTGTTACATTTACGGTTTTCTTGATATGCTCTGTTTTCTTCTTGATATTCTCAAGGTGCTGAAGATGAGAGAAGGGGTCTGCACCCATACATTGACACATGCATCTGGTTCTCTGATCCCTCTCTACAATTGAGATAACACACCGATACACACAGAGGGGCACTCGGCTAGATCACACAGTGAGGAGATGGGCTGGTCTCTCTCTTGAATGAAAAAAGACACACACATGGAGCGGGAGAGGAGGCACACACTGAGAAAAGACTCACACAAGGGCAAGAGGCACGACCCCTCTGTCTCTCTCTCTAACATGATTATCTCTCTCCATACACAACTGGTTCTCTTGATCCACAACTGGGTCTCTCAACCTGTTATATTATATATTTTATATTAATATTAATATATATATATATATATTTTTATTAATATATATATATATATATATTATTTATTTCTCAGTATAAGAAAAAATAAATATTCAAATCAATTTTTTTATTATATGCCAAAAATAAATACATATCATTTAGTTAAAAATGAGTAAAAAATGTTCTTACATGATGAAATTTTGATTAAAATGTAACAAATTAAGGTTAAAAGAGTCAAAAAAATGTATAAAATTTAGTTTTAGAGGGATTGTTAATGATTTTTAAAATTTCACGGTCGCGACACCCGATTCCCGATACGTACCAGCCAATACTACCGATACCGATACTCCGCGACCGATACCGTTACATCAGCCGATACCGCGATTTAGAACTATGGAGAGGAAGTGGCTTTCTTGTGGAAGCAATTGCGAACATCTCTCCTCTTCTCTCAGTGTGCACAGTTTGCGTGCATGCCTCCTTAGCCACATCTCTCTTTCTTAGTTTCACACTGGACTGGCCTAATGAATGAAAATCAGTCTTTTAGTATTGCGTGATAACCACATTGGAAAATGAACTTCTTATTCAGAGACGTTTTATACTATCTTGTTCTTGTGTATTGGAGTATTGAATGTCATTGATTCGTTGTGCAGGACTTGCAATTATTCATCTCTATAATTATTTGTGCATGTCAAGCCCTCAGTAAAACAACCTTTTTTACCTTATAAAATTTTACTTTTTCAAATCCTGCTCTTATTTTCTTTTAACTCCATTTTTATGGCTGTTTTATTAGGTGATTGGTCCTTACCTCTGCGTAAAATCATTTCTGCTTGATCAACTTCTCTCCCTTTCTTGTTATGAAGGTGCAGCCTATGCTACCATTAGTTTAGTTATTGCCACCAACATCTTTGCATAAGTTCATTTTTCTAACAATTATTAAGCTTTATAGTTTGATGTCTTAGCAGGATTTGGTGTTGGGCACATGCATGACGCAAAAACAAAAGCTAGATGCAGACCATAATGAGGTGGATCTAAGCAACCATCCATTTACAGATATTACTTACAGGTATTTTGTTATTTTTTACAGGGATATGAGTATGGGAAACCCTGCTAGAATTGGATATTGATGGAGTAAAAACTTCTGTTTTATACCTTGATACTGGATTTGAAAGTATTGGGAAGTCAAATATATGATGACCGGTGATCTAACTAGTTGGTATTTAATCCACCTCTGATGGCTGTAGGTATTTGTTGGTTCTTCTTTCTGATGGCTGCCTTGCAGGATTTTCGCTCTGGCAACGATATTGAGTTCTGTGCTTATCTATAACCTGCCTGAGACAGTTTGTTTCCCTGCCTGTAACTCTCTCTCTCTCTCTCTCTGATTTTCTCTTTATTTGGAGCACATAACATGGACTGCCAAAACTTGGAATTTTAGCATAGTGAAGAAAGTTTTGGCACTACAGAAACAAACTGTGAAATATATTATTGGTCTTGTTTGTTTGGATCTGCGAGGCCGATATATCTCGATGGTCATGTGCTGTTGAGCTTGCTAAAGAATTCTATGGAAGGTCTGTCATTCTGACATGTATATTAATATATTTTTTCAATCATTGCTTCTTAATCCCTCGTTTTTAAGAAACACTAACTTGTTTCATGGTTCTGTCTAAAATTGTCATGTCGGAACAGAGTGAGGGTAATTTTATACCACTTCAACATTTTTGTTTTCTCATATATATTCTCTTTTAATGATTCTTAAAAAAAATGTAAAAATAAAAAGGAAACAACTATATAAAGTTAATTTTGCCATCTTTTGACTGATTCGATACTTCTGCAGGGGCAAGATGTCACCTTTGAACCTGCCAAGCTGTTGTGGCTTATCCAGCGTGATTTTCTATGTAAGTTTAGATTTGCCTTCCTAATTTTTTAGGGTGGCAGATTGAGACGATTACTCTGTACTGTCATTTATTTTGGCAAGATAGCTGTGAGCAAGTGTATTCTTGAGTTTAATTTGATGTATTTTCTTCATATGTTTCCTTTTGTCCAATTTAGTGTTATTAGAAATTGCTAATACTCTAACGATTTCCGCTTTGGTTCACATATTATGAAAAATGATATACTTTCGTTTCAAAACGGTGAATTTGTTGATCCAAAGTGATACCAATTTTTTTTTCTATTATTTTGTTAAAAATTTCCTAAAAAGAGAGAGAGAATCAAATATAATGAACTAAAATCTAGAGAAACTGGATTTTGGCAAGGACAAAATGCAAAAAGTGGTCATAATACTTCTATAAATGTTTTTTTTAATATTTTAAAAAAGTGTTTTTTACATGATCAATTTGAAATAAAGTAGACCATAATTTATTAAATATCTAATTGTTGATAGAATTTTTTGTAGATGTACCTTAAATTCTAATAATGTAGTTGATACAACTTTCAGTATCAAATCACATTTTATAGCATGTGGCATACCATGTTTGTTGTCTTCTAGATTAGATTGTCACTGACACCTACACCCCAAATGTATAAGCAAGTATATGAAATGAAATTCTTCAAGAGCTTGAGAAATCTATAAGAGAATTATCAAGTCAAATATAAAGTTTTTTCACACTAAGATAAGGTTATGTAGAATAAAATATACACTTATTTGAAAACGCTAAAAAAGACTTAAATTGAGCATATACAATCTTTTTAATTTAATACCAAAAATTGAATGCATATACAGTCTGTGTTATATAGACTCGCCGGTTTAGGACAGAGTACATGTGTCGACACGACACGACGCGGGTGCAGGTGTGATATGTGTCGGATTCGGCATGGTTTTTTCAGACATGACTGACATGAGAGGAGAAAAAAGAAGGCTGTTGAGAGAGAGAGAGAGAGAGAGAGAGAGAGAAAGAGGGCTGAAACTCACCTTTGCGAAGCAAGATCGAAGTGCGAACCCTAGTTGCGAACTAGACCGAATTGAAGGAGATCTGAAAACCAACATCTCAAAGTCGATTCCACCCTAGGGCTTTGATTCCCCTTTGATCTCTCTCTCTCTCTCTCTCTCTCTCTCTCTCTTTTATCTTTTTCTTTTTCTTCTTCTCCTCTCTCTCTCTCTCTCTCTCTTCTTCTTCTTCTTCTTGGACTCTGTCTTCTCTTCCTTTTCGTTCTCTTTCTTTGCTTTCTATTTATAAATGATATTAATATAATAATATATAATAGTATTCATATTATATAATATTCACTCAAAAAAATATTGTATAATATATTATATTATAAGTATTATAATTTTTATGTCTAAAATAAAAATAATTTATTTTATCATATATAATATAATTTATTTTATGTCAAATAATTTTAGTAATTTTTATTTATTATTTATATTTTATTTATTATTTTTTTAACAAAATTTGTTATTCCTTAACTTTTTTTTAACTCATCTTCATATAATAAATATATTTTAAAAAATAACTATTTAATGTATCCCCGTACTTGTATCTAAATTTGTATCCATATCCACGTATCCTCAATTTTTAATTTTGAAATTTCCGACCCTTAAATACGCACCCGCACCCGACACCCGCACTCGAGTCCGTGTAACATAGTATACAGTTTTTTAGGATTTGTAGGTTGTAATGGTGGTATTTTCGTATAAGTTTTTGATTATGTAGAATAAATATACACTTATTGTGAAAGGACTAAAAAGTACTTGAAGGAGAGAAGGTGAACTTTTAATGATATCTTAGAATTCAGAGTTTGGAGCCTTTTAGAAGAGTATTACATTTGTGTATGTATATTTGTTATATGTATATATATGCCATTTATGCTTATTCTTTCTAATATATTCCTCAACATTTATTGATAACAACACTAACGTAATTATGTTAAACACAACAATTGCACATATATTGCACATAGGATTTGTTGATTTATTTAAAAAAATTCTTAGGGCGAATAAGTTTGAATAAGCTTTACAAACTTAACTTGCTTAGGTCAAAAAGATTTTTAAAAATGTTAGTTCTACTAAGTATAAATGTACACTTATCATGGGAGGGGTAAAAAGTACTTAAAAGGAGCATATACTGCTCTCTCACTGTTGTTGAAAAAACGTCTCTCACTTAAGACCTCCACTAATTATGAGTGTATCAATGAACTAATGAGTTGTCATTATTAAATGTAATATTTGTAATAGAAAGCATTTGTGTTGTCGTAATAAATGGACAAAGCTCATCAATCAAGCAAACCCACTGTTTATGACAACACTGTGTTCCTAAAAAAATCTACAATTCACAACTTTTTTATGGTATGCAGGTTGATAATAACAATAATGTGATTATGTTAAACACAAGTTGCACATAAATTGCACATATGATTTATTGATTTATTTTAAAAGTTCCTAGGGTGAATAAGTTTGAATAAGCTTTAGGGGTAAAAAGCACTTAAAAGGAGCATGTACAGTCTTTTTAATTTACTACCAAAAGTCAAATGCATATCAGAATGTGCTTTTTTTTTTTTCTTTTTGTTAATTAATAAAATTACGAGAACATGTGATACATAACAGCTCTCTCACTGGTTGAAAAAACATCTCTCACTTAATACCTCCTCTAATTATGAGTGTATCAATGAACTAATGGGTTGTCATTTATCAGCGTTCTCACTATTGTTTAAAGAACATCTCTTGCTTAATACCTCTTCTAATTATGAGTGTATCAATAAACTAATGAGTTGATATTATTAAATGTAATATCGTAATAGAAAGTATTAGTTGTGTCATAAGAAATGGGCAAGCTCATCAATCCAGCAAACCCATTGTTGGGTTCTTGTAGAAATTTATACAATTCACAACTTTTTTTAGGATTTGCAAGTTGTAATGGTGATATTTTCATACTAGTTCTTGATTATGTAGAACAAATATACACTTCTTGTTAAAGGCCAAAAAGTACTTAAAAGGACATAATGTAAAATTTTAATGAGAGCTTAGAATTCAAAGTTTGGATGTATTTGTATATATATATGTATGTCATATATGCTTATTCTTTTTGATACATACCTCAACATATATTGATAATAAAACTAATGTGATTATGTCAACCACAAAAATCGCACATATGTTGCACACAAGACTTGTTAATTTATTTTAGAAAGTTCCAAAGTGAATAAGTTGGAATAAGCTTTAGAAACTGAACCGTGCTTAGTTAAAAAAGATTAGTTTTTTTTAGGAAATGTATGCACTTATTATGAGTGTAGTCAATGAATTAATGAGTTGTCATGTCATTATTGAATGTAATATTGATAATGGAAAACATTTATTGTGTCATGATAAATTGTCAAGGTCATACAAACCAAACCAAACTAAGCTTTAAATCCCATCAAATGGGGTCGGCTGCATGAGTCTTTCTTCTCCACTTGATTCTAGACGTCAAGCTCTTTACAGGAATCACCTTATAGTTGCTGCATTTTAGACGGTCCACTTTTCTTACTAGAAACTAATCTATTGGGTTTCTAATTGACCCACTCTTCAAGGTTATCAAATCTTATCTCTCTTCTTATACATAATATTGGCCACCACTAGGTCAGAAGCCAATGCAAAATCTAAAATACTTTCTCTAGTCTTATTTCTATCACCAAAACCATACCCACTATGCACCCTCTTATAACCTAGTTTATTTACTCTTACATGGCCATTGAAATCATCACCTATATCTAGGTTCTCTCCTATGAGTATCTCCTGTAATACCTCATCTATTTGGTCCCAAAAAACACTCTTAATCTAATCATCTAATCTTACTTGACGGGCGTATGCACTAATAACGTTCGCTATATTCTCTCTAATAATTAGTTTAAATAACATAATCCTATCACATTTTCTAATGACCGCAACTACATTTTCTACAAGACCCTTGGCAAACTATTATTCCTATTCTATTCCTGTGTCTATCCTTGGCACTACAATATAGCTTAAAACCGATATCCTCTATTTCCGGAACTTTCTCATCCGTCTACTTAGTTTGTTATATGCAAGCTATACTAACTCTCATTCTAATCATGACATCTACCAATTCCATAGTCTTACTAGTTAAAGTTCCTATATTCTATGTGGCTACCCTAAACCTATAATCTGGTTAGAGTTTAGAATTTGAATTGCTTTGATTGGTTTTTTAGGTCCTAAATCTTTCTTTGAAAATGAGTTCAAAAGAGACAAAAGCAAGGCAAGAGGTGAGATGATGAAAAGCTTGCAAGCTTTGTAATTTGTTTGCTTCTTATATGTGATTTTTTGTTGTTGCTTTTATGTTTGATTGTTTCCCCCCTAAGAAGCACGGACACTTCTAAGAAGGTAACGTATCCGTGTCGTGTCCGTGTCAAACACCGACACTCTTTGGACACTCTTAGGACATGTGTCCGACACTCTTCAAAATGTATCCTATTTTTAAATTTTTTTTAAAGACTTAGAAACTCTTTAGATACTTGGAGGACACGCTTGTAAATCGCTTAAACACACGCATTTATCAATTAGACACATGTGAAACTAATTATAAATTTGAACAAAACAACTTAAGATACAATAATAAAACAAAACCCAAATAAATTTATGTATATAATATTGATTAGACATGTGTCATATTGTATTTTTTATTATCTTTGAATGATATATTTATGTATATAATATATAATAAATATATAAAATTATATATTTTATACGTGTTCCCCACGTGTCGTGTCCTGCATTTTTTTTTAAATTAACGTATCGGCGTGTCCGTGTCGTATCCGTATCGTGTCACGTGTCCGTGTCCATGCTTCTTTTCCCCCTCTTTTTTTTTCTTTTGTAATTTCTAGTTAATTCATTTTCTCATTTGCTTGTGGATCAAGGGCTTTCTTTAAAAGGAGCATATACAGTCTTTTTAATTTAACACCAAAGGTTGAATGCATTTGAGAATGGCCTTTTCTTTTCTTAGTTAATAAAATTGAAGAGAAAGTGTGACACTTAACAACTCTCTTGCAGTAATACCTCCTCTAATTATAAGTGTAATCAATGAACTAATGAGCTGTCTTATTAAATGCAATATTTGTAATTGAATGCATTAATTTTTTCATAATAAAGGGCAAGCTCATCAATCTAGCAAACTGTTGTCTGTGACAGAATTGAGTTCCGACAGAAATCTACAATTCACAATTTGTAGGGTTTGTAGGTTGTACTGATGAAATTTTCATACTAGTTCTTCATTATTTTTCTTAGTATCTTTGATTAACCGTCATTCACTTGATAGTACATGAAAAAGTACTTTAAAGGAGCAATAGCAAAAGTTGAATGCATATCAAAATGACCCTCTAATTAATAAAAGTAAGCAAAAAAGGGTGATTCTAAGCAAATCTCTCACTGTTGTTCAAAAAGTATCTCACTTAATGTCTCCACTATTTATGAGGGTAATCAATTACCTAATGAGTCTTCATTCTTAAATACCAATATTCATAATAAGAAGCAAAGCATTAATTGTGTCATAATAAATTGGCAAGGCTCATCAATCCAGCAAACCCATTATATATAACGGAGTTGGGTTCCGGCAGCAATTTCACAACTTTTAGGTTTCCAGGTTGTAATGGTGGAATTTTCATAGATGTTCTTGATTATTTTTCTTTGTATCTTTGATTAACTGTCATTCACTTGATTGTGCATTAGTTTTAGTTGTTTTGGTTAGAGTTTAGAATTCGAATAATATTTTGTTTTGCTTTGATAGGTTGTTTAGGTTCATAATCTTTCTTTGAAAATGAGTTCTAAAGAGACAGGAAGCAAGGCAAGAGGTGAGATGATGAAAATGCTTGGAAGCTTTGTTATTTGTTTACTTATTTGCTAGGAAGCATAGATACGGATACGACATGATACGGATATGGCGATACGACAAAACCTAAAACAATAGCATACCGGTATGGCTAGGATACGTTTGTGAAAAATATATCTTTTAAAATTATTAATAGTGAGTTACACATAAGCTAAAGAACGTTGAGAAACAACAATGTAATTTTATAACAAAAATACTAACCTTTAAGAATTTTGTATTAATTTAAGCTAGTAGCTTGTTTATTTTTTAAATTTTTAATAAGTCTTGCAAATATTTCATTTCAATATCAAGTTTAATATATTTATATTACAATAATAGAACAATTCACAATTTGTTCCTATACTTTTTTCCTTTGACACTAGTGAAAAATATTGTATTTAAGTTTACTTGCTTATTTATTTATTGATATTTAATTTTACTATTGTTATATTCTCTTGTTAATTCTTACTTTCTATGTAGTTATATGGGACATGCATGAAATAATTAGGATACATCAATTTGATAAATTCTATTATTTAACTCACTGTACTTTTCTTATCGAAGAACTTAACAAAATATTAGAAAAATATTCTTATATTTATACTTGCAATTATATTATATAATATTATTATGCAAGAAATGTTACAATTCTAATTTCATAAAACAAGTAAACATGACTTGGAGCTAAGAAACATGAACATTTCTAAGAAGGTGACGTATCCGTATCGTGTCTGTGTCGGACACCGACACTCTTTGGACACTCTTAGGACACGTGTCCGACAATCTTCAAAACGTGTCCTATTTTTCAAATTTTTTTAAAGATTCAGACACTCTTTGGACACTTGGAGGACACACTTATCTATCAATTAGACACATGTGAAACTAATTATAAATTCGAACAAAATAACTTAAGATACAATAATAAAACAAAAATCATATAAATTTAGAGGAATTATTGTTATATTTCATTTTTTTATTATTTTTGAATGATATAGTTATACATATAACATATAATAAATATATATATTTATATATTTCATGCGTGTCCCCCACGTGTCGTATCCTGCATTTTTTGAAAATTAACGTGTCGGCGTGTCCGTATGATTCGTGTCGGTAATCACGCGTGTCCATGCTTCTTAGACTTGGAGTATCCGATACTTCAAAATTAAGTATCCGATACTCCAAAATTAATGAAAAAATAATTAAAAAGTATACGATACTTTTAATAAGTATCCGATACGTATTCACGAGTATCCAAGGAGTATCGGTATCCGATATGGATACAATACGAATACGTCACCCTATTTGAAGTATCCATACTTCATAGCTTATTTGTGATTTCTTCTTGTTGCTTTTATGGTTGATTTTTTACCTTTCTTTCTTTTGTGATTTCTAGTTTAATTTTTCTGTGGATCAAGGGTTTTCTTTCTTTCTTCTTCTTCTTTTGGGATAACGATACAGTTAGAACATGAAAGTGGAATTTCAGCACGTAGTCTTTTTCTTGTTTTTTCAACAAAATGGTTCTATTTGTCTTCCAGATTAGAATTTCTGTCACACTAAACCCCAAATATATATATATATATATATGAAATGAAATTCTTTAAGAGCTTAAGAAATCTAAAGGCTGTATTTGGATCATGGATTTGGATAGGGATTTGAAAAGAGAAAGAGAAAAAATAGGTGAAATATAGTTATATTTAATTCATAGTTCACCCATCTATTCTCTTTCTTTTTTCCAAATCCCTACTCAAATCTATGATCCAAACACAACCTAAGAGAATTATCAAGTCACATGTAAAGTTTTATGACTTTAAGATAAGGATATGTATAGACTAGTTTTGTACGAAGAAAGAAACATCTAATATATGAACAACTTTTTTTTTGTTTGTTTGGTGTGTTTACTCCCAAGGGTGTTTCTTTTATAAGTTATATAGATGGGGTTATATGCATGCTATTATGTAGTACTCTGGTATGCCATTTTCATAGGTCAAGGTTTTTTCACTGTGTTTGTTGATAATATCCCTTCATCAATGGATGCCAAAGCTCTGTTCAGGCTTTTTACCAATTTCGAAATTGTAAAGGATGCCTTCATCCCTTTTAAAAGAAGAAAGGCGACAAATTCAAGATTCGGTTTTGTACGCTATGACTGTCGTATAGCAGCATCTGTTGCCATCCAAAAAGCTAATGGCCTTTTGGTGGATGATATGACGCTTGTGGTTAAAATGGCTCTCTATGATAGGAGCAGCAGCACCGAACAAAACAGAAGGAAGTCTCAAGAAGCCAAAAGAGGATTGGATACAACTCATATCAGAGGTAAGGCTGCTTATGTGGGGCACAGATCTTTTGTTGAAGTATTAAAAGAGGAACCCCCTGTGGAGAATAGAAACTCACGGTTAATCATAAAAGTCAATGAAGAGGGCAATGGTTGGCTTTATGACACTGCAATAGTGAGATTCAACACAGAGTATACTACTCTCAGCATTTTTCAAGCTTTGAAAGAGGAAGGGCTGGAGTAGATAGAAGTTAGGAAATGGGGAGGTCGAGACATAATACTATCCTTTAAATCCACCACTGAGTTACAGTCAAACATTGATAAGATTAAAGAGTTGTTTAAGGGATGCAGTCAATCTGTGATGGCTTGGAAGCCAAATTTTCATCTGCAGCAGGAGAGGTGTGTTTGGTTGAGGTGCCATGGCATACTTCTGCATCTCTGGAATAGGACTACACTTAATAGCATTGGGAGTATTTGGGGTACCGTTCTCAGCCTAGATGGTGATATTTGTCATCCTAAATCCTTCTCCCACACTAGAATCCAAGTTGCTACTGTGTTTATGGAACTCATCAACAAAACCATACTTGTGGAGTGCAAGGGCAATTCTTATCCCATTCTTGTATGTGAAGACCACTGCCAGATTACGGTGGTGCAAACTATCAAGCATGGATGAACCCAGTTTCATTGGGACCAGCTACAGTGTGGTAGGTAGAAACATCCCAGCGGCAGTTGTCAAGAACAAACTAGATGGGGATGAGGTGGCAAAAATGAGAGCTTCAACAGGAGTTGACCTGGCTTGCACACACGAGCTTGAGCAACGGAAAGAGCCTACTGGCAGTCACATAGGTGAGGAAATAGGTACTGTTGTTGAAGAGACTTTCTGTAAAGGAGGCTCCGATAGGACAAAGGAGGCATGCATTGAGAGGACTTTGATGGAAGGGTCAGAGCAAAATTAAAAAAATTCAAATAATAATGATGGCAACTTAAGGTGTGTTCAGCAAGCTTCTTCACCTGGTGTATCTAGAGATGGTTTTGGACCTGGTATAAATTTGGAAGTCTTTTTAGCAAACGAACCTGATAAAGTTTTTGGGCCTCGTATTGGGCCTGATATTAACTTGGAGGTCAACTTGGCTCATTCACCTAACAGGTCCTTAGCCAGTAGCTCTTATAATAGACCTATTGAATTTGGTCTTTCGACCCATTTGCAACCTGCTGGGCCTTCAAACAAGATAGGGTCAAATGGAATCAGTTTACTAAATCTTAACCACTTAGCCCATGTCAAGTCTCTTGTCTCTAATTCAGAATACCTGCAAACAGTGAGGAAAAAAGGAAAGAAGAAAACCCATATCGAGAGATTCAATAGCTTTGCTAGATTTCAGGGCTTTAGATCTGCAGCAGCACATAAGCATTCCTCTAAGTCCATCATTTTCAGACCAGTAGCATCTACTTTAGCAAAATCTGATTTATCTGAAAGCAGTTCTTCTTCGAACAATTGTCTTGTTGAAGAAGCCAAAGATACTTTACATTTGGGGAAATCATTAGGTATCAACTACAATGAGGAAGAGGATGTTGTATTGAGCAAGATTATTGACCTTGAGCTCAAGGATCAAGAGAGAATCACCAAAGAAGGGAAGGCTCAATAATAGAATCCTGCAGATGGGTGATGTAAGTGTGTCACTTTGTTTACTTATGAAGCTACTAACTTGGAATATTAGGGGTTTGGGTAAAACAGAGAAGGTGGGCAGAATAAAAAGTCTTATTCAGGACAAGCATGTAGACATTGTTTTCCTTCAAGAGATCAAGAAAGCAGTGGATTCGGATAATATTGTTAGAAGGCTTTGGGGGTGCAGAAATATGGATTACATGTTTGTGGATCCTGAAGGCCCTGCTGGTGGGCTACTATGCATTTGGGACCCTGCTATCTTCCAACTATCTAGATGTTGTTGTAATAGAAGGTACATCTTGCTTTTTGGCTCTCTGTATAACTCTTTTGACTGTGTTTTGATTAACATTCATGCACCAAATGATACCAGCGCTAGATCATCTTTATGGGTTGATATTCTTAAGTTTAAAGATCATTTTCCTGCTCCATGGTGTATGGGTGGGGACTTCAATGAAATCAGACATATAGGTGAAAGGATAAGCTGCTCCAGAAGGGATAGGGGGATGAAACATCTTAATGAGTTTATTGAGAAATGTGAGCTTAATGATCTGCCTTTGCATGGAAGGACATTCACTTGGTGTAATCCTCAGGAATCTGAGAAATGGAGCCATATAGATAGAGTACTGCTTGGTCCAGAATGGTTGATTAATTTCAAAATGAAGCTTTGGAGGCTGCCTAGATTAATTTCAGATCACTGTCCTCTCTTGATGATGGAGGATAAAAGAGATTGGGGGCCTAGACCTTTCAGGTTCCTAAATGCCTGGTCTCTTTATCCAAGCTTCTCCAAGTTCTTTGTGGATACTTGGAGCAGCATCTCTATTTCTGGATGGGCTGGCTACATTCTTGTACACAAATTAAAGCATTTAAAGTTACAATTAAAGAAATGGAATGTTGAGGTGTTTGGTAATGTCTCTTCCAAACTCAAAGTTTTAGAGGAGGAATTACATGCATTAGACATCTTGGCAAAAGGAAGACCTTTGGCTGAAGTTGAAATGGCAAGAAGAAGAGTGGTCCAAGAAGAGATGTGAAAGCTGCACAGAATGGTGGAATGGATCTGGCATCAAAAATCCAGATTGAATTGGACTATAAATGGAGACAAGAATACTAGGTTTTTCCATATTTTTGCCAATGTCAAGCAGAATAGGAATATGATTAACTCTATTGAAGTTAATGGGGAGTCTTATGAAGATCCTAGCAGGGTTAAATTTGAGGTCAATCAACACTTTAGGAAACAGTATGCTGAGGATTGGGCTAATAGACCTGTCTTGGGAGGGGCTTTCAAGACCATTGAGGCAGATTATGTTTCTCAACACCTGGTCTCAGATTTCAGTGAAGCTGAGGTATTGGCTACAATCAAGGATTGCAATAGCAACAAAGCTCCTAGCCCTGAAGGTTTTAACTTGCTGTGCTATCAGAAATTTTGGAAGGTCATGAAGCCTGAGATCATGCAATTTTTTGCAGACTTCCACAGGAACAACAAACTGACCTATGGCATCAATAGCACTTTTATTAGTCTAATTCCCAAGGTGGAAAATCCCATTGGTCTATCAGACTTCAGGCCTATCAGTCTTGTAAGTTCTCTATACAAAATTCTGGCCAAGGTATTATCACATAGGCTGAAGCTAGCTCTTCCTTCAATCGTTGGTGAAACACAAACTGCTTTTATGGGTGGGAAGAACATCTTAGATGGGGTGTTCATTGCCAATGAAGTGGTTGATGGATGGAAGAAATCCAAGAAGCATGGGCTGATTTTAAAGCTAGACTTCGAGAAAGCCTTTGATTCAGTTAACTGGGAATTCCTATTCTCTCTGATGAACAACTTTGGATTTGGGGTTAAATGGATTTCTTGGATGAAAACTTGTGTTTCTACAGCCAGAATCTCCATTCTTGTGAATGGTTCACCAACAAGCGAATTCTCTCCACAAAGAGGTCTTAGGCAGGGCGACCCACTCTTACCTTTTCTATTTAATATAGTTTCTGAAGGTTTAAACATCCTTTTGGGCAGAGCAATTAATCTTGGCATACTTAAAGGGGTGCAAGTTGGGTCTAAGAATGTTCTTTTGTCTCATCTGCAATTTGCAGATGATTCAATTCTCTTCTCTGAAGCAGATTGGGATCAGTTGGTGCTTATTAAAAGAATTCTAAGATGCTTCGAAGTTTTATCTGGTCTTAGAATTAATTACCACAAGAGTATGGTGTGTGGTGTTGGTGTGGATGATGCTCTTTTGCTCTCTTTTGCTAAGCTTCTCAATTGTCAAGTTCATAGCTTACCTATAAAATTTCTGGGTCTGCCTCTTGGAGCCAACCCTGGAAAAAAGTCTACTTGGAAAACTGTGCTTGATAAAATTAGATTAAGACTTTCAGGGTGGAAGAGAAAATTGCTGTCTTTTGTAGGTAGACTAACTCTAATCAAGTCTACCTTGAATAGTCTACCTGTTTATTTTCTCTCTTTATTTAAAATGCCAGAAGGTGTGGCCAGAGAATTTGAGAAGATTGAAGCAGCCTTTTTATGGGGAGGAAATGGCCTAAAAAAGAAAGTTCACTTAGTAAAATGGGGGGTGGCAACAAAAAGCCTTGATCAAGGGGGCCTAGGCATTAGAAGAATCAAAGATGTAAATGCTTGTCTATTGCTCAAATGGTGGTGGAAATTTGGAACTCAAATTAAGGCCTCGTTTGGGAACCCTCCCTTTTAGCCAAAAAGTCAAAAAGTTACTAAATTAGCCAAAAAGCCAACAACCCATACCAAAAAGTCAAAGATTCTCTTTTCTCTCTACTTTTTGCATATCTTTTTGTAAAAAGCCAAAAAGTCATCTCAAACATACTAGTTTTTTTTGGCTCATATTTTAGCCAAATAGCCAAAAAGTTACTAAATTAGCTTATTTCCAAACGGGGCCTAATTCACTTTGGAAGAGGGCTATATGTAGCAAATACAATATAGATGAGGCTTCTTGGTATCCACCAGTAAGATTCTCTTACAAACATTCTAGAGTGTGGAAAGACATCTTATCTATTGGAAATCATAATAGCATTATTTACAATTTTTATGTGGATAACTGCCAAATTAAAGTGGGGGATAGAAATAGAATTAAATTTTGGCATGATAGGTGGTGTGGTAACTCCTGTCTTAAGATTGATTTTCCCATTCTTTTTAATCTTTCAACTGATAAAGATGACACCTTTCATCAATTCTTTGCAAGGAAGACCAGCTCAAATAATTGGAATTTTCCCATCAGACGAGTGCAGTTCACTTGGGAATTAGATGAAGAAACTGGATTGCTTGGAGTCCTAGCTTCAGCCTCTTCTCTGACTCTCCTCAGGGCTGACTGTCTTATTTGGGCAAATGCTTCTACAAGCTCTGGTGAGTTCTCTGTTTCTTCCTATACTTTTTGAGTAATTTCACCTTTGGTCCACATATTCCAATCTGTAAACATATTTGGAGCAGAGTTGTCCCTCTTAAGGTTTCTTTTTTCTGTTGGTTGGCCTGGAAGAATAAAATCAAGTCAGCAGAATTTATGCGCAGGATTGGCATTTTAGATTCTTCAATCCCCATCAGTTGCCCCTTCTGTAGCTTTGAATTTGAATATGCTAACCATCTATTGCTCTATTGTCCTTTTTCATGGCAGATTTGGTCCTCTATAATTCAAGATTGGGGCCTCTCTTGGTGCATTCAAGATTCAATTGATGGCCTTCTCCAATGGTGGATGAGTGTCAAATTTAAGCATTTTGATAGGTTAATCTGGAGAGCTATCCCACATATTGTCCTTTGGTCGCTTTGGAAACATAGGAACGAATGTATTTTTGCAGAGGCTATACCCAACTTTTCAGAAACAATTGATTCTATCAAAATAAGGTCAGCTCTCTGGCTAAAAGCATCTATAAAGGACCTTCCCTACTCAGTTGCTGACTTAATCTACAATTGGAGACAAATCAGAGTTGGGTTTCCAAACCATTAACTGGGCTGGTATCTCTGATTTTGCTGGTTTACTCTGTTTGTTCTGGTTCTTCATCTCAGGTTCTGGCTGCTTAATAGTCTGAGTTCAGTTGGGCAAAGTTTTGATTGTTGTCATGTTGTGCTCAAGTGATTTTCCCTGCTTCATAGTGGAGTTTTATGGTGTGCTAAAGTGAAGGTTAATTATACTTCTTTCTGGTTGAGTTCATGGTCTGCTGACTGCACTGATTTGTATTAGGTTCTGTCTGCTGCTGTGGGAGAATTCTACTGGTGTTTTGCTATATTTGCTACTTGGTGTATTGCTCTGTTGCTTGTTGTATGTTGTACTGTTGTTCTGTTTTGTGGCTGTGGCTTGTGAGGTATGCTGGGCTGATATGGTGTTTTAGTGGAAGGTTTTTGGTCTACTATGGAGGTTCTGTTTACTTAGGGGAAGGTTGCTTCAGTGTTCAGTACATTTGGTAGTGAGGCTTGGGCTAATGAGATATATCAGAGTGTGGAGCACAGAGCAGTGGTGAACTCAGAGAAAGAAAGGCTATCAAATGCTTTCTTCTTCAACCTAGCACACCATGTCAATGTGGAGGCCCTTTCTGAGCTCATAGATCACCAAAACCCTCCAAAGTAAGCCCCTTTTTGGTGCATGGTTTTCAGTTTCATTCCTGCTGCAGTGTTTTGGTCTGCAGTGTTTCAGTTCAATCCTGCTGCAGTGTTTGTCACAGTCACTTTGCAAAGAACTGGTGTGTAGTAGCTGTAGGGTCTCGTTTCTGTAAAGCCCACAATCTAGGTGAGAGGTCTGCTAGTATATGGGTTTTTTTGTTGCTCTTCTGGCAGTGTGCATAAAGGAATTTCTGGGTGCTAGCAATTGTGGCTACCTTGGAGTTGGTGTTTCTGCCCCATCCTGCTGCAGTGTTTGTTTTGGTGCATGGTTTCAGTTCAATCCTGTTGCAATGTTTGTTTTGGTGCATGTTCTTTGTCATGCAGTATTATTCAATGATGGTCAAGTTAAAGCTAGCTATGGTTGTTTGGTTTGGTCCTTCTTTCTTTTTTTCCGTTGGTCTCTCACCAACTTTGGGATGCTAGCAAATGATAGGATGTGTTCGATGGTGCCAATCTAGTTGGGATCATTTAGCTCACTGTGATGCTTTTGCACTCCCCTTTCCTTTATTGATGTAATTTGTCTTATACATTATACTTGTTTATTTCATCAATATAGTTTCTTTTTTTTTTGCCGATCAAAAAAACTATTTAACTTCAAGCATTGAAGCTTAACGTATTATTGTCTTACAAATGGATTATAGTAGTAATTATTACTTCTGTTGAATCATTAATTATTATTAGTCCAAATGGAAGTTTTGGCCATTGTGTCTCGAATCTAACGTGGATTATATGCTTTTATAATCATCCTAAATTATTACTTCCGTTAAGTAATTAATTGCTTGCCCCAAGTGGTAGTTTTGGCTGTTCTTGAATCTAATATAGATTAATATGGTTACAATCATCCTAAATTATGGCTTCCGTTAAGTCATTAATTACTAGTTCCAAATGGTAGTTTTGGCTGTTTTTTCTTGAATCTAATGTAGATTAATATAGTTTTACAATCATCTTAACATATAACATAGATTGAATATATCAATCCGCTAAAGAGTAGAAACAAAAATTCCAATTTTCTAGTTAATTTGGAGAGTTCAAATGTCACTTCAATCTATCAAATCTTTAACTTCCGCCCCACCCAAGGAATTTTAGTGTAATTTATATTGTGCTGGAACAACCCTTTAGGCATAAGTATATTCAAAAACTAACAGGTTTGAAACAGTATTAGAACTATTTTCTCTCTATTACTAATGATTTTTATGAAGATTAAAGTGAGTCAAAATTGCCAAATTATTTGAAACATGTCTAGTCTAGACTTGACCTTAACATATTAATTTAGTCATCTAGTTGTTTGTCTTTTGCTAAACCACTAACATCTATTTCTAGAAGCCACTAAATTTTGGAATGCTTTTATTGGTTGGCATGTTGACTCATAAAGCATTTCAATTATATAAGCACTCGTAGTAAAACAAAATAAGCCAGGTTTAACCTTTAGGTTCATACAAAAACTGATTTTGTAGGTTACGCATTTCATTTGTTATGTCACTTACCAACTGTCAATGGCGATTTTCTAATTAGCTAGACTCTGGTGTTTTTGTCAAAAAAATCATACCTTTATTGGTCATAAACTGAATTGCAAGTTGAGCAACTTTTAGTGGACTAGGCTTTTTTTTAAAGAAACATTATGAGGGAAACTGACCCTATAAGGCCAAATTTGTATGTGGGACAAATTTATTTGCTAGTTTAATTCAATAATGGTTTAGTTTGCCCACATTCATGTCATGTATGCCGCTTCTAATTTCTAATACAATTTTGTTAAAGAGAATCCTATCAGTATAACTAAAGCTTTAGCTCTTTTTGTAAGGTTTTACCTTTAGAAGTTAAGCATTGTGGAGAGAGAGAATGCAATAAAGCTCTAAAACCATTATGACTTTAGACTTATGTTGTATTTGGTTAGAGGATTTGGAGAGGGATTTAGAAATAGAAAAGGAAAAAGTGTGTGAAACTACGTGAAATATAGGTATATTTTGTTTTCATTTTACCTACCTTTTCTCTTTCCATTTCCAAATTCCTTCCCAAATCACCCAAACAAACAGCGTTAAGCTTCTAAAAGGTTTGTATAGTGAATATTTCTGTAAAAACATCCTAATTTTAACCATTATTCTTAGGAGCTCTAAAGTAGGGTTAGGACTTCATTAGGCTCTACTAAATGATGAGGATTGGTGGCGGTTGCATGATTTCCTTTTTTGTTGTGTATTACTTGAGTTTTGACTCTGAACTGATAGTACCCAAGGCAATACATTCACTGTGTAAGTTTCCATATGGACTTATCTGAAATCCTTTTCTCGTGACTAAACTTGCAAAACCTAGATGTGCATATTCGGTGGAGAAACAATATCCACCAATTCAGTGGCCATAAGCATGATAGAATGTCATTGGTAAGTGTTTCCACTAATATATATATATATATATATCAAAGCCGTCATTTCTTACTTCGCACAAGATACTGAGAAAGGGAAACAAAGAAGGAAAAATGGGGAAAAAAATCCAATATCAGCTTGTAGACTCATAAAATCTTCAAATTATTGAGTCTGTTATGGTTTTGTGTGTTTGTTTGTTTTTAGAGATAACCAGCGTAAAAATGTTTTTGGTATCAACTATTTTCCAGATTCTTCTTTCCATTGTTAATAGTCACCGCGTTAATACTGGTATAGAAAAATCTGATATTTATTATTTCATTTTCAACTTCAATTTTGTAATTGTTAATTACTGCTTTAACAAGGAAAACTTCTATTTAAAAACAGAGATGGCAGCGGTGGATGGCAGCGGTGGATGGCAGCGGTGGATGGCAGCCGGTGGTATACAGGCGATGAATGTCTGCTGGAAAAGGAAAGGTGGCTAATACCAAGGGAAGTGAGATCTACACTGTGTTTGTTGACAATATTCCATGGTCTATGAGCCCGAAGGATCTGTATTCTCTGTTTGGGAAATTCGGAGTTGTTAGCGATGTATTTATTCCGAGTAAGACAAGGAAAGTAACTAGAACAAGGTTTGGCTTTGTTAGGTATGGCTACAGTATTGCCGCAGTAGTGGCAATCCAAAAGGCCAATGGATTGTGGTGTGATGACAAAGCCCTCAAGGTCAAGGCCGCGGAGTTCGGAA